>OU343116.1:8940000-9540000 GCA_910594885.2 Bibio marci | reverse complement strand
ACAACTAATTGTTATATTTTCGTAAATATTTTCTTACAATAATTAAGTTAAGGTTTTGTTTACATTTTCGTTTAATTAATTATAGTTTTGTTGTATTTATTTAAAGTCATCAGTCTTTTAATATTTATAAAGATCAAATTTTAAATATTTAATTAATTTTGTTCTTATTTATTTTTAGTTTTTAGTTATAAGAAATATCTTCTATATTTTGTTATTTATAGATAAAAATGAAATCAATGTAATTTTGTAGAATTCTTTCCTTATTAAAACTATAAGAATTTGTTAAAATATATTAAATTAAATAATTAATAAATTCTAAAAGTAACATATTATATTTAATGGGCATTAATCTTTGTTTTTTTAAAAACTTTCAATAGATATATAGATCTGCGTTGTATGTTGTTGAAAACATTTTATGGAATATTACACAAATAATGAATTTTATATACTGAAGTACCTAATTTGCATTCGAACATTTTTAAGGACTGTAGATTTGGGAGGTCTATCAATGTACGCACAGACGATCTATTGGGATACATTGCGTGCGGTGATAAAACTGATTAAATATTCTTGAAGGAGTATAATTTTAATAAATAATATATGGAAAAATATCTGGGTGTGGATCTTCGTATACAGAATTGCAAATTATAATTAATTTATTTGTGGTAGAAATAAGCAGAAGAGCGTATTGCAAAAATTTCTGATAAATTACGATTGCACGATGGTATATTTTTGCATCATCAAACTATACTATTTACTTGCTATGAAGAAATTTTATGATATTACAAATATCGAATATATAGTTTTCCCTCTGCATCAACAATATATTATTTGTGTGTAAAATTTTAATGACGTTGGCGAATTCTTTTGATTTTCATATATTAAATTTATATTATAATTTATAGATAATGATTTTAAATTTTTATTATATAATTTTTCTTATATTTTGGTCCTAAATCACTTCAACACATCAATAATTATATATTTATCTATTATTTCTTATTGGTAATTATTCTAAAAATTTGATGATACTACGCACGTAATTAGTGCGCTCGGTTATTGTACAAAATATTTCCATAAAAATTTTATTATAACATTTTATGAGTTTTTCTATATTTTATTATTTATATTATATACACCGCCTGTCCGCGAAAAATAACAGGGAGCCGTTAAGAAAAATAATTATACAATTAATGTATTTTTACAAAAATAGAAAATATCAAAATATTTTCTTTCAATTTGAAATACATTGAATTGTAGTCGATGCCACTAACACCGATGTCGGTACATTCTTATCGGACGAAGGCCAATATAGATATGGTTTTACCACATCGCCATATATTCGTAATTATCATTCCGGTTATTTTTCGAACAGATGGTGTACAAAATTATTGCTATTTTTTTTATTATTTATTATTTTCTATTTAGAAAAATTTCTTATTATTTATTAATTTTTATAATATTATTTAATATTATAGTAAAATAGTTTTTAAATATATCATCATCATCAGCATCATCATCAATCCAATTCACAGTTCACACATTATTATTACAATTATAAATAAATTAAAATAATTAAAAACAAAAAAATTATTTATCGTCACACACGCAATTCATCCATTGGATTATGGCACGATGTCAATGTATTACTATTTTTTACACAACTTTTTTTTTGTAATGTGCCACAATTACTACCGATAATTTGTAATGCATGGGCTGGTAAATGTGATTGAATACCAACAACACTACCGCCGACACCGACTCTTCCTAGGCCGCCACCACCACCAACACCACCACCATCAGGTGGTCCACTTTTTAAATGTTTTGGTGGCGGCGGTGGCCTCTGTGGTATATCAGCAAATTCTGGCGGCGGCATTTGATGATGTTGTAAAGCATGATGATGACTTAATATCGTAGCCGGATCACTTTTTGTATGTATTGTTAATGTTTCTAAATCACCGCAAATATTATTTGGCATTTGTCCATTTTCATTACGTTTTTTATTATTACTACTATTATTATTATTATTACTATTATTATTATTACTATTAATGTTATTATTACTATTATTACTACAATTTCGTGGTTCTGATAAACGTGTTTTATCACGTTGATAATATACGCCGGCAAATATTAAAACATTTAATATTAATAGACTACAACCAATTGCGATGGTTACACTTAACGCTGTACTATAGGCAGCAAAACCATCTTCTTGATTTTGGGTGTTGGTGTTACCTGCACTGTTACCAGTATTACCTGCAGACTGGTGAAGCTCATCATTGTTGCTATTGCTATGGATACCACCGTTATTACTATTACTATCACCAATAGTAAAAGGAACTTTATGTTTACTAAAATTACTATTCATCGATGATGATGATGTTAAATTTAACAATGAAAATACTTGTGTTGTAAACATTGAAAAATTTGTTAATGGATGTAATAATAATGGGGTTTGGTCACCACCACCACCACCACCCTTTTGTAATGGTGGATTTAATGGTTTAACCGTTGACGCAGCAAAATTATTATCGCCATCATTGTCTTCTAATTGATGATGTGATATTGGTACATCGTCTGTACCTGGTTTATGTAAATCTGGTACTAAATTTAACCAAAATGATAAACGATGAGCACGATAATGATTTTTTAATTTTGATTTAGTATCTGTTGATTGGAAATACAATTTTGGTTTTTAATTTTATTATAATTATGTAATTTTATTATAATTTTGAATATGCATCAGCAATTGTTTGTGTGAATTGAACATACCTAAATTTAAATATTTTTTATGAACACTTTCATATGGAGTCCATTCAATATTTTTAAAACGACTGCGCTCTTGTCGACCTCCGCCACCGCCTCCATGTTCGGATGGATCTTGTGGTTGTGGTTCATTTGGATTTCTATATATAAAAAAATGTATTTTAATATTGTACAAATTTAATCCGTTTTATAATTAACACATGTAATTTAATGTTTGTCGTATACTAACCCATTTCGCACAAAATTCGCCCAATATAACATTACAGTTTCGGATAACGAAATTTCAGATTTTGTATAATTTTTTGGAAATTGATTTAGTCCACCAACTAATGGTGATCCAAATATATATGGTAGATCTTCGCCGTGTATACAACCTTGTCGCTATATATATATAAAAATGAATTTTATAAAATTTAGTAGTTAATAATTAAATTTTACAAAAAAACAGTTTTCTTTATGAAGTTCCTAATCTATTTCTATAATGTGTGGCCAGAGCATAGATACTTCACTATATAACTGAGAATTAGCACAAATTTTTGTCAGGCACACATTATTAATCCGAACGTGCTTGATTTTCTTGGTTGAGTTTTCTTACGATTCCAGTCATCATATTTAAAACGAAAGAATTTTAAAAAATAATACCATCCGGATAGCATATTCATCGTAATTCGAAGTGAGTATAACATAACCATAGGTGATGAGCTGATGCGAAGTTCTCTTGCCATCACAGCACATACTGGTGTCTAATAATTAATGGTACTGGTTAAATATCTAACACTCAACCAAACACTTTAATATACTTACATAAATAAAGTTGGGAATATAGTTATGAAGTCTTTATATGCGGGCTTGTTGACGCATTATAGTCGATCAGGCTTGAAGTCAGAATCAAAACAGACATGTCTTCGCCCCAGTCTCAATTGACCTTACTCCACCGCATATTAAAATAAGTAAAGTGCCATAAGGCAGGTTCTACTCAACTGCACAAGAGTAACTTAACTATGTGGTGAAAACCTTACTGCTCAAATGGAAAGAATTAGTACGGTAATCAATTTAATATGTGCTCATTATACGATTTTCAGTGATTATAAATACAAGGTATACATATACCCTAAGAGCTAACCGGTTTAATAAACTGGCTGTACGTATATAGTAACGTAAAAGTAGTTTGATTGCTATCACTTGGAGTTAATAAAAAAAGCTCATGAATTGGTCAAATGCTAATTTTTTATGGAAATACGATAAAGTTCGCGACAACTGTATAATGTTAGAGGCCACTAAAACAATCAAAGAAATTTATAGAATTTTATAAAAGCAATGGTCTGCAAAGTGCTAAATCTTCAAAAAGGCTGCAGGAAGTACATCTAAATGGAATCACCATAATTTGAATAAATGTATATTATTATTCGAGATTCAAGGATACGCGTGTTTGGATGAAATAGGACGGACACAATTTATAGCATAAAATTTATATAATTATAAGAAAGAAAATATTAAAGACCACATCTATTTAAGGGTTTTATAGCAAACTTGTAAAAAAAAAATTGCGACATACATAAAGCAGATGACCATTTGAGAACAATAAAAATAAATCAAAGACGTATCATATAATTTTTTCCATTCATTATTATAAGCAGCTATTTTATAAGTACGTAATTTGCTATTTATTATATACCAACATTGTCGTAATAATATATGGCAACGGGCTTTTGTGAAGAGACCCATTGAAATAAAAGATTACGATATCTATATTATATTAATTTTAATTTTATTGCTTTTAAGAGGTAATATTGTAATATAATAAGGTACTTCAAGATATCATAAATTTTATTTGAAGTGCCCATTCCTTTTTTTTTTTTTTAATGCATTAAAGCCATTTATCATAAAAATTAATGGTTAATGGTACGAATATATAAAGTATCAATTCTACCAAATTTAAAATAAAAATTAAAGTAATATTATAATTTTTTGTATTTTATACCGGACAATAAATTGAATAAAAATATATGGAAATTATATTCAAATACATTTTATATAAAAAGGGTTGTTGTATATTTTCATTTGGCAATAGTCCACAATTTCATATAAATATGCCCCGTCCTTATATTACCATGAATTTCATATGGTTATCGTTGGAAAATTATCTTTTAATGATTTAACACATTTAGCGTGCGCCCCGCGCATATCTATAACAAAAAAAGGAAGAAAAATCTGGCTCAACGCTTTATGTTTTTCTATGTATTATTGATTTATTTATAAATTTACATATTTATCATAAATACGATAAAAATTCCAGGACATTCTTTCTACATAGAATTACACATGAATGTTTATCGCAGGAAAATCACGAGAATGCAATGACGTTGAGTGGTGTGCATTATACAATTAATATGATATGGGCGAATAATAGGCGAAGTTTAACTCTCCGATTTTAATGAAACTTGCACACGGATGGTAATTAAAGTAACTGAATTTAAAATTCCATTATAAAAACTCGATTCTACAAATTCCGAATAAATCATTGAAGAATATAGTGTAAAAATAAGGTGTAAAAAGTTAAAAATAATGTTATATAATTTAAAAATAATAATTAATATTATAATGTTCATCAATTGCCTAACCCCTAAACTATAAATTCAGAAGAAAAATTTTTAATTTTTGTAAAATAATGTATGTTTAAGTGCAAACCTGTGGATAGTCACCATTCTTTGTTTGATAATCAAATACATATAAAAATGAATTTCGATGATCGGCCGAATGTAAATCAACGGTTTGTGCTGCTGGTGCTACCACTTGAGCATCACTTAGTGCTTCAAGAGTTTCGTCTCTGTAAATTTAGAAAATATGAAAATAGTTAATAATAAATTATATTGTGTAGAATAGAAATGTATTAAAATTTACAAATCTAAAACTAATATAGGAAGAAGAAGTTTCCCCATTAATTCAAATTATATGGTCAAAGGTAATTTTAAAGATGGTTTCCATATAGATCTAATAATTGTAAGTTGCCAATATCTGTATAGTGAAATTGCATTTAATAAAATATAATCCAGTATTCCACAAGGTATATTTGTCTGTATCGCTTCGACTTCATAATAAAGTCGCAGCAAATTTAAATTGGCTCGGTACTATATGCGAAGATATTTTATCGCCTACTATAGGATTCAGTAAATAAGGGCGAGTTCGTTGTATTGTAGTACCAAAAATGGACGAAAATATAATAATTCTCTATCAAATATTGAAGAAATATTTGTGTTATTATCAAATTTAAATATTTTTGTATGATTCATTTGTTTGGAGCTTATCAACAACTGTTAAAATTGAGCAGAGAATTCAAAAAGTAGCAGGCTTTAAAAATGTATTACAATTACTCGATAACTACGTAGGAAGTACTTGAAGTATGAAAATGGAAGCAATAACTTATGTGTAATTTGGTATGGAATTGATAAAGTTATTTAAAAATTTTGGTTTTTTCAAATGGCACAAAATGTGCAGTGGAAGTAAACAATAGAAACTAAATGGGCTCAATGTACATTTTTTTTTTGAGAGGATTCATTTAAATTTTTTCCAATATATGCTTCTAATAATTACTTCTATTTTAGTAGACGAGCATGTAATTATAAATTCATAGTCAATGTGCATAGAACCACGACTACATGTTATAGAATTCCTGCGGAAACGACATTAAAACGATTTAGAAATAAACAATAAGGTAAAAATGAGTGAGAAAATAAATGAATTTGTATTTAGTTACAGGAATACCTTTCACAAACACTAAATTCATAGTCCAAATGAACTTATTTTCACATATAAAATGAAAACAGCTTTAGATGTAATAGTCGACAAAAAACATTTCAAACAGTACAGAAACACAATCAAGTGTGAAATCAGAATAAGATTGTGTTCACCAGATCAGGATAAACGTTATCTACAATCAAGAATCATTTTAAAAATGATATTAAATTGTTAAATGGTTATCAAACCACATTTGTAAAATCTATGAAATCATAATAATGTTATTATTATTTTAGTTTCAGGTAAACATTATAGAAAAAGTGCACAGAAATCAGCACAATTAAGTAATAAATATCCACAGCATACATGCAGGTTCTAAATAAATCAATAAGTAATAATATAGTAAGAAATCAGAATCATACTGCAAACTATAATTACACAAGAGGAAAAGCTCTTTGTCTACTAGTTGAATTATACCAAAAAGAAGTAAAATGGATGTAAAAAGATAGGTAATACAAAATATCAATAATTATGATGATGTCAAATCACAATTGATTCTGGATTTTCGATTAAAACCTGATGCTTTACTATTCATAGAAATATGAAGCTGTCCGAAAGCGATGGCAAAATCTTATAGATAAAAATGAACAATAAATAAAATTATTTCGTTCCATGAAATTACTCAAATACTCAAACTAATAAATTATGTATCTACTCGATTCGTGTAATTGTTAATACAAATAATATTGATAGATTATCGATAACAATTTAAAATTAATATGGGGAAAAGATAATGTACGAGAGTATGTTCTGCGAAAAAGATGAATCGAAAAAAGTTGTAAGCTCCTTAATGTTTTATTAATTATTATTATTATTATTATTATTATTATTATGATTGCGGTTTTAATACATGTGTGTAAGAATGTATTCGAATAAATCTTATATATTTACCTGATATTAATTGGATGTTGAACCGGTCGTTCCCAATCTGTGTATTCATTTACAATTGTTGCTAATATTTCATTTAAATGATAACTATATGTGTTACGTACATATGTTCGTAATATTTTTGATCTACGTTCGGCTTCGATACCATATTGAACATCTTCAGAATTAAATGCAAAATAGGCTTCGGCTCGTGTTACGCCAACCAGAAAATCATATCTAAATAAAAAATACAAAAAAAAAACAAACCTTTTATTTATAAAATATTGATTTTTCTGAAATATACCACCACCGACAAAAATACACATTGTACACACACACACACACATGCGTTTAAATATAAACATTAAATAAAATAATTTCACATATTTCCCACTCGGTTGATTTTCCTTTTGATCATTATTTAAACGAAAAAAAAACAGAATGAAAAATATATGCATTTCCTATTTGTATTTTTTTTGTAGAAACGCACACCGGAGCAAATAAAATTATGAACTCAACTGTAAAACTAATCTTATTTCAAAGGAATCAAAAATGATTGCTATTTATAATTACAAATACTCGTTTATAAGAAGAAAGCGAAGGGAAAATCATATTTTCGAGTACATACATAAACAATTAGCGGTTCCATTAACCTGTGTCTGGGTCATAGATACAAAGTACACAATATGATTTTGTTATATCTCAACATCAGATTTTCTGAGATATTTTTTAGTTATTCCACTTGGTAGGGGGATGAAAAGGCGGCCCCAAATAGTTGTCTGATTCGATATACTCCACCGAAATATTTATATTAATTGTTTCGCTACTATTTATAAATTATAAACTAACAAATTGTAAAACCAATGAAAAATTTCAATATTAAAAAATACTTAAAAAATTTGTAAATATCTGTTTAGAAATTATATAGCACCTCTACGCATTATAACTGAGTTGTGTAAGGCTATTTAAATGCTTGGAACATGCTATGAAATACTCTGTATTGCAATGGCCTCGGTGTTGATGAACAATTAACATTCTAAAAACTAAACTTTATTTTATATCTATATTTAATGCGAGCATGTACTAATTTGATATGAACCACATTTATATAGTGTTAATTCGTGATTCAATGATCCAACACACGCACACGTACACACTGCGAAATACATAATGCAATTAACAACTGCAAAAGATGAGAAATCTAATGCTAATCACATTGGTAATTTCGATCTTCTATACAGAAGAAATTTCTAGAATTACATTAAAGTTCAAAAGATCATAATAATTGAGAAGGTCAATGAATTCTGTTCTGAATCGGTATAGTACATGGTAACAATTCTGAAGCTTCTATGCAATTTGTTGCAAAACCTAAGACATTTTAGTTTGATTTTTAATAAAACTTTGACGTACTCTGATATTTAATTCATACTACAGATTTATCAGTTTTCGATAGAGGCCGTTATATTTATTTAGATAGTCGACTTTTCAAGATCCACCATATTAAGGACATTAGACTATTAGAGTTGGTATTTCCATTCTGTGATTCGTCGCATCAAATCGTTGGTCTTTATTTGTTTATGGAGTTTGTGAGCTTGTGGAATTTATTGACTATAGTAGCGATAGATCGATCTGCTTTAATTATATCTTTTTTCAAAAATACACGATTTTAACAATGTTGTTCTCACAACACACGGCTAAAATGATTGTGTGATTGAACACGAATATACAATATTTATCCGCAATAATTAGACAATGACATATCAAATATAAAATATATAAATTGGTATCATAAAATATAAAACGAGAGTATCATAAAACAAGAACAATATATATTTTGACATCAGCAAACAAACCACAACACATAAAAACCAATTAATAATTGTACCGCATAATTATATTTACCTTGTCAATTTATTTAAGGCAGTTTTTCGAAGTAAAACAGAATTAATTGTGTTAAGCGTATTTAATGGATGTGTTATTGATTTTGGTGTTGGTACACCATAATCATAGTGACCTGAATCAGGTGGTTGAATTTCATCCGTATCTATAAAGAAAATAAACATAAATAATATATATTAATTAAATGCATTTATAAAAATATTTGAAAAAATTAAGATAAAATTAATTTATTATCATAATTATTTATTTATTTGAATATTTCTGGAATATATGAGACTATACAATGGGTAAGAATTTTTAGCATTCATAAATAAGAACAATTAATTACAACATATAAAATCCATAAATTATAAAGTAAAATTAATTTAAAGATTGTAAATAATAATCAATTTCCAAAATTTACAAAGGCAAATAGTTGCACAAAACAATCGAACAAACAAAAAGATATATAGAGGAAATTCAAGGTGTCATCAAGGTCCTGGAGAATTCACCATACAGAATATCCTTATGCATATATAGAAATAAGAAGTCGCTTTAGAACGGATTATTCTAAAAATATAAAATAATAATGAAAAATAATAGTAAAGAATACACATTGTCTGACAAATTATGCACGAAATAAATTTTGGCTATTTCATATTTAACAGATTTGTTAACAATGGTAATTCCCATGGCATCAAATTTGACTGTATTAATTTTTTCAGATTATATTAATGGCATAATTTCAACACATATATTATAAAGTATTATAAAAGAAGTTATACAAGGAAATGAGCAGACGAAATATTACGGTTCAGTTAATAATATTGAATAAATGCAAAGAGATTTACAATTTATAAATGAGTTGTGTAGGATCAATTAGCTGCCAATTAATATGGATAAATGCAACTATTAGATTATGTGGTTTAACACAGGTATAGGATGAACATCTAATACAGCGAATCGGTAATGAAATAATATATGATCTTCAAATAAAACAAAGTATTTTGGTGTATACAATTGACATTGATATTTACAACAATCACAAATTACCACTAATATATCAAATCAATCTTATGTGAACAGAACTCTACAATAGACGTCTATAACAACAAAATATTGTCTTTAAAAAGCATAGGGAAATATAAAATTATATTATTATTCTGCAATACAAAAACTAGAATATGCAACAATTCGAAATTGATTTCAATTTCAAATATAACCAAATGGATGAAATGATTTGTTATAAAATTTGACTTAGAAAAATGTTTGTAAATCGGAATATCAGAAACAAATTTAATTATATCTCTCTCAGAACTTAAAATAAACTGCTACTTCAATATCTTATAATAAATTGTGGTTGGAACTTATGCGATGAGTATGTTATTGCCTTATTTGCAGTAATATTTTTGTGAGTCTATCAAATAAATGAAATAACAAAAATACATATTTTTTTTACAAATTATAAAATTATACATTATTTTTCTTAAGTTTATTTACAGATTTATACAATTATTAAAAACGAAAATAAATTAATAAAATTAAAATAAATATTACTTTTTATAACTATCAGTCGAATAATTAAAATATACTTAATAACTAACTATTATTTAAAAATACCCTATACTAAAATAAATACATGTATTAAATTTTTAACATTAATTTAAGTAGAAATTCTTAATTTACATTTTTTTTTAAATATATAAATTAGTCTTCAAGTTATTTTATAATTATAATATTTGGCATTTATTACTAATTGTGCATATCGGGGTTTTTTTTTCAATTATAAAATTTATAACAATTTTGTACTAATTTTGAACTATTATTTTATCACAACTCTTTGTACTGTGATTTTTAAATTAACTAAATTAAATATTAAAATTATCACAATTAGTATATTATTATTATTAATATTAATGAGAATTATTACAAGTTTATAAATATTAAATTATATAAAAATATTGTTTCCTTGACAGAAATCAATGGATAAATTACAGACTATTTGTTTGCATGTGTTTTCAAATGATTATTCAAATGATCTCTTCTTACAAATCTTTTGTTACAAAGGTGACAAGCATTTGGTTTCATTGTGTGTGAATATAAATGTACCTTAAGGTCACATTTGTGAACGTAACTCTTTGGGCAAAACTCACATTTATATTTTTTGATGGTTTTATGTCGAAGCTCATGTGATTTCAAGGTGTCTTCTGTTGGAAAAAATTTACCACATTTTTTGCACAGAAATTCTTTTGATTTGTGTGCAGCATAATGTTGTTTCAAATAACCAATGCCTTTAACTTCTAGTTTACAAATTTTACAAATTAGCTCATTTGAATTGGATTCCGTTCCAGTTGGCACACTAGATGATGGAGGTGTATGCAAAGTTGTATCCATTGATTGTTGTTGCGTTGAATTTGTAGAAGATGTTTGTAGATTATCCATTGATTGAGGTGGTGCTAATTCAACTGTGTATTGTTGATCCGTTAATATTGTTTGTGATGGTAATGGAAATGGTTTGGATATTGTAACTGGTATTGTGTAATTCTTTGATTCATCAACTGGATTTACTACCAATAAATCAAATGACTGCGATGACATATCGTTTATATTTATCGTTACTTCCGAAACAACATTTGAACATTTCGTGGGTGGAATTAATTTATCATTTGGGCTTTTTCTTTTTTGTAATAATCGTGCGATTGCGTTATCTATTTCATTGTCAATTTTATTATTATTATTATTATTTTGATTATTGCCATTGAAATCTGCATTGTTGACTGCCGTATTTGATTTATTCCAATTTAATTGATCTGAATTATTTGTAAAATTAATTGGAGATGGTTCTTCAATCAAATTATCATTAGAATCCATGATTAAATCAAATCTGGGCATTAGATCGTCTTCCATATAATTATTATTATGATTTGAGTTTTCATTAAGTTCAATATCAGTATTACATGATGTTTTTGGTGGTATGCTAGTGCAATTTGACGTATTTTGTGATGAATTTTGGAATAATGATTCATTATTTGTGTTAACGTTGTCATTATTTTCTTCATCATTTGTCAAATCAATTATCATTGGAGCATTATTTCCAACAAAATCATCATTTACTACATGATACGAAACATTAAAATTTGAACTACTTTCAATCGATGTTAATTTAATATTAACTATTGGAACCATATCATTGTTTTCAGAATTAGGCAATTCTGATGTATTTAATTCCTTATAATTATATGGAACACTATTTATCGGTAAGATATTTGCATGACTTTCTTCAATTTGGCAATTCATTAATTCAGTATAAATTATATCTAATTGTTCATTATTATTATTTACACGTTGAAATACATCTGTGTTTTCATTTATCAGATCATTTGTTACAATTTCATTGGAAACTACAATGTTTTCAATTATTGGATTAATTTCCGATGGATTTTGGTTGACTGTTTCGTCATTTTGTTTTTCATTATTTTCACAATTCAAAATTGTTGAATTGGAATAAGAAGCCATTTCTTTCACAATCCACACGTTATTATTGTTATATTCGCAAATCATTGTATTTGCAATAGAATCGAATTCATTAATTGGTGCACTTTGTATATGCTCGTTTGTATTACCTATTGGAACCATATCATTGTTTTCAGAATTAGGCAATTCTGGTGTCATTAATTCATTATAATTATATGGAACACTATTTATCGGTGAGATATTTGCATGACTTTCTTCAATTTGGCATTTCATTAATTCATTATAAATTATATCTAATTGTTCATTATTATTCTTTTCACGTTGAAATTCATCTGTGTTTTCATTTGTCAGATCAATTGTTACAATTTCATTGGAAACTACAATGTTTTCAATGTTTGCAATAGAATCGAATTCATTAATTGGTGCACTTTGTATCTGCTCGTTTGTATAAATCATCGCATCAACATTTGATTTATTTGTATCATCTAAAATAGCATTCGTTGAATTATTTTTAATAACAATATTACCGTTAACACCATCAAAATTGGAGAATATTGGCTGATTGAATATTCCATTCATTTCGGTTGGGTAGAAATCTACATTGTCCTGTGATGAATTCAAATTATTATTTTCGAAATAATTTTTATATTCGAAATAATGATTATTTGCGAAATAATTATTATAGCAAAGATCGAAATCTATATAATTTTGTATTGATGGCGATGCCACGTACTGATCAACTGATTTTTGTTGATCTAAATCATTTTCACAATTATTTGATAATTGGACTTCCATATTTCTTAAAATATATATTATTACACGAGCACTATTGATAAAAATTATCTAATATAAAATACAGTAAGACTTTAAAACAATTTCTACAATTTTAAAATTTAAACTTTTTGTTGTTTGTACCGTTCTCGGTATAATATTGTTAACTGAATGTATTTACTGTCCGTTTATAATAGAAAAATATACCACCAATATTACCACCACCACCACAACTATACACACCTTCCCTTATTTTTTATTTTTATGCAATCATTTAAAATCATTACATTTAATATGAAAACAGGTTTCGGTAATTAATTATATTATTTTTATTGATGATTGTAATAAAATGAAAATATAATATTCGATAAATGATTAGGTTTATTTTATTAAAAAATATAATATATATTGCTTTTGAGATCCTCGCCCATTTAATATTTCAAATGATCTTTATTTAATATTTATAATAAATGTTATGTAATCGCCTGTGCGATGGATTATAGTTAGAAAATGTAATTAAATACATAAAATATTATAAAACTAATAAATTTAAAGAAATATTTCTTATAAATAATCCATTTCAAGTGGTATTTATAGGATCAAGGTCTATATTTTGCATTTGTCGTAGATATTCATTCATAAAAAGTGTTATGCTGATTTTCTATCGGCAAAAAACATATGGTACAAAAACAGCAAAGTTTTATAACTAAAAGCCATTTTTAAAAAAGATGTTAATTTAAATTTATTTCTGGTCATTCTCAATCACACAAAAGCAACCTTTTTATTTTATATATTCAATGAATTTAAAGAGTTTTTGGGTGTTTTTCCAAATTTCCATATACATATTTATTTAATGTGTTTTCGATTTATAAACAATTCACACCTTTGAAATAATTGTATTTAACATTTTTGTATTATATATTGTTAAAAACCTTGAGTTTAATGGTGTTAATGTTTATTATTATTGTAATATTATACAAATTATTCGAAAATTTTAATTACAATAAATAATTGATACTCCGGTTATATAATATGTTAGTCATCCACTCCCTTACCATAATAATAATTAAAATATTATTATTCTAATTCAATTCACTAATATTTAATTAGTTGTAGACTTGTAATACTTTAATTTAACTGAGTAAATTATATAATACTTTTTTCAAATAAAGCAGTTTCTTAATTATTTTCACAATCATTTGCTATGGAATTAAATTATGAATACATTTATATTTATGATCATGCAAGAATGTCGGCCCACCCCCACATTTCACACAAATTCAAAAATTACAAAATATTCATTTAACCACCACGATCTGATTGTTATCTTATTGAGTGGCCATCAATACATAATCAGTATACTGTCTAATTGAAATCGCAGAATTTATAATTACTAATTTGAAAATCATAATACACCCGCCCGCATAGGCATAGACAGAATAATCAACGTGAGGGCTCACTGTAAACCCCCAATGAATATCCCGAGTAGGAGACGTCCTTATATACCCACAGTTATTCGCTTAATGCTTTACCTAATAATTTACCCGATTAATTCACCCTTGAAAAGGGTTAATAATTTTAAATTATTTAAATGTTTCATGGGTATGTGTGAAAACCTGACATCACATCCCAATCCAACGAGAGGATTTTTCAAATTTTAAAATGTCCATAACTATTTTGAGAATTTTACCATTGATCGCAGACAGCCTTAATCGATGCGCAGTATTTGTCGCAAAATAGGACCTCTTCAAAGGATGCTTTTTTTTTTATTATTCATGTGACACCCCCTTATAACGGAGAATTAAAAGCCGGTAATCGAACACATTTGAGCTATGGCTCTTCAGACGTATTCTAAAGATTCCTTGGGTGGATCATATTACTAATGATGAAGTTATTCGACGTATTGGTCGAAAACCTGAATTATTAAATAAAATAAAATACAACTGGAATACTTTGGAATACTTTAGACATATCATGAGGAATGACAAATATCGACTCCTACAAGTTATTATACAAGGAAGGGTTGAAAGTCGTAGGGGACCTGGTCGCAGACGTATATCTTGGCTGGCAAATCTACGAAAATGGTTTGGAGTAAATTCCACGGAATTATTTCGAATTGCAGCCAATAAAGTAAAAATTGCCATGATGATAGCCAACGTCCGGAACGGATAGAGCAATTAAAGAAGAACAATCGAACAGAAATTAGATTTTATGGATCTATAGGATATTTCTGTTATTTTACAAGGATATAGATTTTTAATTAGTCATGCAATTCACTTTATTTGTAATAAATTTAAACAGGAAATTGAACAAAAATCAATATTTTAAGTGTCAAGGATATATTTCTAGAACTGTAGTATGATATTCTTTCACATGAATGAGAATTAAACAGTCAATTGAACAGAAATTTAATTTCTAAAAAAATATGAGACAATGTGACAAAGTCTATAGAGACGTTCCCAAATGTAGATCTTCATATATATAGCTTTCAACAACTATGAACACTATATGGATTGAGCAGCTGTCGACGTGTAATTTTCTGAAAGTGTATTGAAATTTGGTATTTATAATTTTAATGATATCCTAGAACGCATTGATATAGTAAATCTCATCAATGCCACATGTTTTCAAATCAATAATACATTACAAAATTAGATCACACACACAATCTCGAAGGTGAAGGTTATGTAAAAAATGTACCTAATAAGAAAAAATAAAGGCAAAATATAAAAAAAAATTTAAAACAATACGTAATTATAAACGCTTTTTTTTTGTACATAAAAGGCACTAAGCGAAAAAGTCATTATCAATTATTACATTACGTATTATACACACCGAGTATTATAAATAACATTATTAAATCACATTATTTTCATATCAACTTATAAAGACACATTTCTTCGTTGGGTACATATTATTTATATGTGTATTATTTTTCATATCATATCGCATATATTAAAACAAACAACTTAAAAGGGAAAAATAAATGACATCGTCACATAAATATGTGATGACAAACAAATTTCTATTCTATACAAAATATAATATAATGTCTTCTTCCATATAAAAGTGCAAAATTATATAACCATTGTCTTTTAGCAGTTGTTATATATGAGAAGAATCACAAATGTATGTACATGAATTTCTCTATTGTGCCAGACGACTACGCTGTGTCATTCTTCTGAAATTCTGTATTCATATAATTTAATTGTACAAAGATGAAATAAAAATCCAAATAAAATATTTTCATTACAGAGTGTTTCACACATTTTGATTTAAATTAATAATTTCTATACATGGAATCTGTATATTAAAGAATTTAATGTATATTAATGGAATTCTAAATATGCTAATCAATACCCAATATATACATACAATACGATGAAACAATTACCCATGGTCTACAAATCTGTGAGTGTATTACATAATAACATTTTGTGAAAGATTGGCATCTATGGTAATTACTGAAATCGCACTAACCACAATAACCGCCATACTAATATATGGAATAAAATCTCACTGGAATATTTTAGAACACTAGAATTCTGTGTGTTACATCATTTTACAAGAATTTGTCACATGCGGCACTGAAAATAAATTTGTACATAATTTCAATGAATAGCGTTTATAAAGCAATTTTTCATTGTTTCAATGAATAATTCATTAATATTTTACATTTTTTAAAAATTATCTTAATGTACTTGTTCGTTGAACGAATGAATTCGCGATCATTAATTAACTAATGCGCAGAATAATAAGTTATTAAACAGAACACGTTAAAAAAATGAATAATATTCATCAAAACAATTATACATTATTCTTTAAACCAACGAAGTGATTCATTGAAACGCATTCATTTTCGATATTATGTTTTAATGAATTATTATCGTTGATTTAATAAATGTTATTTCATTTTAACAATGAACCATGTTTCTTGGAGCAAAATTAATTAACATTTCATTGTTTTGAAGTTACTTTTGAAATTGGATCAATGTACTTTTTTTTTTCAGTGTAGCAATAATGATTTTCTAAATTTCTTTCCAACATATTTTAGGTAACCAAAAATTCAGTATTTATCAACGAATGACAATGAAGTAAAATAATAATATGTAAATAAGTAATTATAAAAATATTAACAGTAGTCCGTAGTTTCAATCCGAAAAAATATCTATCGATTTCTTACGAATGCCCGCTGGAATTTTATATGATGGGTGCAACCGTGTCCATAGATTTTTATAAAAAAATGTCCTTGAATTATCCGTATATTTCCTATGATAATTTTTACGGATTCGCCTTACAAGTATTTCTCGTTGCTATTATTCCACAGAATATCTATTGAATTTATATTCAAATTGTTTGTGAGTAGATTCACGGATTTTGACAAAAATGGCGAGTAATACCCGTAAATTGTTCGTATTAGCAGAATAAATTTTATTATGACGATGATGCCATTAATCGCGGCCTGATTAAATTTTTTACCGATATACCAGAAGCTCTATGAGCACAAAATAAAGATGGCAAAAATTCAAAGATTGTGCATTATTTTTTTTGTAGTAAACAAGAACAAAAAAACTGCGGATAAAATCCATGAACAGCCTTACAAAATTCTATAGATAAACGAAATATACAAAATTTCAACCATTGTCTTGGATAATTGGTGAAATAAATTATGAATACAATACCGCCCGGATATAACATATGTTGGAAATATTACCCTATGATAATCCAAAGATTTCAATTGACCTAAATAAAAGATTATTATATTAAGTGGAAAATCTATGGACATTCTTTGACCTAATTCGAATATATCTTTTGCATGGAAAATATGTCGATTTTTTCCACGAAAATTTTCCTCATTTTTTAAAGTACGGACAAATTGTTACTAGGGTGGGAGAACAACTGTAAAAATAGTAAATGTTAAAATACTCGAAAAAAATCCGTGTCCAATTTTACCAATTTCATTATAAATAAACAAATATAATATATACGAATAAAACACTTACCAATAACAACACCATCAACACTTGGTCCAAATGCATTTCCAAAATCTGGTATACGTATCGGTGTCGATAATAATGCTTCTAACGGTCGTTCACGCAAACATTTTAATAGATGTGTATGAGGTAGATCTGGTGAACAATTAACATGATGTGATACAATAGCTGCATAATATGATGGATCGCTTACAAGTGACCACGGTGCTAAACCGGAACCAGACATTAATATTGTACGATGAAATAGTAAGCCTGGAAAAAGGATGAAAAATGTATGTGTTAATTTTAAAGGAATTTAAACAATATTATATTAATTCGAAAAAGATAGTTTATAGAAATGTAATTATTTATCCATTACATTTGGGTTTTTCGTTGTCCTACAAGTTATGGGAAATGTTCGATTTATGTTAACTTTATATTGAGTATATGGGCATAAGTTAGCAAAAATCGATTATTTTTCTTAGGATGACGAAAACTCAAATGGGATTTAAATACAATTGTTAATAATTTGTGTTTATGGTAATTATTCTTTCAAGTACCATATAACGCAGACATATTTATATTAATGTATGGTATGATTATTTTCAATTCAACAAATCTATGCATATATTCATGTGTGTGTGTGTGTAATAGTATAAAATAAAGGATGAATATCTAATAAGAATAATTATACAAATAAATATATATGGAATATGCATATCCCATATCGATAATTACAAATCAATTTCTAACGATTTCTATTTGTATTTATTCAATATTTAGAGTGCGGTATTCAATGGATATATAATGTTTTTTCGTTTTTCAATAAAACATATAAATAAATGTATGTTTTCACAAAATAGCTCGATAAATTATACAAAGTTATACAAAGTACATATATATCGACTTGCAAAATTTGTATTTGAACATAGTTTCAGAAACACTTATCTTAAATATAAATGCTTTATCTGAATACATGTATTTGCATACAGTGAATATTGCATTCAACTATTCATATATCATGCTGAACCTTCAATTAATATGAAAATGAAATTTTATATACAGTCCAACGATTTGAGTTGTTTTGTGGTATATATCCTTCAGTTTGTTTCACAAATTATTTCATATGGAAATGTTGTATTGAAGTGAATTTGTTCAAAATATTGTATTCAGTGGAATATTGTTATTACCGTCACACTTTGGACTAAATACAACATTCACTGTATGTACAAAGAACCCATATACATAAAACTGTTCTTGAAAATAGAAATTGAAATAAATACCATATATGAATTAATGTATACCTAAAACTTTAAAACTTTAAACCACCACTACACCGACACCATACCACCACCGCCACCACCAGCACCAACTTACTGATATTAAAACTATAAATTCTTATTAATAATATATGATTCGAATTATATATTATCATAAAAGTATTTGCGTATAATTGTAATCGATAATTAATTCAAATTTCATTGTATAAATTATAATTTATTTAAATTTTACCTTTTTAAATAGTACAGATAAAGTAAATGTAATAATAAAATAATCATTTGAGTTCAGAAATATTATAAATCTATACGAAATGTGTTGTTGGATGAATTATTTAATGTTATATATAGAATTTCATGAATTAAACATGTTGAAATATAGTTGAATACATAATATCACATACAAATAAAATGTTGAACTTTATGTGAGAAAATTAAAATATTTCTATAAATTAGTATTTATACACACAAAGATCAAGCATCGCGGCGCAACATCATTTCGCTATACCAACAACAAATGGCAAATTTTATTATTATAATGTCCTGTGCAGTAATATGCTTCGGAAGTGTATCATCAATCATCAATATTGTTTTATTTAATTGTCTAATTTGTTAGAGTTCATTGTTTTATTCCCCCGTTCTCGCCAGACATACAACATGTTTATTTTTTTAAATTATTTGTGGAAAATCCTGGAAATTGTCTTGATATCCATAATTGTTAGTTCTATTAAATTCAGAGACAGCTCCAATTAATTTCATGTTGAATTCTGTTAAATGGATATAGAATGCAGCTTTCTTATTTTCGAGAATTATCCTTGAAAGGTCCTGGAATTCACTTATTTTTGAAATTTATTCTTAAAATGTCGTGAATGTGTTTTTTTTTAAGTTGTTACAATTAGTGAAAACGTAAAAACTAAGCATTAATCGTTGTGCATTTTGTCAAAGAAAATACAATTATTATAAAATAAAATTAAATTTTGAACATCAAATCAAACAAAAGAATTTCCACAATGCGTTATGAATGAAATTTGAAAATTTGCAATAGTAAAAAACCGAAATGAGTCAAATGTACAGGTGAATATTTACATCGATGATTGTCAACGAAAAATACGAGATTATCATATATCAATATAATGTGGGTTAGTTAATGCAATGGAATTCATCCAGCCAATTATGAGAAAAGGTTACAGTTATTATAAAAAAAAATTGTAATCAATGGTCACACAACACAGTCTTTAGATGATATACATTACAACTATATGAACTGATGGTATACGGTTGCGGCAATTCACATCAAAAACACCTTAAAACATTACAAACTTCATAATTATGAGCATCGAACATCGTCACCGTAATGGCAAAGATTGAAAAAATGTATTCAGAATAAAATATCACTAAATATTGTTCATATAGTCCACCGGTTTTAGACGGGGTGAAATAAGATAACATTTAAATAAAATGTTGTGTAATTAAAATATAAAACATTAAAACCAAAAATTTGAAAGACAATTTTATTCAAATTTAGTGTATAATTATAAACCAAAAATATTATCATACAATTAGAAAAAAATAAAAAAATAATAAATAGATTTTATAATTTGTTTCGTGTACCCGTAAATTATTGC
The DNA here is from genome assembly GCA_910594885.2 of Bibio marci. Taxonomy (NCBI): domain Eukaryota; kingdom Metazoa; phylum Arthropoda; class Insecta; order Diptera; family Bibionidae; genus Bibio; species Bibio marci. The sequence continues at coordinate 9,518,571 of OU343116.1, read as the reverse complement.
AAAATTATTTTTTTAGAAGAAATGTGTTTTTTAATTTTTGTCAAATCAACGAAAATAATGAATGAAATTTTTTGTTATTTTATTCAATTTAATTACCATAATATGCTCACGAACACGTATTTTCTTGAAAAGTTAAACAACAACAACAACAACAACAACAACAACAACAATAGAATAACAATAACAAAACCATTCCAAAACAACACAAGGGCAAAAAAAAATCTTACATCCTAAAATTTATTACAGTAAAAAGAAAAAAAAAATTCCTTGTAATAGAGGATCGTTGTCGACGAGGACGACGACGACGACGACGACAACGTTGTCGGATACCACACCACACGCATAAAAGAAAAAGTAAAACTTAATTGCTTTGGAAAATCTTTAAATTTTGAAATACTACGCGATTCAAGCCGCCGACAAAAAAAAAACCGTATAACAATACAAAAAAATAACAATATTTTAATATATTACACAAACCGAGGAGCAGCGCTATAGAGTCAAAAAGTAATAAAGAAATTGGGGGAAGCATTTATGCCTGCCTATGATGTGTTACCTCGGCTATATAAATATTGTATATATTCAATATATATGTACAAAGAAATGTATAAATGTAAACGTACATGCAGACGTCATGTAGACGTACACTATATAACGTAAAAATATAATCCATATGCCGCATTTTCTATATATTTTACTGGAACACTTCGGTCCATACAAATTTTATACAACGGGTTGCCCCGTGTCACCAATAAACAAACACGCACCATTTTTTTTATGAAGGAGACTGGCATTTAGTTATTGATCATAGAATTTCCATTGTGCTCTTCCTATACCGGTTAATCCTTGTAAACCAACTGGTTTCAGAAATAGAACCAGAAATATTTCATATAAATTAATGGAAGAATCCATTGTATCTTTCTTCTAAGTTTTTGAGATTTATTATATATATAGTGTGGTTTTATCGCCAGAATGTTTCCATTTTCTTATCGCCGGTTTTTTTAATTGCACAAAATTAAAATGGAAAAAATAAGTAAAGAAATATATATCAATATATTATTGATATTAAAAAAGCGGTATGGTTTTCCGGATTCCGTAGTGAGGGTGGTGCTAAAAGGATTCACAGTATTTACAAAACGTATCAAAACAAAATACTGAGAAACTTATCTGGTCAATGCATTCTTATAATAGACACTTAAATATGTTTCATATGTGTACACGTCAATGAGTAGGCTTGATTATGATGAGAATAATAATAGGAGATTAAGAAGGACTGAAACTTTTGAGTTAGTATATTATATATTTTTGGTAAATTCTGTAATAGTTTAAATGTTAAGGTGTTTTCATAGTGAGTAGAAATCTAATCCATTACTAATTAACCATTGCTTAAGTTTTAATAGTTTAATTGCAATTACAAAATTTGAACTAAAGGATTTTAAAGTGAATGTCTGAGAAGGAGTTTTTGAAAAATTTTCTTCTTCTTAATTCCCATATAGTATTTGAATGTTCACAATGTTCCATTCCTTTGCAACTGCTCATATATTCTAAATTTACACAAACAAACTAAAATTGAATTTCTAATTTCAATGGGTTTACAAAAAACATACAAACGTACATTTGTAGGATAGTGTGGGTAGAAGTACGATTCGGATCCGTCTCTCATTTCTATATGTAAATCGACTCATACAGAAGAATAAAATTCCATCAAAATAGAACTAGACAATTTTTGAAATTCAAGTGTGAACGACGCACGGACAGACAGAAGATGTAATAAATAAAATCAGAGTGTGCAGTGTATTTAGAATAATTGCTTTTAATTTTATATTCCTTTATTTAGGAAACACTGCTGATTTAATTTACAACGATTGACATTAATTAAAATACACATCCAGCTGCAGATATGGGTTCGAATTGACAAAAGTGTTATATATTCCACCACTATGCGGTATTTTATTATGGTGTAACGCTTTACGTAAATCTAAATCTTAATAAATAAACGAAATGTATAATAAAATAATAATTTAAAGTAATATAAATCGTAAATTACTTTATGGTTCATTATTATTATAAAAAAAAACATCTATAAAAATAACGTATACACACACACACACACACACACACACAGCACACCCAAACTCATACAGTCATACAAAGAAAAATTAATTTAATGCAAATTTATGTCAGCTAAATTAACTTTCACAGTCGAAATAATAAACCAAGAACAAATACTTGATGTTATTCAGTGGTTACCATTTTTCCTTATACAATTTGTGTGTAATATAAATATTTTCTTTCATTTCATATAGATTTTCGCATCTAAATTTAATTTACTCATTTCTCGGCGTTCGTTATACACTTTATACCTCTTCTAACCTAACCTAACGCATTTATATTTTATTTTTTTTCAAACAAATTACAATAAAATTTATTAAATTTTATATATTTCAATCTATTATGGAATATTTTCATTTAAACACGCCAAACAAATAATAATAATAATAATAATAATAATAATGTAGAAGCTGTGAAACTAAATTTAATTTTGGCTAGGGGGATTATATGGAATGTTTATACAATTTACTTATGTATAAAATACACAAAGCATTGTATATATTCCGTATAGAATTAGGTGTACAAGAATGATTCCGCCATAATCAGTGTAAAAGATACTACTCTCTACTATTTTGATGTTATATATTGGTAATGAGAACGAACTGCGCCTTACAAAATAATCACTTTTCCTTATGTTTCACTCTTTTAATGTACGATTCAATTCATTCAATTGGCAGCCGCATCACCACCAGTGACAATTCCATTCTATTACTGCAAACGGAGCAATCATACCTGCACACTTATTACATCTATATATATTGTACAATACAATCTGGTTTCCCTGAACATCAGGTTTGTGTTATTTTTTTTTTTTGTATAGAGGTGTTGTAAACATAAAAATATTTCCATTCATTATTCTGATGATTAATAAAGGTGAAAGTAAAAAAAATACATAATGAGGACAAAATTTACTGTACAATTTCGTTATTACTTATTATATTTTGTAGCTGAATATAAGTTCCATTTATAAATATTACAATTCATTGAATGTTTGGAATTTATATTTATTTTGCTAATTAAATTCACTGGACACAGTTCGTGCAATTGAAAAATTCAACAGATTATATTTTGGCACGCAAAATTTGTGAAGCAATCAAGACGTTCTAAATGGAATCAAAATTAGTAAGGCACTCTGTCTACAAATTCCAGAACTTTATATAATTGTGTATAATGTGGGTGGGCGCCAATACCAATGTCATATAAATGAATAGATGGAATAAACCTTTTAAAAATCAAATATAATATAAAATTATGTTTATGGAATCTTAACCGTTTTGCGGTTGCCCAAACATCAAATAATAAGGAAATAAAAGGAGCACAAAATCCATTGTAATTATGTCTATTGGTTATGAAAGTGTTGAAGAAATTTATTCTATCATTTGTAAATCAACATGAAGCGTCACTATTAAAATGGAACTAACCCGATAATGAAATTTCGGCTAAATGCACATGGACTAATTATTCAAACAAAATAGACCAATCTCTTTGCGTAGTACAAAACAAATGTAAACCAGTCATTGATACAAATGCCGGACCTATGGAAAATATTATAACCAATATAAATTGAACGGATTCAAGTTGGAATTCCACATGATTCACCGCAAGAAATTAAGAATACTATACAGACACATAATATTAAAAGTAATAAAAAGTATCTGGCTGCTCGGCTATATTTCATGGCCATTTTATTATCCAATCGATATCTTGAAATCAGTATACTTGGGCTCCGGATCAATGAAAGTTTGAACGAAAGGTAGATATCGTACAAGTTTTTATTGTCCTCTTTATCTTTGTCCTTACTGTCGGAACATATTTTGATTACCAACCCTAAACAGCCCGATTAAATATCATAGAAATGACTAAGTGTATAATTATCGCTATATCAACAATTACAAAATTGTAGTACACAGCCATAGGCATGGACAGACTATTAATAATGTGTCAACACCATCATAAACATTGATTTCAGATAAAGAGACTATGAATACAGCATTAATTTATTTTCACCATTTATAACTTGAAGGGATAATAATTAAACCATTTATTACGAAATATTTTTAGATTAAATTTATGTTTCTTACTTCTCGTAAATACACACGTAAATTTCCAATCCTTCTTGGCAGAATTAAATTGGTTTACAGAAAAAGAAATTTATCGTTTTAATTGTAAACGATAAACCTTTTTTTTATTTTCCGGGAAACACTTGTGAAAAAATCGTAAAAACGTTGTAAAATTCAATTTCTCATAAAATTGTTGTCCTTCCAAACGCATTAAAATCATAAAATCATAAAACAGTGAAATTAAGTAAGTGCAATTTGTGCAGATAAACAGAAATAGTAATGCACTATACTATTTGCGACCAGGCAGCAAGAAATTGGTTAAACATTTTAATCACTTCAACAACATCGCGGTCATATCAATCTAAAAGTAGTAGTTTAAAAAAACGATAAACATCTAAAAACAAGGATTCAATATAGAATTAGAAACTACCCTAGTAACAATTTGTCCGTACTTTGAAAAATGAGAAAAATTTCCTTGCAAAAAAATCCTCATATGTTCCATGGAAAAAATATATTGAAATTTGTCCAAAGAATGTCCATAGATTTTTCCACTTAATATAATATAGTTATTTAGGTCAATTGAAATCTTTGGATGGTCAGAGTCATATTTCGGTCGGTTTTATATTCATAATTTATTTCATCCAATTATTCAAGACAGTAGTTTTATTACAATTTTACAATTAAATTATTTTTTGCATAAGAAAAATATAAATATCATACTTTTTATTTATATTTCTTACGTATTTATTATTACATTAAATTTTGTTTCAACAATCTGTTACAACCTGTTATAACAAAATTTTTGTGCGACTGCGACTTGTCGCATGACGTATTTTTGTCAAAATCGGTGGATCTGTTCACAATATAAATATAAATTCTATGGATATTCTGTGGAATAATAGCAATCGAGAAATACTTGTCAAGGAGAATCAATAGAAATTATCATCGGAAATATACGGATAATCCAAGGACATTTTTTATAAAAATCCATGGCCACGGTTGCACTTATCATGTAAAATTGCAGCGGACATCCGTAAGAAATCCATAGATATTTTCACGGATTGAAACTACGGACTACTACATATAATGCGGAAATTTTACGGACAAACTACTACGGACAGTGTTACTAGGGTAACGACAAAAAATCCCAATTGATTGAAGAAACCATGCGTTCAATATGTAAAGGAATTTTATAAATTTTTATTGTGGGGGCGCAGAAACATCAGTAACAAAATGTATCTATATAAATATAGAATGCTGTCGAAGGATTAAAAGTTTAACACTATGTTTATCTAATAATAAATTCATTAAAAAAAAAAATGTTATTTAATTCGTTGACCTAAAACTATAGACAAATATACGTTTTCTTTTTAATTTGTTTCTATTTTGTTTGCTTACCTCATATTTTATACTGCACAAATAAATAAATACATTAATCTGTAAATATGTATACATAAATCTGTATTTTACGGTTGCTGCATTGGCGTCTGGTGAAAATTTTACCAATGCCATTCACTCAAGTAAAAACATAATTATATAGTGTACCATGTACGTTTCAAGCGAGCGTTATAGTTGGTTTACCCATGTTTTTTGATGAGCTGAGTACGAATAAAATCATGAAGGTGCCTCAAAATGTTGATCTATTAGCTCGAATTGAATTTCATAGAAGAAATACTTCAAATTTCACGCTTAGCGTGACCCACGATCAACGACGTGGACGTGGCGAAAAAACGATCCGTTCGGGATGTGCTTCATTTTCGTGAATCCATTTGCCTCTCACGTTGGTTGCTTGATTTTATGTTAATCTCGCTTACATTCGGTTACTTTATATTATTTATTTATAAAGTTCATTCTACGCGATTTTTCACAGACTATACTTTTAACATCATCGAAAAAGGTAGGCGAAGCTCAAGATAATTTACAAAAACAGTCTATTGAATTCAGTACTGCTTTTTATTTTTTTTTCATATAAAAAGTTGGATTTTCTATTTGATTTCATTTACCCATATATGAAACTTTGATTAAATTTTAAATGAAAAAATAAGCTTAACAGTCGAGTGAATGCAAATTAAATTGTGTGGCTTGTGTTGTCTTTCTTATTTTTCGATTAATTTAGGAGTGTGTGTTTTAAAGCGCTACTATTTTATTATATGAGTCATTGCGTGTGTGAGTAATTCTTTAGATAGGCGAATTTTAAATTTTATCTGACTAAATTTTTATTACTTTATGTACTTTTGAATTTGGTAGTGAAATAAAATAAAATCTTATAATGAATTGAATAAAGTCGATAGGAAAATTTCAACGCATTCAGTGAATACATTGAATACATGGACGAGACGCCGTTGGGCTGCTGTATACAACAAAACTGGCTGGATATAATATATAGATAGAAAGTTGGTTATATATACACACGTACCCAAAACGTATTTATTATTATAATCATACATAAAATGTATATAATAATAATAAACATTTTGCAAAATGAAAATGAAAAATTTATAATTATTGCCCGAATCCGGAAAGATAATATAAAACTTCATATTTTTATATTTATATAAGAATGAAATAAAATAAAAAAAAAACTGTATATAAATATAAATATTATAAAAATGTCCTTTTTAAATTCTATCTATGTGTACAGTTTGTATATATATATATATAGTCCTTTACAACGGGGAAAATGGGTTATTATTTATTTATATACGGAGTATATGTCAGAGGTTTTTTATTTCTTTTTTCCCATGGATAACGGATATATTTTCATATAAGTTTATTTTATGTCCGTTTGCATTCTCTAAAAGATGATTTATATTTCATATACCAAATACATAGAATAGAATCATAAAATATTTGATTTCCGTGTTTATTGGACTATTGATTTCATTTTACATTTGTATTACGTTATATATTTATATGATTTGCTGCTTTAACTGCTATAGAACTCTCTGTTATTATTGTATTGATATAACATAAAAAAAAAAAAAACATTGTATACACCGAAAAAAAAATAAATATAGGAAATGATACATTTTGTAAATTGTTATTATAATTTTAATGTATAATTTAAATTCTCAACTTATAAATGGGTAAAAGGGTTGTGTGTATATTATAAATTATGTGGTTTTGATGCAAATGTATTGGAATCAGGATCAGGATTATATTGAATTAATAAATATTAGTTAAATTTTTACCGGATTACATTGTCGTAACAACAGATTCATAGATTCAATCTAAATAAAATATTATAATATTAATATAAAGAAAAATTAATCCATTTGTAAATACACCTAAGGTTGACAGATAGACACTAATTCTAAAATTTACGCAATGAAATATGTATAAAAAAACACAAGAGTATATATTTAAAATGTTATTAGTTGGTGGAAGAACCATTCAAAATTTTAGAAAAATAACAATACAATTTATAAAATTTTTGTAATATAAATAATAAACCCAAATTTAATTATAAAACTATAGATTTAAATATAAATTTAATTTAAAGAATTACCTTCTGGTACGGCACTAGATGTAATTAAAAAATGAACACAAGCCGCACCGGTTCCGTGTCCGGCCAATGTAACACTTTGTGGATCACCACCGAAAGCACCAATATTTTCCTGTAGCCAATGTAGTGCTGCTATAATATCCATAAGTCCATAATTTGCCGGTGACTTTGAATATCGATCTGTATTTGCATTTAGAAATCCTATGTGTAAGAAAGAAAAATAAAATTTAAACATTTAGTGGATTATCAAAAATGGAATTTTTTTTAAATTTTATTTAATTCGAAAAGGTAAGAAATTATTTTAGTTAATAGTTTATTTTTAGGTTTTGGTTTACGTTTTTTTTTTTTTGGTTTAGTATCACACGTTTCCTCTCACTGACATCACGAATGGGAAAATCAGAGATATTTATTTTAAAGTGATTTTAAAAGTATCTTCCATATATTCGCAAATTACTATCTGTTTACTATCGAAAGTAAAATTAGGTAAAATAGTAAAATTTTAATTAAGTAATTTATTAAAGTATTGAGTATATTACCTTAAATATTATACCAGCAAAAAATTTCTATATTAAAATTCTAATAAAATAGTAAATTAAATAGTAATATTTTTTAACTATTATATTTATAGTAAATCAGAGTATACTTTAACCAGAGGAAAATTTACAAATTCCATAGCGACTATATTTAATAGTAAATTATTTCGAAGAGTTTACGAGGAAAAAAAAAGTACCCTAATAAGTTGGAAATCTCTATAGAAGACAAAATTCTTGGTATTCACTATATTGATACTAAAACAAAAAAGTGAGAATTTAATCATTATTAACAGTAACATAATTGGATATCTGGAGCAGCCAGATCAAAATATAGTAATATAAAAATATTAATTCATCCGATCGCGTCTCGTAATGATGATGTTGCGTTCCAACTGCATTGAAATTGATGAACATATTATAACAAGCCAATTGAAAAGTCCCCGGTCTGACACACATATTGCAGTGCTAGTATTAAATCCATATGATTTTTAGTTAGTGTCAACCATCAAACGATTCGTGTTAAAATTTGGCAGCAGTCCGACCATTATTTTGTGAGATATTGCGTTGTGAGCGTGTAGCTACTTTTGTTATTTGAAATAAGATGGAAAAAAAAGAATTTCGTGTGCTGATAAAATATTGCTTTTTGAAGGGATAAAATACATTTGAAGCAAAATCTTGGCTTGATGAAAAGTTTCCGGTGTCTGCACCAGGAAAATCAACCATCATTGATTGGTATGCTAAGTTTAAACGTGATGAAATGATCATCGAAGACGGCGAACGCAGTGGGCGCCCAAAAGAGGCTGGTCACCAACAGAAAACATCAAAAAAGTTCACAAAATAATTTTGATTGACCGTAAAGTGAAGTAGATCGAGATAGCAGACATTGTGAAGATATCATCTGAACGTGTCATATCATATCATTCACGAATATTTGTACATGAGAAAGCTGTGTGCAAAATGGGTGCGGCACGAGCTCACAATCGATCAAAAGCAACAACGTGTTAATGATTCTGAGCAGTGTTTGAAGCAGTGTTCAAGCGCAATAAACCTGAATTTTTGCGTCGATATGTGTCAATGGATGAAACATGGCTCCATCATTTCACTCCGGAGTCCAATCGACAGTCAGCTGAGTGGACTGCACACGATGAACCGAATCCAAAGCGAGGAAAAACACAACAGTCAGCTGGCAAAGGTTATGGCATCAATATTCTGGGATGCGCAAGGTATAATATTCATTGATCCCCTCCAAAAGGGCCAGACCATCAACAGCGATTATTATATAGCGTTATTGGATCGTTTAAAGGATGAAATCGTTAAAAAACGGCCCCATTTGAAGAAGAAAAAAGTGCTGTTTCATCAAGACAATGCACCGTGTCACAAATCAATGAAAACAATGGCAAAATTGCATGAATTTGGCTACGAATTGCTTCCGCATCCACCGTATTCGCCAGATCTGGCCACCAGCGACTTTTTCCTGTTTGCAGACCTCAAAAGAATGCTCGCTGGAAAGAAATTTAGCGCCAATGAAGAAGTAAACTGAGGCCTATTTTGAAGCGAAAGACAAATCGTACTACAAAAATGGTATCGAAAAGTTGGAAGATCGCTATAATCGCTGTATTGCCCTCGAAGCCAACTATGTTGAATAATAAAATCAAAGTGTGCCAAAAAAATGTGTTTTACTAAGGTAGACCGGGAACTTTTCAATTGGCCTGTTATAATGTAAGTGCGTATATATTATACTAAGAATATGTCTATACATGTACATTACGTGCGTAAATGACTTTAAGTATATAGTACATAGTACGTTTTTAACATTATATATTCAAAAAAAAAGATAAACCTATTTATTATGAAGAGGGGAATACATAATTTTTTCACCAAAATATATATAGATATACCTATACTTCTTAATACCTATAGATAGATATACACAAACTTAATACTACATATATTTATATTATATTCGCAGTAACTTAAAATATGTCATTTTAAAGTATATTCTCATTCGGTCTATATAATATTGTATATACCATTATTTCAATCTATGTAAATGGGAAAAGTCTATGGTATATCTATCTAATATATTGTACAACATAAAATATAGCATAATATTATGTTGTATATATATATGTTATATGTATTTATTAAGTTTTAACATAATACATATACTATATCTATACGAATTGTTATCCAGTCACTGTATACTGTATATTATAAAGATGATATAGACATTTTACGAATATATATATATAAGCTCTAACTAAGATATAATAAACCATATCTGTCAGATCAGATTGACTTATTATTATATTCTACCATCTAACTAAATATCCAAGTATGGGCTAAATATATTATTTTATATAATTTTCATGTATACATACGAGAATATATAACTATTATTATAGAATTATTGTAATATATTATCAAAACATAGAATACTATACCCAAGTACACACATACTCATATAATTTACATAATAATATTATAGTTTATTATACAAAATACATTATTTGAACAACTTCCATTAATTTTATTTGTGACAGGATTTGGTAATTTTTAATATATAAATAATACGTCCAAACATCCAATTTCATTTCATTTTAAATGTATACTGTTGTGATTTTATATTACGCATACTTATTTTTATATAATTTGTATGGAATTCGAATTCATGTATAAATAAATATTTATATTATATGAAAATGTTCAATAGGATATGTGGATAATATACGTGTCGAATGTGTATCGCCGTGGATTGCCATTTATAGTCAGTAGGAGTAAATCATAGTTAATATTAATATTATATTCTTCTTATATTATATTAATTTATACAGGGTGTCCCAATTTTCGATGCCAATACGAAAACACTAGGTTCTCTAGATCATTTTGCGTCGAAAATATTATATAACATTTTGACCGATTCGTCTTCGGTACGAAGTTACACGCAAATAACCATATTTTCAATCAGACCGTGTTTTGCACTCTACTGGGATCAATATCTCAATAACTAATTAACTGATTTTAAATTTTTGATACACTATTAGCATTAGCATTAGATGGGTTGGCAGATGTGGGGGGCTCATAAAGTTGGCGTCACTTTCTTTAGACTTAAATCCGTTGAATTTCTATTTATGGGGTTGTTTTAAAAACAAAAGTCTATGTAACTGTAATAAATTCAAGTGAAGAGTTAAGTCAATTAATTGAAGACTGTATCCAAGAACTTCGTCACAAGCCACTACAAACACTTAGGGTGGTTCGGTCTATTGAAAAGCATTGTTGTCTATGTATTCGAGCTGACGGAGTACATTTTCAGCAACTACTTTAGGCTTTGTTTGTGTACAACTGTGGTGATATGCGCGCGTGTGCTTTTGTGGGTTTATGTGTGTAGGTCTTTGTGTGTGTGAAGGTTTGTGTGAATGCATAGGAGTGTGTGGAATTAATTATTTGTCATGTCCATGTTGTTGGTTCTGGATAAAACCAAAAAAAGGTGAAATTTTTCCATAGCGAAAATCAATTTTATGCCTACATCGTTGTAGTTATTTGTGAATATCTTTGGAACCAGGTGAGACCTATCGTAATGTTATACCTTAAATGAAAGCTTATGAATGTGGCAAGTTTTTAAACGTATACCGAAAAAAATTTTTCATCATGATTTTTCGACTTATGCTTGAATAAACTTTTAAAAAGAAAAATGGCGTTCAGCTAACTGTCAACATTTCTGTAAGTATCTGGATAACCACTTGTCTGAATTGCCTTATCCTAACGTCAAATTAAAGATCTCGGTATGCTAACGCTAATAGTGTATCAAAAATTTAAAATCGGTGAATTAGTTATTGTGATAATGATCCCAGTAGAGTGCAAAACACGGTGTGATTGAAAATTTGGTTATTTGCGTGTAACTTCGTACCGAAGTCGAATTGGTCAAAATGTTATATAATATTTTCGACGCAAAATGACCCAGAGAAGCTAGTGTTTTCGTATTGCCGTCGAAAATTGGGACAGCCTGTATATTGTATAACATTTTTAAATTGGTAATTTGACAAACAGCACATAATTTTTCACATCGTCTGTATATAGTTTTGCTACACTGCATCTCATATATGTAATGCCATTATTATTATATATTATAGGATTATATAAAATTTATGTTTATAAAGGACCACCTACAATATATATTGGTTATTTCTTCTAGGACCTTATAAGGATAATTTTTATCTTTACAGCATGACTGTTATACTTCATATATATATATATATGTATTAAAAAATTAACCAGAAATTTTAGTAGTCTTGATGTTTCAAGGATCAAGGACAATTTAACTACATCATAATCGTACAGGTATTTTGTGTAATACATACACACACATATATAATAGAATTGTATAGATAAAATTAGTGTTTAATTTCTGCCTTATTCGCTGATATGTTAATTTTTATAGTACTGGTATATTAAAACAAAGGTATTTTCATCCATCAACCATTAGGAATTTTGTTTTTAACCATTTTACGCAGACATTTTTATTTTATAATGTAATAATTAAGAATAATAGTACTTGAAATGGTATAGGAACTTTTTATATTATATATTATATGTAATTAGACTGCAAGTCATCGTGAATATCACATTTAAAAATAGTATATAGAATAACACACATTTCATGCAAGTATTATTATTATTATTATTATTATATAAGAAAAACTCATTTAATTTTAATTAACATTCATTTAAACATAAACATAAATTACAAAAATGTTAAAAAACCATTACCAATTGCATGTATTAAATATAAAATATGAATATTTATAACCAAAATAATAATAATAAGTAACAACATAAATAACATATACATAAAAACATATGTAAATCGTGGAATTTAAATAATTATTGTTTTGATATACAGCAATACCTCAACAACAACTGAATTTGTTTGTTGACTGTTATCAATTGGTATGGGTGAACAGGCCATATATATTAATTATATCAATTGCATTATGTGGAACTCATGCAGATATTTTAAAATTCGATTAATTCTTATGGTAACCTTTGATTAAATTTGGTATACATGTAAGCTTCGAATGGCATTCTACAGATACCTTAGAAAAAATTATACTCAGTTCTATACAAACCAAATTGCGAAACTAAATGACCAATTCAATTTGAACACCATTAGATTTTGAGATTGGTAGCCGCCAAAATGATTTGAGAAAGTGAATGGGATTAAATCAAGTTTAGATACGTAAAACAGCAATTTTACAAAACAAACTCGATGATTTGTTGACCAAATTTTATAAATTTTGGTATATTTGATTGAAAATTAATTATTGGTATTTCCTATAACAAGTTCTTACTCGACACACGTTTACATATTTATCCGATTGTATGAATTTTTTAGGGCGCATTATTATATCAAATTTTGGTTTAGTTTAAAATATAATTATGAGCTACTTATTTTTAATCTTGTTTCCCAAAATTTTTAATTTAAATCCAAGAATAATCGAAGTTCTAAATAATTGGAATAGTAAATCTATATGTATGGATGAGTTTTTCGAGGAACCTGTTAGGAATCCAACGGAAAACATGTATATCCTATTTAAACGAAATTGCGGGTATACATTCAGTCAAATAAGTACCCGGAAATTTGAAATAAAACACAAACAACTTATCAATCATCTAAATTTATTATATCCCCTTCAAAATAGGCCCCTTCTGAGGCAATACACTTCTTCCAACGAACAATCCAATCATCGAAACACTTTTTAAAGCTATATTCCGAGATGGCCTTCAATTCTCGTTGCGAATTAGTTTTGATGTCTTCAATGCTCTCAAAACGGGTTCCACGAAGTGGTAATTTGAGTTTTGGAAACAGGAAAAAGTCACATGGTGCCATATCTGGAGAGTACGGTGGTTGTTCGATGATATTTGTTGAATTTTTGTTCAAAAACTCGTTAACAATGATCGCTTTGTGCGCTGGTGCATTATCGTGGTGCAAAATCCAACTGTTGTTCCGCCACAAATCTGGTCTTTTGCGACGAACATTCTCTCTCAAACGCTTCATAACGCCAAGATAATATTCTTTATTGACGGTTTGTCCCTCCGGTAAGAATTCCGAATGAACAACACCACGAATATCGAAGAAAACGGTCAGCATCACCTTGATTTTCGATTTGCTTTGGCGCGGTTTTTTCGGTTTCGGCTCATTTTTGGCGCGCCATTCCGATGATTGTTGACTTGTTTGCATGTCGTACTCGTAAACCCATGTCTCGTCACCAGTTATGATGCGTTCGATGAACGTTGGATCTGAATTTACGCGTTCAAGCATGTCTTCAGCCACCTTACTGCGATTCATTTTTTGAAGAAAATTCAGATCTTTTGGCACCAATCGCGCTGCGACTTTCCGCATACCCAAAACATCAACCAAAATATGACGAGCGGTCTCATGAGACATGTTCATTTCTTTGGCTATCTCTCGCAAACTATTATGACGATTTTCGAGCACCATTACCTTTATTTTGTCGACGTTTTCTTCAGTTGAAGAGGTCGAAGGCCGTCCTGAACGTGGCAAATCGTTCACTTCTTCTCGCCCCTCTTTGAACGATTTATACCAATCGTAAACTTGAGTTTTCGACATGGTTGAATCACCAAATGTTTTTTTCAACATTTCCAATGTTTTGACACAAGAAATTTCGTTTGAAACACAAAATTTCACACAAACTCTTTGATCGATATTTTTATCCATAGTAAAAATCGCAACGCACACAAAAGGTTGACTTGTTCCTAATGACGCCGTAAGCAAACTAAATCACACATAGCAATAAAAATTCACAGAATGGTGGCTGACAGTTGTGTCAACCTGAGAAAAAAATTTTTTTTAAATATTCTCAGAGAGAAAATTAAAAATGAGAATTTCCGGGTACTTATTTGGCTGAATGTAAGATATGACCGAGTTCTAATATCCGCAATATCAATTTTCCAGTAAACTAACATGGATATAAATTCTCAACAAATTTACAATATTCTAAAGGTAGTGTTTAGATGACTGGGTCACAATTATTTAAAGGAAATTGCGGAACGTCTCTAATCCGTTTATATATTCTACGTAAGACATTCTAGTTCCAATTTGCGGGCAACTATGGGAAATCAATTATGGATTGCACGCCTTCAAGGCTGCTATAACTTGAAGATTTCAGAGTTATAAATAATAATAAATTTTTACATTCATTTAAAATCAAATAATACAAAAACACTGACGCAAACATAATTGTTGGTAAATAAGGAGGAGAAGTCGTAGGTTGTTATTTATAATCAGTAAGTGAATTGTGACTGCGTGAATTATCGAATGCAATAAACTGCAACTGATTTCATACCGATATTCTGAATTAATGCGACGCGAATTCGTGTCGTTTCATACACCTCAAAACAATTTAACATAATTAGTTTTATGTCATTTGGAATAAATTTTCTCTTCTATCGACTATCGAAAAATATTGTATAATGCAATGTGTAATAATTCTCTAGTAAACAATCGTATCACTTTGGCTGTTACTATATTTTTACGTTTGCTAAAGGTTTACACTGTACAATATAAACATTTTTTATACCTCACTTATTATAATTTGCAAAAATACCATAGTATAATATATATTGTATTACGTTTCGTACATTATATTATAATATTTAATTGAAATGCCTTATTTCGCTATTCTACACAATTTTAATTGTTGTAATAATAAGTATAACTACTACTACTACTACTACTACTGCTACTAACTACTACACATTATTATTATTATTATTATTATAAATAGTAATACGGCATAAGCATCTAACTATTGTGAAAAAGATGGAAATAACAATAATAGTAAATAGTTTGTTGGCAAATTACAAGTACATTCTGACGGAAAATCCGATTCATGTTAAATTTAATTGCTCTCTAATGCTATTTCCTATTGTTTGTGATAACATATAATACAAAATATACACTTATGATGTCTATATGCGATGACTATAGCACAAATACACACATCTACTAGGTATGAATGACTGTAATATTGTACTTAAAATATATATTTTGAGAGCTTATGTATTTCAGTAATTTGTATTATATATGTAGATTTTTATCTTTTGCCATATTAAATTGCTTCATTTTACTCGTATATACGAGATCGGGTACAAATGTTATATGTTACTAATATGTTACTCTATGTATTTTGCATACACATGATATTATTGTAATTATATTGCATACTATATATGTACTCGTATGATTTCCATTTTCATGTTATTTCAGTTATCAATCAATTTTACACTTAAATTCTTATCGTGCATACATAATTTAATATTTTTACATTAATTATATTAGACTTTGAATTAATATTAATTGAATAAAATATATATATATTTATGGAAATATGTTTCCATACTAGAAATTTATGGTAAGTGGTTTTGGGTAGCATGTTTAGGTTAGTGTTTTATCGTTGCAAAAACAACAGAATAATAGAAATTGTTTTTGTCGTATCGTATGCGAAAGCGACTGTTAAAATAGATGATTTATATAAAATGCTATACTATGAAAAATGTTTTCAACCCAAAAAATTTTGGGTTCCGAAAAATTTATTAGGTGGTCTTCTGTAGTTAGATTTTTTTTTTTTAACAATTTGCTTCCTTTTATAAATATAATCTTTAAAAGAATAAAAATAAGTGTCGTCATCAAATGGCAAAAAATCGATAACCATCACTGCTCTACAATATGCGGATTTATTACATTGGAAAAGGAACCTTTAAATTTTTGGATGTATAGGAACATATTTGATGTGATGTTCCATGTATCAGTGCGATCAATTGCTGAACACTTTATGGATATTATTGGTTTAATGGGATGTGGAACACCATTAACGATAGCAAATGAAATAAGAATTCAAATGATATTCAAACGATATTTTATGTTTCGCTGCATGGGGGCTCGTAGATTTAAGGGAGGAGACTGAATATTTGGGAAAAATCCCAGAAAGCAAAAAATGCAAATGGGTAGCTAACATTCAAAAAAGAATACAAATGCGATTTCTTAGGAGTTAATTCAGAAAATGAAAGAGAAAGATCAAAAGGGAATCAATCAATTCGAATAATTCTATTATTTTAATAATCAGAAAAAAATGTATTACTTTTTTAAAAATTGTATGTTTTTAAATTATTTTGACAAGTGCAAAATAATGAATTTTACACGTTTAAATAACGATGTCACTTTCTCTTACCTATTGAATGGTAATATTTTAAAAAATATTGAAAGTGTACTTGATCTTGGTGTATATCTCGATCGTAAACTTAGTTATAAATTTCATTTTGATTTTGTGATTAGTATAGGGCCAATTCTATGTTGGATTTTATTTATCGTGAATCCCGTGAATTTACTGATCCTTATTGTATCAAGGCATTTTTTTTTGCACTACTACGTTTCATTCTAGAATATGCGTGTCCTGTATATAGTCACCATATTATGCTTGTGATGATGCTAGACTAGAGTCTATACAAAAAAGATTCCACCGTTTTGCATTGAGGGAACTTCTTTGGAGAGATCCTCTAATGCTTCCAAGTTATGAACATAAACTATTAATCTTAAGTATGCCGTCACTAAAAATGCATAGGGAATATATAGGCTTAAGTTTTATTTGCAATTTATTGAATTTTAATATCGATTGCGCTAATATTTTGAATCGATTGAATTTTAGGATAAACACAAAAAATCTTCGATCAATCGAATATTTTCATCTAGGAAATTATCGTACCAATTACGGTCGGTTTAACATCCTTTAAATAGTTTACTAATGATATATAATTCTAACCAGCAAATATTTGTTAAACAATAATACAAGAAATTTGACTTTTAAATCAATATTTTACAATGGATCTAAAAATCAAATTTAATTATTGTATATATTTCTTTTAACTAAATATTGTAAATAATTTATTTAATTACTAATTTAATTGATATATTCAAGAATTTTTAGGCTTTTTAATAATTAAATTTATAACATTAAATGACATTTGTACATTAGTAATTAATGTTTCTTAAATAAATAAATAAAAAAATGAATGGCTACTCTTTGAAGCCTTCCTTGGACTTTAAATGGTATAAGAATTTAATTAAACTATTGAATATGTGCTTACTCTTAATAGAGGTTTGTTCTTCACATATATTGTACAATATAATTTATGGCTATATTTACTGTTATATCATATTATTTATGGTCGTGGATTGAAAATTTACGATACATCAACTGTATTAAATACCACCAAATCTTATTAATTTAGTTTAAAAACCATCATTAAATGAGTACATAAGAATGCCTATATTTTAGAAAAATCAATTAATTATATTTTTATTCAATTATTCATCAACGTTAATAAATGAGCTTTGGAATTATATTGTATATACCCCTAAATTCTGCACATTATTGTTCATTTATAATTAATTTTATATCATAAATCGTATTCTAAATTAAGATAAATCCATTCCGCATCCATATACCTATGCTATTATAAGCACACACACACACACACAAACACACACACACACACACACACACATTTATTATATATTAATATTTATAAAAGAAGAATATGTAATGTAATTTAATATTGTCTTCTAATATTATAATCAAAATCTTTGTGAAATTATAATATAAATATAATAATAATAATAATAATAATAATAAGACGTCTCTTAATATAAATCCCTTTTCTTTATCCATATTATCACTGGCGGATGGTATACAAAAAGTCGAGAATAATATATACAGAGTGTTTTTTAAGCGTATACTATAGAACTTCCGATACAGGTAATATTTTATAAACCAATGTGTCAGCATATAGAGCGAGCGTTCAATATTTCATAATATTTATCATTTGGATAATGATAGTCTTAGATTCGCAAAAAATTCAAACTGTAAAAATTTTCAAACAATATATTACCCGTATTTGGAGTAGAATCGAATCAATCCACATATATAATATTCATAAACGCTAGTTGCAATGTAATGTAACAACGCTGTAATATCGCATCACTATATTTTAAAAAAAGGGTGGTTTCACTGTTTTGCTTATATATATTATATTTTGTAATAATCGTAATAATAAATAAATATACAAAACAATATTACTAATTAATGTGTCTCTTCAAATTATATCCTTTCGTATATCCTTAATTCTTATGCTATCGTCCTATACCATAGTATGTCTTATAATAATAAAAATGTGTGTTGTATAGACGAGGTATTGTATAAAAACCGAGTATTACAATAAATAATTGATATAAATTTCATATATCAAAATGAAATTGAATAATAGACGAAAGATATAATTTATTTAAATTTCTTAATATATTCCACCTACACGACTATATAAATACCATTACAAAACAAAACGTTTTATTAAAATGTGTGTAATACGATAGATTTACGATATATAGATATATTCTAAATCGCATATACAAATTCTAATAATATATTATATTTCATTAATTATATTTTTGCTAACTATGTTTAATGTGATATATCAAAAAATAAATATATAAAATCCATAATTCATACCTAGTATACCTAAACGATAATTAATTGTAACAACTAATATTTGTCCATAGCTAGCTAAAACGGATCCATCATATGGATTGCCACTATTCCATTCATATGATTCACCGTGTACAAATACCATTACTGGATATTTTGTGGGTATTGAACCACCATTGCTGCCAGCATTGCCACCGGCGCCGCTACTACTATCACGTGCACCAACTGAAATGACAATTTTTTTAAAAAAAAAACAATTAAATTTAATGATTTATTAAAATAAATAGTTAATAAATTATCAAAATTTTTTAATCAATATAAAATAATAAAAAATTTTGTTGAGGTCCGCGCACATATTGTGTGGTTTTTATATGAACAACTGACCGTAAACTTGAGCTAAACTTAAATGTACTCTCTGTGTTTATATGCAGAAAATAAAAGGCGTCACTGATTTAATTGCGAAAATGAAAATATATAAATTAAATTTAAATACAACAAATATCTTATATCGTATATTTATCAGATAATAAGAAGGTATACTTTCAAACAATAGATAAATCTGTATACAAGTTATTATTTTAAATATAAATAAATAAACAGAAACATTAATCAAACTAATTATTTACAGGCGCGCGTTGCCCTGAGATATGCGATACTTGAATATTGGTTGCTGGTTTTATGTGGTTAATCTCTGTTAATACGCAATACTCTGTCAATGCGTTTGTACTGTGGTTTACACGCTAAACGGCGTTATCAATATAATAAAAATTCAATTCAGCTATTTTTCAGCCAGATGGTGTTTAGTCATGAACTCATAGATATTGTAGTTGTATTGGCACTCTACAAATATTGTTATTTTTATATTTATGTGACATTGAAATACTGAAATAATGTGTTTTGCTTTGTGTGTAGTAACAATAGAATATTATCAATATATATTTTTAGTAAATGCTTTATTTTTAATACAACACAATTTATATATTATTTAATATTTTATAAATTTAATGCGGTGAATAAACATGAAATTTATAGCATAGATTAATATTTTGTTTTTCCTATTTTCCTAAGCTGTGTATATAGAAATGATATTATGGAAAATCAAATGTAGACCACAGACACAACATAAATGAATACATTGAACAAATACATTATCATTTCCACATATTAAATTGTATTTGACATACACATAGCTGCTATGGCAGACACACCATTGGTTTCTCTGACCAATTACCACCTTATATGGAATGTGTCAAAAAAAATACATTACAAAGTTTCTTTTCATTGTTTCTCAAATTATTATATTGACTGCGACGTCTTTTAGTATTCCCAGCAAAAAGTTTCTAAATTCTTTTAGCTATAGATAATTTTTTATCTATTTATTTAAACTTTTCCGGCTAAATATTATCATATTTAGATGATTTGGTTCCATCACATATTGTTATTAGATGTGTTAGACCAAATCTAGTGACATTTTGATTGCCCGCCGCCGATTGGGCACACGTTCGCATGGCACCATGGCCTATGGATGATGTAGGCATGTTAGATTTTGTTTTCCACAATTTCAGTGTTATGCAAATTTTCTATTCAATTCTCATTTCTATTGATATTTACAATATAGTTTCTTGTTGCCATCCTAACTCTATCAAACCCGGTCCAGTTAAATTGGAATACTTTTTGTTGTATGGTTTTGTTCTGTTATATTAATAATTGTTTATTAATTGAATTTCTGTTGAAATGATTCATATTTTAGATTTATCTTTCTTTATAGTTGCTGGACAACAATTACGCGACATTTTCGCTTCACAAAAAAGCCTTACACAAATTTTACCGGACAAGTAACTTTTCGGAACAAATCTTTTGCTCGAGTGTGCCGAATATAAATTTGTAAATGTGCGTGTGTTTGGGTGTATAAAAGAAAATATTTATTATTTATTATTTTCATTTAAGAAAAAAATAAAAAAATATAATGTAAAATTTATTGGTTTTTATAGAAATATATTATTTAATTTTATTATTATTAAATTATTTATTATAAATTTTATTATAAAATTTTGAAATATTCTTATTTTTAGTATTTTTACACAATTTATTTCTTTATATAGGCACAAAAAATAATAGGGATGTTAAAATAGAATCTGTTGGAGGAACTTTCTCAACATTATTGTGCAAATATTTAAGCACCGAATCAGTATGGAGGACATCCACCGAAAAATATTCTGAATTACATTTTGTAAAAATAAATTTCAAACTGAGACTGTGTGTATAGCAAAACCTTTGGAATTATTTATAAGTAATTTATGTTTGGTATAGTATAAAAAAATATTTTGTTGAATTTATCTGATTATCGATGCCGACACACAAAAGTTTCAATGCAAAAATTTCATTTGAACACCATATTTATGTAAAACTTAGGTGAGAATAACTTTTGACAAGTGATAGACTGAAATCATTACAGGATTAATATAACAAACGCATTTATGGTACATTAGATATATTTGTGCAAAGTAAAATTACGGCAGAATTTAGAATCCGACAGACAAAAGAGTGGGTGGGTGTGAGTTGGATGTGGGGATTGGTTAAAAAAAAGATGATACTTTTATAAAATTGATAAAATGAAAACGCAAATAATATATACGGGCAAAAATATATTCATAATATTTAGAATAAAATATAAAACAACTGCTTTTTCTCTCCCCTGTATAATCGATCATTTAAAATATTACATTTTTTTTCCCATATTGTTGTTTATTATACAATGGATATATTAAAATGGTAAAATAAAACTGAATATTATAAATCTATAGCAAAATATATTATTATTGTTTCCACATATTGAAAGAAAATGTCAAAATTTTCTTACACAAATGTACACCGTCGTCGTAATAACAATGATTGATATAAGTCAGCGAAAAATCAATGTATTGTAATATAGATTGTTCAGAAGCTGGAGGAGGAGGTTCATAGGCTTATGTTTTTCAATCAAATTCGTTTGTATAAGAGTGTCTCAAATCATTTTTTTTTATCAATGTTATTATTCTATATATATACCAGAGTGAGTTTTATAATTGACGAGGATACCATTTTTTTAAATTGTGGTGTAGGAAATATGTTTCTATCCTCGCAGAATGTACACAAAAAAATATTTATTGACATATACTCTTTTAATGTGGTGACATTTAACCAATCACATTGTGAATCGATATCATTACCGTACCCAATATATAGAACTAAAATTTTTAACAATAGAATTAATCGATTATCATCAATTTGATTATTTTGTATTTTTGTAAACATTGATAATTTTTTAAAGCACTCACCATGAGCTCTCGCACACGCTTCACAAATATTCCCAAATAGAAATGTTCGAGTATATTTTATTTGAAGAATTTTTGCATTAATAAAAACATAAGCATTTAATGATATAATTTCGAACGTTTGGTGGAAGTATAGAGGACACAGCTACATATTCGACTCATTCGGGACGCCTTAATTAAAGTCATTGAATTAAACGAGTAACATTTTATCTATACATCGTAAAATTTTTTGCTTAAACATATTCCAGTGAGATGTAAATTTTAATGACGCACCACCAAAAATATGGCTGTCTTTAATAAATAAGATGAGTTCGTCAACAAGTTTACCAGCAAGATTCTCCAGAATGTCTCTTACAAATTTAATCCGATACTTTATATTATAGACCGCAGCTCTTTTCAATTATAACTCATATTTCAATATATTTCAGCAATTGAAAAAATGTTTACATAATAGTTTCTACCATCCCACATTAAATTCGTTAGTTTGGGATTAGCGAGGAAAACTAAAAACATCATTAATCATGAAATAAAATGTATCTGATAGCTTTAGCAAGCCACCAGCCTAGTTGACTTCTGGATAAAGAAATAATAAATTATCTAAACATTTCGGAAATTCTGGGATCATAGATCAGACTTTTTTAACAATCATAAAATCAATTCAAAATATACAAATCTATTATTTGCCTTGCAATAAACACATATCTATAAAATAATTTGGGACAAGCTTCTCTAAATAGATTTTTGGAAAATTAATATCAAAAAAGAGACATAGTTTCCTGGGTATTTGTTAATTTAGTCATTTCCCAAACGTTTTCAATGAAATTTTTATGTAAAAAGTGATATTATAATGAAGAGTTCCGTTTCTAAGTTCTGAAAAATTGATATCCATGTCAGTTTTTCTTTCCAGCCATTGAGAATGGCGATTATAATGAAATTTTTGTATACATGTTAAAAGTGATATTGTGTGTGAAGAGATTTTATATTAATTCTAGTAAATTGATATCCTTGATAATTTTATTTTCCTAGCCACTTTGGTATAATTTGACCATTTCTCAACCGATTTTGTTGCAATTTTGGATGTATGCTAAAATTGATATTATTTGAATTTTAAAAAATTTAAAATTGATACTTTGGGTAATTTTCCTTACTGCAGCAGCTCTCTGTAACTTGGTAATTTGTTCATTTCTCAACCGATAACATTGCAAGTCAAAAATTTATTGTAAATTCATTTGATTGTTCTGCTAACTATTTTCACAGCTCCCGTGTGTGTCACATAAAATTGTCATTGCAAATATATGCGAATATATCATTTATATTTTCATATCCGATCTGTTATATGAAAATGAATTTTTCGAAGAATAAGTCAACCTATGTAATGTAGTAATTTCCAAATTGATTTATATTTTCCAATTCGTTTTTTTTTTTCTCTTCGTTTCCGTTACCGTCTATTGTATACTTTCGAAAATTTATATATACCACACACACACATTTGCTATGCACACTATATTTACAAAATTCCAATAGATTTATTATTATAAATATCTATATAAGCAACGCTGCTACATTACGCAAATATCTCGAGTAATATGTAATATAATACAACGTCTTTCATACATAACATAGAATATGCAATAATATAAAAATTTGTAAAAAGGAAAAAGGAAAATCAATATTTAATACAAATATCTGCGTATGCTTCGAAACATTAGATATTAGAATATGTGTATCTTAAAAGGAAAATCTTATATCTATATCGATATCCAAACGTCTATCGCTTGCATATATTTATTTATTTATTTATTTATTTATTTATTTATTTATATTTTTGATTGTTGTTATATATATGTTTTCTTATATTATTACGTATAATACTCAAAGAATATATTTGCCATTTTGATTTGATTTGATTTGATTCATTTTATACTCTTTTCCTTTACATTTCGCAAATACATTTTTATCTAAACATATAAAAATCTTTATGTCTGTGTGTCGCTCTGTTATTCTATTTTAGTTGTACATATATGGAAAAAAGCAATATTAGTTAGTTATGAAATAAATGTGTACATAAAAACATATGAATATATAGAATAAATAAATGAATAATGTATGTTTAATACAGAGTGTCCAACGAATGGAATGCGAGCGTATTCAATGAGGGTGGGTGGTGTTAGGGTTTCGCTTTTCACATACGAGATATACGGGTCTTTAAGTATTTATTTCGGTAACCTATCGCCTTTTTGAGGTACACCAATAACACTTTGACTATCGACTTTGTACATAATGTTGAAGACAATTCAAGATAAAGAACTCGTCAACAACAGAATTCATCGACTACTCACAATGGAACATGTGTTGTGACTAGATAAATTTAACGTCCTCTGCAGCCACCAAATACGAAAGAACAATGATGAATGGGTGCGATACAATTAAGATTCCTTATTGATTGTCAGAAAATATCGTTACGGCATTAATGAAGATTCAACACAAATGCCAACAATAAAAATGATTCAATTCCAAAAAATCGCCGCGACACAATAACATAACTATCGGGTAAAATGTTAAAACAATTATCATAAAAAGATTCATGCAAATATTTAATGGTTATACGAAAACCATGAAATGAGTTGACTCCTTACAGATTGTTCAATAAATAATTTTACCAGTTCTTTCGAAAGTATTTAAAAAAAAATTAAAACCATTTGCAACACATATTAATGAAAAATAATATTAAAAGTAATCAATTTCGGTTTTTACTGAAAAATTCATGAAACAATTAAACAAATCAGTGATTATATTGAAAAAAAAAAATAAAAAAATATATTGTTCTATTGCAATTCTGGACAGTAGTTCGTTAAAGAATCTATTGCATCAATTAAAATATTAACCGTGTCTCACCACACCGATTTATTGTAACGAAAAAGTATAGTCTGATTGATGTCCTCCGCATAAATTTGGGCTGGACGTACCATTCTGTTAATGCAAATATTTATCTAAACATTTTAAATATTCTTTTAAATTTATTGTATTGATTTACTATTACATATAGTTAGTTACAAGAAGAAATATGTCTTAACAGCATAGTGCAGCACGTCAGCCCATCATAGTTATGACAAAACATTTAAATAATAAATCTTCCGCTTTGGGTGCATTAGATGTTTCCGTTTGGGGTCGGTATAAAGGATACCTGGTGTATTCAATTATGGTCAAAAGTGTGGTAATACAAGCACTGACATAATTCAAATTGCATCAATGCAGATACGCGTCAAATTTTTGAAGAACTTTATAAGAATAATTTATAGTTTTATGTGAACGTCTCAATTCTTTTTTAACCCTTAACGAACGAGCACATTTTTCTAGAACGATGACCAGTAGGTCGACAAATTTTTAAGAAATTAAATGCTTAATTTCCAGAGTGAGAAAAGGTGCATAATTAATAATAGCTTTATTGGATTTTATGTAAACTTTCAGTAATAAAATAGGTAGTATATGAACAGATATGTCCATACAAAAGGATACTGAATATTTGCAATGTCACAAGTATGGCGGCATTCGTTCGCTAACGGTTAAACTAATTATCAATGTAATGCAATATGATATTAAATTCAAGCATATACACATGGTAGTTGTACACAGGTCCTAGCTAGAGATTGATACAGGACAGCCATTTGACCGACGCCCGTACATAAGAATTATTTTTACTTTAATAAATTTAAAAGTTTGGTTTCATTTGGTATTTGTATCTCGTTTTTTTTTGCGCAGAATTTTATTTGGATTTAGAAGTTACAAAAGTAAATCCTATGCAATGTGAATACCATAAATTTCGCAAATTTCTTATAGTCAAAGTTCTGGATGGATTCCGGTGTTACGACTATATATTGTAGTAAATAATATTGCTTTACTCTACACAAAATCATTCGAAATTATAATGGTACCGGTAAAGAGGTAACAGAATCGCAAACCCAAAAGTATTAATTAATAAATTTCAAGAAATATAAACCCCACACCACATCGTTTCTGCACTCTTGGATG
Organism: Bibio marci; assembly: GCA_910594885.2. Classification (NCBI taxonomy): domain Eukaryota; kingdom Metazoa; phylum Arthropoda; class Insecta; order Diptera; family Bibionidae; genus Bibio; species Bibio marci. Next base: position 9,491,463 of record OU343116.1, on the reverse strand, counting down.
GACACCCTGTATATGATGTTATATTAAATATATATTTATCTAACATATTATATTATAAATAGAACATAGAACTATATATGCATGAAAATATAAATGTATCCTTGCAATCAGGATAAAAAAAAATATAAAATAGAAAAAAAAAGAAAAATGTAGAAATTGTAGAAAATAATATAATTTTCTATTTTTGAAGCGGAAAATATGATTTTTCATATATTATTTCTTGTATGCTGTTTAAATCTACATAAATTTTTCATGCATATATAGATTTATCTAGAAAATTTATTCGTTAAATATATATTTATTTACAAATACGTGCAAATTTATGATATTATATATAGGTTGTTCGGTATGAATAGTTACTAATACAGTAAAGCTCCGATAAGTGTTACAAATTAGTTAAAAGTGTTAATGTTATGGATATATTTATTTTAAAAATGCATATTGTATCCTTTAAAAAATGTTAATGTAACGGATTAAGAAAAAAAGAATCTTACAAGGATATATTTTGAAATTGCACATACTTTTACATTTCTTATGAATGAGAATTAAAATAGGATTCGAGTAGAGTTGGTATTTCAAAGAGAATTAAACAGAGTACAATTTATGTTTTAAGGATCATAAGAACATTTCAAGTTGCTTACAATTATACATTTTGAATTTATTCACACCTCATGCAAAAGAGAATTTATATATTAGCATTCGATTTACCACACAGAAAAATGGGCTGAAAGATGATAACGAACATAATATGTAGGCAATAGTATTTTCCTAATTTCTTAATATTTAAAAACTATTAGTCAGTATTTCAGTCCATGTTCAACGAATTGTATTTGACAAAAATGCTTACAAATTATTTTACAATAGGATAAAAAAACAGACAGAAAGAACAAAACAGGAAGGATTTCACAGCATTTGTTATAGCATTTGTTTCGAAAAAGTAAATCCCTGCGCACAGACCAAAGACCAATGAACTGAATTTACCTCCAAAGTCATAGGTTGCTGTTTTGTCCGCGTCTTAGAGCAACCTTATTTTGTACATAAATTAATATTATATATATTCTTCTTAATACAAAAAAAAATTTCCCTATAGCAAAATAAGGACCAAACTAAATGTAAACTTAAAAATAGTAACTTATTTTAAATTAGTTTTACGTTTTACATTTTACGATTTTACGATTTTACGTTTTCATTGTATTTTATTTTTGTTGTATAAGTAATAATTTGCATTTTTTTTTTTTCAAAAACAACGAAAAGGGAATTCTTCGGTTATTTTTATATTCCATTGAAAAACAAATAAAATAAAGAAAGCAAATAAAGAAAACAAAAAAAAATGACATCTTATTCTTGAATGTTGAAGAAATCTATTTCTTTCTCTTCATCGAAATTCTATTTGTTTTATTTTTTCTTTATTTATTTCTTGACATAAATTTATTTCCATAATATGTTTTATTTATATTGCACACCAAAATAGAAAAGAATGTTGTATAATTTTAAATATGTTTCAATTTGATAGCGAAACATAATTTTTGCGCGCGTGTAATCTAAAATTGAAAAACAAATACATCAAATGGATATAATGGAATTGAAATTCATTCCTAAGAATAGACTATTTTACATATCAGAATTTGTATATGCAAATTTGGAGGCTGCAAAAAATAAAAAAAAACAATGTATAGTAACAATTTATTAATTTATTAATTCTATAGAAAACATGATAAATACCATATATGGGTGTGTTATGTGGTATGGTATGGTAGAAGAAATTAATACCAGAGCGGGCTAGTATATTCACTTGATTGCGACTAATATTATAGGAAGATTATTTGGTAAATTACTCCGTATGCGAGTATCAAAATTGTTTTATCAAATATTCCTTAAATAGATAAGAATATAGTAGATTACGTTGTTGTGTTTACAGACATTGTTAATTTATGGTTGGCGTCCACCAACAAATTTCCAAAAATATACTCTTTCTGACAACTAAATAAATGGGTAATTATTAGTTTAATAAAATCAATCAAACGAATTCCCTACCTTACCGTTTGAATAACATCTGCATCATTTTCAACGGCACTGTGTCACTGATTTGCTTAACAATATATTTACAATTTCTGACTGCATTCTCGCTGTGATCAAAAATATACAACAAGTGGATGCACATTATTTTCTATATGTAATACCTATGTATAAGATGATCGATGGTCGTCAGAATAAGCAATACATTTTTTTATTTACAAATATATAACAAACTCGTCTATAATACTATGGCAATATCAGCTCCTATTAATTATTAAAATTGTAAGTACACAGAAATATAATATGACAGTGCATGACTGGATTACGTTTTGTTGAGTCTGCGTAAACGTAAATACCATATATGTATGCGAAAACATAAAATTGATGAAGAATAGAAAATTAACTGAAATAAATGTAATCGTCAACGGATACCTTAAATATGGTGGTCCGAAAATTGCGTTCCGGAACTAGGCAAATTATTAAATAAAATTATTAACATGTAATCGGTGCCAACAGAATGGAAAACAAATATAAAACGTACCAATTTATACCGTTTCGGTATGAAAAATATTCCAGTAAACTATACTGTAAGGGTATCAAGCATTGTTTATTTATTTACAGAAATTGCGTAGATCAAAATAATTATCAATGTGACACAGTTTTTTTTTAGCAATAGATAAATCAGAGAGACTATCGAAATTGTTTTCGAAATAGAAGCTAAACCATCTCTAGAGGACCATATTCATAGTATCTATGAATCCAGATATAGTCTAAAAAACACCCAGAAAAAAATCATTGAGACTTTTATGTTACAGAGATTTTTCTATCACATATTAACTCCAATTTACTTTATTTATTTTATGTTATATGATGATTTTAATGAATGCAATCAAATTTAAAGTAATACTTTAATGATTTTAAAATATTATAAAGAAAGTAAAATAGAAAACCTTATATTGGAAATCAAATACCAGTTTGTAAATTGTATTCACATTTTTTGATGATTGATTAGATAGTTTTTTGATTTTTTTCGCCTAAACTAATTGTTTTTAACAATCAACTTTTTAAATACAATAATTTCATTTATAATAAATTAAATATACATTAAATAAATGGTAAAACACAAAATTTCAAAATGCATATACCTAAAGTCTATAATGATTTTAAATGATGGGCATAATAATAGATAAGGGAAGACGTATAGTTGTGGTGGTGGTGGTAATATTGGTGGTATTTTTTTGCTATTATAAACGGACACACAATACTCTCAGTTAACAATATTATACCGAACTGTGCAAACAACATAAGGTTTAAATTTTAAAATTGTAGAAATTGTTTTAAAGTCTTACTGTATTTTATATTAGATAATTTGTATCAATAGTGCTCGCGTGTAATAATATACATTTTAAGAAATATGAAAGTAAAATTATCAAATAATTGTGAAAATGATTCAGATCAACAAAAGTCTGTTGATCAGTTCGTGGCATCGCCATCACTTGTATATAATTTAGATTTCGATCATTGCATTAATAATTATTTCGAATATAATCATTTGGATTCACCACAGAACAATGTGTATTTCAGCCCAACCGGAATTAATGATATATTCAATTATCCAACATTCTCCAATTTTGAGGTTGTTAACGGTGTTATTGTTAATAAAAATAATTCAACGAATGATATTCAGTCTGATTTTCAACATAACCAAATCACTAACGAAGGTATGTATTATTAATTTTTATATTAATTGATGCACAAGTTGATAAATTAAATATGTATAGAATATTTTAAATGAATTTTTTTATATTGTGATCTCGGCGATTTTCTATATTTACAGTACATTTTGTATAATTTAAGTTAAATATGGAAAAACATATCTTAATTTTGTTAGATGTAAATATATAAATTATATTAAGTTTTTCTTTTCTTATTTTTTTAAACTGTAAGATTAACAAATTACAACCACACCCTTATATTATAAAACAAATATCCGAATTTATGCGGTAACGTTTGCACATAAACGTATTTACTTTTAATTCTTCTTCTATTAATATTTTTCATAACAACAAATTAATATTCTATATTATTTCTATCGTTATTTTTAATAATTTGATGTCGGTGTGGTGTTTTTTGGAAAGTTAAATACAAAATATGAACTCATTCAAATCTTATAAGAACCTATTAATTTGAGAAAAACCAAACCTATAACTCGTTTTAATATTCTAAATAATTTATTAAGATTTATTATTGATTTTGTAAATTTATTATTTTAGATGATACAAATAAATCAATTGATAATGCGATTATTTATACAAACGAGCAGATACAAAGTGCACCAATTAATGAATTCGATTCTATTGCAAACATTGAAAACATTGTAGTTTCCAATGAAATTGTAACAATTGATCAGACAGATGAAAACACAGATGAATTTCTAAGTGAAAAGAATAATAATGAACAATTAGATATAATTTATAATGAATTAATGAAATGCCAAAATGAAGAAAGTCATGCAAATATCTTACCGATAAATAGTGTTCCATATAATAATGAATTAAATACACCAGAATTGCCTAATTCTGAAAACAATGATATGGTTCCAATAGGTAATACAAACGAGCATATACAAAGTGCACCAATTAATGTATTCGATTCTATTGCAAATACAATGATTTGCGAATATAACAATAATAACGCTTGGATTGTGAATGATTTGGCTTCTTATTCCAATTCAACAATTTTGAATTGTGAAAATAATGAAAAACAAAATGACGAAACAGTCAACCAAAATCCATCGGAAATTAATCCAATAATTGAAAACATTGTAGTTTCCAATGAAATTGTAACAAATGATCTGATAAATCAAAACACAGATGTATTTCAACGTGAAAATAATAATAATGAACAAATAGATAATATTTATACTGAATTAATGAATTGCCAAATTGAAGAAAGTCATGCAAATATCTTACCGATAAATAGTGTTCCATATAATTATAATGAATTTATTACATCAGAATTGCCTAATTCTGAAAACAATGATATGGTTCCAATAGTTAATATTAAATTAACACCGATTGAAAGTAATTCAAATTTTAATATTTCGTATCATGTAGTAAATGATGATTTTGTTGGAAATATTGCTCCAATGATAATTGATTTGACAAATGATGAAGAAAATAATGACAACGTTAAAACCAATAATGAATCATTATTCCAAAATGCATCACAAAATACGTCAAATTGCACTAGCATACCACCAAAAACATCATGTAATACTGGTATAGAACTTAATGAAAACTCAAATCATAATAATAATTATATGGAAGACGATCTAATACCCAGATTTGATTTAATCATGGATTCTAATGATAATTTGATTGAAGAACCATCTCCAATTAATTTTACGAATAATTCAGATCAATTAAATTGGAATAAATCAAATACGGCAGTCAACAATGCAGATTTCAATGGCAATAATCAAAATAATAATAATAATAAAATTGAAAATGAAATAGATAACGCAATCGCACTATTATTACAAAAAAGAAAAAGCACAAATGATAAATTAATTCCACCCACGAAATGTCCAAATGTTGCTTCGGAAGTAACGATAAATATAAACGATATATCATCGAAGTCCTTTGATTTATTGGTAGTAAATCCACTTGATGAATCAAAGAATTACACAATACCAATTACATTATCCAAACCATTTTCATTACCATCACAAACAATATTAACGGATCAACAATACTCAGTTGAATTAGCTCCATCTCAATCAATGGATAATCTGCAAACATCTTCTACAAATTCAACGCAAGAACAATCTATGGATACAACTTTGGATACACCTCCATCATCTAACGTGCCAACTGGGACGTTATCCAATATAAAAAAATATAAAATACAAACAGTAATTTGTAAAATTTGTAAACAAGTCGTATCCGGTATTGGCAATCTAAAACAACATTATGCTGCACACAAATTAAAATCTCCTGATCACATTTCGTTTAAATGCACAAAATGTGGTAAGTTTTTTCCAACAGAAGACACCTTGAAATCACATGAGCTTCGACATAAAAGCATCAAAAAATATAAATGTGAGTTTTGCCCAAAGAGTTACGTTCACAAATGTGACCTTAAGGTACATTTATATTCACACACAATGAAACCAAATGCTTGCCACCTTTGTGACAAAAGATTTGTAAGAAGAGATCATTTGAATAAACATTTGAAAACACATGCAAACAAATAGTCTGTAATTTATCCATTGATTTCTGTCAAGGAAACAATATTTTTATATAATTTAATATTTATAAACTTGTAATAATTCTCATTAATATTAATAATAATAATATACTAATTGTGATAATTTTAATATTTAATTTAGTTAATTTAAAAATCACAGTACAAAGAGTTGTGATAAAATAATAGTTCAAAATTAGTACAAAATTGTTATAAATTTAATAATTGAAAGAAAAAAACCCCGATATGCACAATTAGTAATAAATGCCAAATATTATAATTATAAAATAACTTGAAGACTAATTTATGTATTTAAAAAAAATGTAAATTAAGAATTTCTACTTAAATTAATGTTAAAAATTTAATACATGTATTTATTTTAGTAGAGGGTATTTTTAAATAATAGTTAGTTATTAAGTATATTTTAATTATTCGACTGATAGTTATAAAAAGTAATATTTATTTTAAATTTATTAATTTATTTTCGTTTTTAATAATTGTATAAATCTGTAAATAAACTTAAGAAAAATAATGTATAATTTTATAATTTGTAAAAAAAATATGTATTTTTGTTATTTCATTTATTTGATAGACTCACAAAAATATTACTGCAAATAAGGCAATAAGGATCTACTCATCGCATAAGTTCCAACCACAATTTATTATAAGATATTGAAGTAGCAGTTTATTTTAAGTTCTGAGAGAGGTATAATTAAATTTGTTTCTGATATTCCGATTTACAAACAGTTTTCTAACCCAAATTTTATAACAAATTATTTCATCCATTTGGTTATATTTGAAATTGAAATCATTTCCGAATTGTTGCATATTCTAGTTTTTGTATTGCAGATTAATAATATAATTTCATATTTCCCTATGTTTTTTAAAGACAATATTTTGTTGTTATGGACGTCTATTGAAGCGTTCTGTTCATATAAGATTGATTTGATATATTAGTGGTAATTTGTGATTGTTGTAAATATCAATGTCAATTGTATACACCAAAATACTTTGTTTTATTTGAAGATCATATATTATTTCATTACCGATTCGCTGTATTAGATGTTCATCCTATACTTGTGTTAAACCACATATTCTAATAGTTGAATTTATCCATATTAATTGGCAGCTAATTGATCCTACACAACTCATTTATAAATTGTAAATCTCTTTGCATTTATTCAATATTATTAACTGAACCGTAATATTTCGTCTGCTCATTTCCTTGTATAAGTTCTTTTATAATACTTTATAATATATGTGTTGAAATTATGCCATTAATATACTACCATTGTTAACAAATCTGAACATACTTTTATACTAAACGTATTTGAAATAGCCAAAATCTATTTCGGGTATAATTTGCCAGAAATTGTGTATTTTACTATTATTATTCATTATTAAGAAACTCTCTTATCTATATTAAACACATTTTGAACATGAGCCTATAATTTAAATTGGCTTATATAATAAGGAGAAAAACAGGATTATACCGGTAAATATAGCATCAATAAATTTAAATGTATGCACTACAAGGAAGTCTCACATTTGTTACGTTCCTTCGTTGTGGTTAAACTAGACTAGTGATTTTAAACAACAATTAGTTATAAGTCATAGAATATATGCTTACGATATATCCATCACAATTAGGTTTAAGTATGATAGAATCATAGCATAGAGCTTATGCAAAATGTTCTTGATATCACAAAAAAGTTTTAGCTGAGAAAAGAAAATGCCATTAACGCAAATAAATCAACAGGAATATCATACATACGCCAGTAGGAGAAAGACTCCTAATATTCCAGACTTAAAGGTAGTAGAAACCCGACTAAATCTAATTGTAAGTATACTGATGCAAAATATATAAGGATAGCACTGGACCAAAAACTACTAAAAACAAATTTTGCTTGTACCATATATAGCATAGATATGAAAATTCACTATTTCCTAGAACCGCAACACTATGGAACAAGATTCCATCAAATATCCGGAATGTTAAGACCTCACAAAATTTAAAGACAATACAAGTATATACCTTAGAAATTGTTCATGTAATATCGGTCAATCCAGCAGGTAGCAGGAGAGCCGGAAGACGTAAGACGAGATGGCTAGATGCAGTAAGTAAGTAAGTTTTAAATCACTACGTAATAATATTATTGTTATTTATTTTCAATATTATCGATAATTTTAAATTTAATTATTGCAACTGAAGCGATTTTGATCCAAAAATCACTTCAATTTATACATTCCCTTGTAAGCGAAATCATTCGGATGGCTGAAATGGAAAGAAATTAATATTTACGTAGTAATGAACTTCGAAAAAGTAGACATATTACCATACTATAATTAATAATAATTAACAAACTGCTTTCATATGTAGAAAAAATGTTTTATAATTTAGTACAAATAAAGTATTACAAGTACAACTATTTAAATATTAATTAGTAAATTGAATTAGAATAGTACAGTTTTACTTATTATGATATGGTAATTTAATTGAATGAATCACTAACATATTGTAACAAGAAAATCAATTATTAAATTGCATTCAAAATTGCCATAATTTTTAAAATTCATATAATTCGAATTAACACTTGTTTGTGTGGTGGTGGTTGGTAGTGGTTGGTGGTGGTTGGTGGTGCTTAATTGTTTTTAACAATATAATTAAAAATTTTTAAACACAATCATTTCAAGGAAATTTTATATTTTGTTATATTTTAATAAATCGAAAACATATTTAATAAATAAATGGAAAATCACTTTAACTACATAATCTAAATATTTGTATAAATTTAGTAAAATATTATTTATAATATCAAGAAATATTGAAAATAAATACATAATTTTAATTTCTCGTTTGAATTATACGAATTAATATATTTGGCTATCAATTTCAAATGATTGCAAACATTTTGAGAGCATTACTCTTGAGAATACACACCTAAATCCTGGAGACTTCGTTAATTCAAAAATAATTATAAATATTGTATATAATATGTGATCCGGCAGTACAAAGTAATTGTACATGTGAATTGATTTTTTGCAGATATTTCAGAATCTTTACTTTAAATAATGATGCTTGATTAAATTATTGGATCATCGTTGGAATAAATGTATAGATGAAATTTTCGGCAGTTATTGTTAAAAATAAATACTCGTATAATATTAAACACCACTCTTGTATTTGAAAATTTTGATTTTGATGATTTTATCCAATCAAATTTAAAGTAATAATTTAATGATTGTTTTTACCAATCCACTTTTTAAATACAATATAATTTCAAGGACATCAATTTATAATAAATCAAAAATCGCATTAAATAAATGGAAAAAACATAACATTTCAAAAGCACATATATTCTCATATAGCCATAGTCGTTTCTTTATTCTAATTATGAAATCAACTATACACGCACATTTATTGTTAGTAAATTAAAATGAAATTTAATTGAACGTAAAATTTATGATTTATTTTTCACGTTATTTTTTAATGAATTTAAGTTGCAATTGTTTTGGGTAACCCAGCTCATAATGTTATCACTTCTGGTTCTGAATAAATAAATAGTATGACAACAGCTAGTGACGACACTGTGGTGAACTGTAGTCATACAAAAATCTTCGATTTGTTTCCAAAATAAAAAGGATACTGTTTGTACCATATGTTTTTTGTCGATAGAAGATCAACATAACACCGATTTTATAAATGAATATCTACGACAAATACGAAATATAAACCTTGAGAGCCAATTACATTATAATATTTTTGATTCTATAAATTTCAATAAATTTATTAATTTTATAATATTTTAAATTACATAAATACATTTTATGCCTAAAATTTATCGCATAAGAGATTATACAACTTTTGTTATAAATGTTAAATAACGATCATTTGAAATAATATTAAATGGGAGGATCTAAAAATTAATATAATATTAAATTTTTAAATAAAATAAACCTAATCGTTTATCAAATATTATATTTTAATTATATTAGTAAACCAATAAAAAAAAATATATAGTTAATTACTAAAACCAGTTTTCAATCAATACAATCATTTAAAAATCTATGTTTTAAATTTTTAAATGGTAGACTAATGATAGGAGAAGGGATAGTTGTGCTGGTGGTAGTAATGGTGATGATATATTTTTTTCAACTATATATAGAACGTTCATACATGTTAAACTACCTTATTCAGTTGTTCTGTGCTAAGCAAAGGTTATAAATGTTTATAGTATTTTAAAATTATATTTTCTTGAATATTATTTCATTTGGAATAAATATTGTAAAAATATGGAATTGATAAATTCAATAAATTGTGACAATAATTTAGAATTAAATATAAATTTCGAAAGTTGCCTTAGTAATAATTTAGATACTGATGTTATGGATAATGTGTTTTCTAATGGCAATGCAGACAATTTAAATGAAAGAATATTATCTGCATTTGAACTACTCAATGGTGCATTTGTTGATAACAATAGTTCAACGAATTTTATCGACGATGGATTTCAACAAAATCAAAAAAATGAAATCATTCACACAGGTATGTGTTGCAATAATTATATTTAATTTATGTATTGAAAATCCCATTAGAAGTTTAAAAATTAATTCAATGGTATACGATTTTTAATAAAATAGATTTTTATATTGTGTTCGCGTTATTGTTTAAATTAAATATGCAGAAAAAATTTCGTTATAGTGAATTATTATTATTTATATATTTTTTATTTATAATATAGTTTGCAAATAATTGAATTTATTTTAAAATACTTTTAACACTAATAAATTATTATAATTTATAATAATCAATTTGATGCCATAAAATTCTATGGTGAATTTTTTATAATTTATAAAATACCAGAATGGTCGTGTAATTTGAAAGTTTAATTTAAATTCTTGCATTTTTAAAATTATTTTATTGCTAGCTTTTTTTTCTTAATTATAATTTTATTAATTTAATATTTTTTAGTTCATAATATTTCTAATTTAATTATAAATCACATTTTCTGTTTAATTAATGTATATATTCATTCTTTCCACTGTGCATTAAACTCATCTGATTTTGACTTCGCAAATATAATAATATTGTTTTAATTAAAATAAATTAAATTCTTTAAGTTTTGAGTGATTTTTGTATAGGTATGTGAAAATATTTCATACGGTTACCACGTTTGCTAAATAATTAATAGAAGTTTATTATTATTTTTCACATTTTAATTATTTTGAGAAAACTAAACTTTTACCATTCTTAACAATATTCAAATAAATTTAAAAATTAAAACATTATTCTAACCAATTGAATTTTTTTAAATTTATTATTTAGATGATACACATAAATTAAACGATTATAATTCAAACACATTGAAATGGGAAAACACCGATAATAATGAAATATCGGAGATTTTAAATATATTGGGTTCTTATCCCGATGAAGTTGAACTGATGGAAGGACACTTCGATGAATTTCAACCAACAAATAACGCGAATGAACAAACAGAAAAAATTTATACCAATTTAACGAATTGTCCATATAATTATAATGAATTCAATTCAATTACACCCGAATTGCCTAATTCAATGGATTTGGAAAAAAATGATATCATTCCATTAGTTGATAATAATACAATGCAAACATCATGTAATACTAATAATAATAAATTTATGGAGAACTATCAAATACCCAGATTTGATTTAATCACAGATTTTTATGATAATTTTATTAACAAAACATCTCCAATTAATTTTACAAAACAATTACATCAATCAGATCGGAAAAAGCCGAAATTCAACAATGCCGTTTTCAATGGCAACAATCAAAAGAATCATAATGAAATTGAAAAAAAAAAAGCCAAAGCAAAATTGTTACAAAAAATCAATTATAATAAAAAGCATTATAATAATTATCTAAAGATAAGAGAATGCTCCGTTCAATTAAAACGACTGCAATCAATGGATTATACACAAAATCGGTCAAATTTCAATGGTAACAATTCAAATAATAATCTAAAGCTAAAAGAATGCTCCGTTCAATTAAAACGACTGCAACCAACGGATTATCCACAAAATCGGTCAAATTTCAATGGTAACAATTCAAATAATAATCTAAAGCTAAGAGAATGCTCCGTTCAATTAAAACGACTGCAACCAATGGATTATCCGCAAAATCGGTCAAATTTCAATGGTAACAATTCAAATAATAATCTAAAGATAGGAGAATGCACCGTTCAATTAAAACGACTTCAACCAATGGATTATCCACAAAATCGGTCAGATTTCAATGGTAACAATTCAAATAATAATCTAAAGCTAAGAGAATGCTCCGTTCAATTAAAACGACTGCAACCAATGGATTATCCACAAAATCGGTCAAATTTCAATGGTAACAATTCAAATAATAATCTAAAGCTAAGAGAATGCTTCGTTCAATTAAAACGACTGCAACCAATGGATTATCCACAAAATCGGTCAAATTTCAATGGTAACAATTCAAATAATAATCTAAAGCTAGGAGAATGCACCGTTCAATTAAAACGACTGCAACCAATGGATTATCCACAAAATCGGTCAGATTTCAATGGTAACAATTCAAATAATAATCTAAAGCTAAGAGAATGCTCCGTTCAATTAAAACGGCTGCAACCAATGGATTATCCAGAAAATCGGTCAAATTTCAATGGTAACAATTCAAATAATAATCTAAAGCTAAGAGAATGCTCCGTTCAATTAAAACGACTGCAACCAATGGATTATCCACAAAATCGGTCAGATTTCAATGGTAACAATTCAAATAATAATCTAAAGCTAAGAGAATGCTCCGTTCAATTAAAACGACTGCAACCAATGGATTATCCACAAAATCGGTCAGATTTCAATGGTAACAATTCAAATAATAATCTAAAGCTAAGAGAATGTACCGTTCAATTAGAACGACTGCAACCAATGGATTATCCACAAAATCGGTCAGATTTCAATGGTAACAATTCAAATAATAATCTAAAGCTAAGAGAATGCTCCGTTCAATTAAAACGACTGCAACCAATGGATTATCTACGAACACGGTCAGATTTAAAAAAATTCAATAGTCAATTAGAACGACTTCAATCAATTGGTTATCTACAAAAACCATCAGATTCCAATGGTAACAATTCAAATAATAATCTAAAACTAAGAGAATGCACCGTTCAATCAAAACGACTTCAACCAATGAACTATCTACGAACACGGTCGGATTTAAAAAAATTCACTGGCCAATTAGAACGACTTCAATCAATTGATTATCAACAAAAACCATCAGATTCCAATGGTACCAATTCAAATAATAATCTAAAACTAAGAGAATGCACTGCTCAATTAGAACGACCTCAACCAATGGATTATCTACGAACACGGTCAGATTTTAAAAAATTCACTAGTCCATTAAAACGACTTCAACCAATGAACTATCTACGAACACGGTCAGATTTAAGAAAATTCGCTGCTCAATTAGAACGACTTTAACCAATGTGATAAAATAATAGTTCAAAGTTAGTACAAAATTGTTATATATTTAATAATAGAAAAAAAAACCCAAATATTATTGTTAATTATAAAATAATTTAAAGACTAATTTATGTGTTTAAAAAAAATGTAAATCAAGAATTTCTACTTAAATTAATGTTAAAATTTTAATTCATGTATTTATTTTAGTATAAGATATTTAAAATAATAGTTAGTTATTAAGTATATTTTAATTATTCGGTTGATGGTTATAAAAAATAATGTTTATTTTAAATTTATTAATTAATTTTCGTTTATAATTGTATAAATCTATAATTAAATTTTAAGAGAAATAATGTATAATTTGGTAATTTGGTAAAAACAAAGTGTTATTGTTATTTTATCTATTTAATAGATTCACAAAAATATTACTGCAAGGCATTTTGCTGTTGTTTGTAAATTTTGAGTATTTTTTAAAAAGTTTATGACATTTATAATTATAATAATTATAAATAAATTAAAAATGTAAACATCTACTCATTGCATAAGTTCCAACCAACAATTTATTATAAGATTTCGCAGTAGAAAATACATCATCAGTTTATCTTATATTCATCATATTTTAATTTGTTTCTGCAAAATTCCGATATGTTTATATTTTGCTATCGGTGGCAACCAGAATTTAATTGAATAAGTCAGAAAAATCTAAATCATATTATCAATTGAACTGTTTCGGGTGACTACTATTTTAATTATACAAAGATAATTTTTGTATAAAAAACCATTTTTTTTTTAGAACATCGAGTGTATATGCGGCTCGAACTACTAATAATATAAGAAATCATTTTTAGAAGACTGCATAAATTAATGTAATTCATATAATTGCGTGGCGTTATATGCAAATGCGATATATTTATATGTTTTTATGTGAGGACGATAACTAAATGGTTAATTTTAATAAGTGCTTTATTTATTATTGTGTTTTGACACATTTAAAAGTTGAAGACTAAATACAAATAATATTAAGTTTATAATCTAATTGGGAACAAGTGCAAAAAAATTAAAAAACAAATATCTTCCTTTTCTTGTCGTTAGTTTTTTTTTTTTTTTTTTTTGAATATACGGTGGAAGTGCGTGGAGAATAATATTAAAAAAATAAATTATTCATGTCATTGTTGACATAGCGATAAAAAAAAGACGCGTAATGTAAATTATATATATTATATTTTGGTATAGCTATAAAAAATATATGACTTTTATAAATACAATGCGACACCAAAAAAGTATTATATAACTAAAAAAAATACTATTTATACATATTAAACAGCATAAAAGTACGATATATTTATGTATTTGCTGGTATATTATGATTGGTCTAAAAAGTTTCAGACGATTTTGCCAAACAAAGTCATATAATTCGATTGTATATTGTAAATCAAGTTGTATCTTGTATCTTAAATATTATTAAATCAGTTTTAAATCATTTGCATTATCTATCTAACTATTTACAAAAATGTGACCATGTTTGGCTACCGCACATGACTTAATAGCCAAAAATTTAAAGAACCATATTAAAAATCTGTGCTGAAGCACAATGAAATCAATCAATAATTAATCTGGTGTAATGAAAAATGAATTACAGACGACAACAATGCGTAATACAAAAAAGATCGAGGTTGAAACAAAGTGAAACTCTATACAAATGCAATGGCAATGCTACGATTGACACCATATATATATATATATATATGGAAGATGCGATGCTGTGTATTTGGTGGAATTGGAAAGGAATTTTACATCATGCGTTTTCCGACTAACAAAACGATTGATTCGTAGCTCAATACCGTCAATAATTAATATTTTTGTAGCAACAGTTATAAAGCGACCGCAATTGATTGAACAGAAAATCAGTTGTGTTCAATTATGCGGCCACTGAAGTCATTATAAATTCTATTGTATTTTTAAAGCTAATTGAAATGGAACACAACAATAGAGTTATTGGCAGCGCAAAACGATACCATTGTATAGATTACAACGTTTAAGTATAGCAACACACAAACAGGAAATGCATATTTAAGAATAGTATAGCAAAGAGCAAAAAAACACTGTTATACAACAATTATTTTAGCAAGTTCATGAAATTCAGATAAATTAAACCCATTTGTGCTCTGTATTTACCTGTTGAAATTGCATATTAACGTTTGTTCCTGTTTTTTCTCACAAAACTCTCATAACAATGTAACCATCAAAAATGATCGTGTTAAAAACATTTGTAGTAATTTTTCACCACCATAAAACAACACAAAAATTTTGTGTAAGCGATGGAAAAGATAAAATAATTAATATAATATTGCGTTAAAAATTGGCGAAAACTTTTCAAACCGCTGTATTATTTTTGGGTTTAGTATAATACAATATATAATTCGTATGTTTAAATAAAAAATATAGGCAACAAAAAATTTGGGGTTTTTTTTTTCTTTTTATTAATATTTTATTATTACTCCTTTTTATTTGTTTTTTATGTGATATCCAAACAATCAAACGAGCGCGCCGCATACACCCGACATTAAATTTTCATTTATATATCAATCAAATTTTCGCACACACATTAATTTAATTACATTTCATCATGTTTTCAATTAATGGATGTCATCACGAACTTAATCAAAAAATTATCAATTTATTAAATTTAGTAATACAGAAAAAATAAAAAAAATAAAAAAAATTAAATGAAAACATTTTTTGTTTGTTTGGAAAAGTTCTACACCAACAAATATAGCATTTAATTTAAAAATTTAATTTAATAATTGAAAATACAATACTATATATAGGAACGTGTGTGTGTGTGAGTGTGTGTATATGTTTATTTATAACGATATGTAATGTATTTTGAGTATGTATATTTGCATAATATTTAAATTATTTCTTCGAATGTGAATGACATAATTGTAAAATAACAACAATATAAACTCGTCGTACTATGAATAAAAATATGTGGAATATAAACAATTAGTTCGGAAAATAACGAGAATGACTTCTAATGCATATGGATCTATCTGCGGCATCCGTGCTGATTGATTTATGTATAACATTTCATGCCATTTCGTTTGGTGTCACCCAAAATACAACACATTAAATGCGTACAGTTTAGTTGAGGGATAATAATTCATTCTGTAAGAAAACCGTAATGCTTTTTAATTTAATCCATATTCTGTGCGAACTTTTATACTGAAAATACAATTATTACTTATGCTCTTTCCAATTAACAATTCCGATTATTTTTCAGACCAGCCGTTGTGTTCACTCATACTTTGTATAAATGTGTGTGGAATATATAGAAAAAGTTGAACAAATACAATTTTCACATTTAAAACTTTTTAAATTTTCCAATAAAATTTCATCACAATATATATATGTGTGTGTGTATGTGTGTGTATACACTCCTTTTCATTTGTTTAAGGACACTTGAACATTATTTTTAGATTTTTAATTCTAGTGAATTAAATATATTTACAATTTTTATCAAATTTTTTGGTACTAATTTCGTACTCTGTGAATATTGAGCATTTGACCCATGTTATTATATTACAATACACTGGATATTCCCTAATAAGTTTATATATTCCATGTTTAATTCTCATTCATATGAGTTAAAAATCATAATTATAAGGTCCTTAAAATGTTGTTGATCCTTGAAACATCAATTATATTCAAATCCCTGTTAAATTATCTTCCTGATGAGGAGCTGCATCAGCACTAAAGATTATGTTACAACGATTCTTAATACTAAAATATAATTAGTTGATTATCTTTCTAATGATACGACATTCGTTTTGATACCAGATCCGTGAACACAAAGAAGTAATACATATATTTAGTTGCAAAACGAAAATTAATTGTTTCCCAGGACGAGAATATTATATACAGTTTGGTTTAGAAAATTGTAACTTTCCCATGCCACAAGAGCATATTATTAAATAAGAAAAAATATGGACATTTTATTCTAACCCCTGTTCCACATTTTCAGTGCGAGTTCCATCCGTATAGGGAAATTCTTACGCCTTTATTATCTTGAATCTTGAATTATAAATCGTACAGTTTACGCAAGTCTCCCAAGTGGTGGAGCTCATAATATCTACCAAAAAATTCACATATCAGAGTTCAAATGATATTCACAGTTTTTTTTTATATGAGTGATTATGGGTTTGTCGGTTATATTACTTAAGTATTTAATAAACAAATTCTAAAGTTTACTGAAGGCAATTGCTAAATGTATATAAAAATTTCTTGAAGACTTAGAAGAGGTAAAAAAAAAAAAAAACGAAGGTATACAGGAAGAAGTTTTCAGAGGAAGTTAAAATAGTAGTAATTGTAGGGGAATTTATAGTTAAAATATTTTACAGATCATTCAAATTTTCGCAAAACTAAAATTTGGTTTTATAAATATTTTGTGGTTTTTTTTATTGATTTTTACATTTCACATACAAAGAAATATTGTGAGCTGTGATTTTATATTAGAGGAAAACCGCAACACCTCTTGTAAATAATTGCTTTCAATGGAATGTGATTGCATATTTGCAATTAATAATTTTTAAGGTATTATGAAAAATGATACTTCAGAATCTTGGAATACTTTTTTGTGAGACATTATGAATGTAGTCGTGCGTTATCATCCACCACCGGTACTCCACAAAATGCTTAAACTGAAACAAAATTTAAACTATAACTCGACCAAACAATTCTACAGTTATTCTATTGGAATATATTTAGGATTCGTGCGGGAACTATATAGTGTGATTTAGTGGCGCAATCCTGAGATTCAATACTGGCATAAGAAAAAATTATCTCTATTTCTCAATCTACAATTAGCGTACGATAATTTTAATTTCTTTTTAAAAAAAACTTGTAATATTTTACGAAAATCTGATAAATGGAACAAGAGTAACATTCTATTGGGCATATTTTGGCATATAAGGGTATCGGTTCAAAAAGGAGTGAGTACAGTGTCATTAAAATCCATCCCATTGAGATTGTTTTTTCATGCCAACCAAATGTAGGCTGTCACTTTTACTCTGTGAATTGTAAACGTTTGGATTACTTGCTGTTTTTTTTTTGTTCTTCTCATTTTTATGTAATCCAAATAAAAAAGTTCAAACAATAATCCAATACATCATAAATCAACAATATATATATTACGAATAAATAAAAATTTAATGAGATTTCATAATTTCAAATAAAGTATGCAAAAATAAATATAAAAAAAATAACAACAACAACAACAACAACAACATAAATATGATATGGATGAATATGAAAACAAAACGTTTTTAATCTGTATGTATTGTGTGACATTAATACATAAAATTACATAACGTATATATTTATATTTACATGTTGGAAAAACAGGATATAATTTATCTTAAAAATCTCTATCGATTTTTTTTTTTTTAAACCCATAAATAAAATAAAAAACACCAACCCTCTTGCGGTGGTTTTTTTTCTATTTTTTCACATATAAACATACGCAAACAAATGCCCCAGTAAATAAAAATTAAAAGTCCATGTAACATTAACATTGAATGTTATGAAATGGTCAGAATGATTTTTCTGAAAAAAAAGGGTGTGATTATATTCGATGATAAGAATATAATAAATATTTCATATAGTTTAAACGTTTTTTTTTTTTAACTGAAACCAAAAACAATAAAACACAAAAAAGCTGAAAGAAATTTTGAAATTTGTCCAATAACTAAAATATATTTTATAATAGTTTTTCTCATTTTTTCTATAACTTGTTTGTTTTTTTTATTCCCTCCATTCATATGTGTATTTCATCGCATCTCCATATCCCAAAAATAAAGGAAAAAACAAAAAGATTAAATACATAAACATATCCACATCCAACAACAAAAAAAAAAGCTCGCAATACATACATTTAACAACCCTTATATCATATATATGGTATTCTATACATATGTTAGACTGTGTGTTTGAAATGAGCACTATGTGTTATGTGTTTGCATACATTCATAGCAGCACAAACATAACATATTAAATGGGTGTTTGTTGAATGGAAAAAATACAACATGAAAAATATGCAATCTCATTGTACCGGAAAACTATTGGAACATTGCCAAAATATAACATGTTTTTTCTGTTTTTTCTTATGTGCATTTTAATTTATTTATGGAAAATATTTTAGTATAGCAAATAAACAAAACAATAATAAATATCGCATAACTATTTAAAAATTGAGAAAAGAAAACTGTAAAAAAAACATTAGAGCGATCCGATAAAATTCAGTCGTGTCCAAAAATTTGATGAACTAGTTATACTAAAAAGCTGAAACAATATCTTAAAACGAAAATCTATAATACATTCGTTTATTTTGTTAATAGTGTGCTAATATATAGTTTGAGTAAATCGTACCATGGTTTGGTGAACGATCACACTAAAAACTTATGGGCATAAGAATAATTGAATTAACAAAGAATCTATCGAAACATAAATGCCAACTGAATTGTTATGTATTCGCATACGGAGTATTTTGCCATAACTTGACTATAGCAATGTTAGCTGCATAATTATGCCGTAAAGCGAGAAGAACTTTTATGGATGGATGGGTCTGAGTAATCAACCTATATATGTTTCACTTGATAGCGGAACGACGATGGTCCCAAATAGTGGTCTGATCCGATATTTATAAAAATAAATATCTGGGTATGGAATATCCATAAAAAGAAATGTAGTTTTAATTTTATAATCGAAACAACACACCATCAATAAACTTATCGCATAAGAAAAAGTTTGTTAAACACAGTTTTATATTATATAATACAAATTTTAAACACACACATATAACAGCAGGGAAGCTTTCAAGAGCGTGTCTCTTCTGCGTATAATCTATAAAATTTGAACAATACTCATGTGATTTAGATGAATTTTTGAATTTATTTGTACAAGAATGTTACGACACACAATAAAAAAATTTTTTTCACGTTTTTTTCAGAATAAATGAAGAAGATATTATTTTAGAAAATTTCCAAATAAATTTTAAGATTACTATATTTGTACATGAATAAATCAAGGATATTTTATAAAAGGATATAATGCATAAGATATAACGTTATTTTAGTAAATATGGTATGGAGAATGGTATAAGGGCCTATCCTTAAGAAATAACCAAATTATCAAGTTCCAGGAAAATTGAGTCAAATTTTACATAATTTTCATCGGAACTGTTCGTATGATTTCAAATTAATTGAAATATATGAAATTTCATTAAAATCACAACAAGCTGATCTGAAAAATTGTCGATTTGATAGAATTGTCTTCGCAACTGTATGTAAAAACTTTATATTTTGATTAAATTAGCAAGTTCAAAGAAACTGTTCTGGAAAACTGTCCAGAATTTTGATAAGAATTATTCATATAATATCACTTTAAACATAATACATAGAAAATTTGTTCAAAAACAGTTAAAGAAATAACCAAATTATTATGTGCCAGGAAGATATGAACAGGAGAATATATACCATATCCACGGTATCGATTTTCAGATAATTCTACTTTGAACACATGAACACAAAATTCATCGAAATTCTTTAAGAAATGTTCAATTCTTATCAAGCACTCCCCTTTGGATGTTAATTTTTCAGAAACCTACTAAAGTTTTAACCCACCAAGCCCTATTTCTATATGAAAATACACTTATTTACTGTAAAATGAAAACAAGTATATTCTTTAAATTTTAAATTTAAATGTTGCGGCACCACCCTAGTAACAATTTGTCCGTGCTTTGAAAAATAAGGAAAATTTCCGTGGAAAAAATCCATATATTTTCCATGGAAAAGATATATATATAATGGAATTTGTCCAAAGAATGTCAATTGAATGCTTTGGATTGTCTGGATAATATGTCCAACATATATCCGCACGGTATTGCATTCATGATTTATTTCACCAATTAACCAAGACAGTGGTTCAAATATTGTATATTTCGCTAATCTAGATATAATCCTTAATCTTCGTAATATATTTTCATAATTTTTAAAACAACCAACAACTCAAATCGATATATTTCCTAGGAATTTTGTAACTTTTCATGAATTTTATCTGCGGGTTTTTTGTTCTTAGATCTTTAGTACAGCATCTTCATTCCGTGCTCATAGAACTTCTGGTCTATCGGTAAAAAAAACTGAATCAAACCTCGATTCGCCATCATCGTCATAAGAAAATTTATTCTGCTAATACGAACAATTCACGGGTATTACTTGCCAAAAAAAATGTACGATCCAAAGATATTTTTGTCGAAATCCGTGGATCTGCTCACAAAATACATGAATATAAATTCTATGGACATTCTGTGGAGTAATAGCAACGAGAAATGATTCTAAGGAGAATCCGTAGAAATTATCATCGGAAATATACGGATAAATCAAGGACATTTTTTATAAAAATCCACGGACAGGGTTGCACGCTTCATATAAAATTCCAGATTCGTAAGAAACCCATAGATATTTCGTAGGATTGAAACAGTCAACTACATAAAATGCGGAAATTTTGCGGACAAACTACGGACAGTGTTACTAGGGAAAACCAAAAAATGGTTAGTAAAATTCGGTTGCGGAAAGCATATAATAACTTTTTCTAAATTGGAATTGATTCAGAAATAATGGAACGCTATATGAACGATGTAAATAAGAAAAACAAATTCAAATCTAGAGCTAAAGAAAGCATTTAAAAAAAAAACAGGATAACACAATGATTGATGTGATGTTGATGATGATGACTGACCAAATTATATCCGTGTTCGATTGTTCCTTAGATGGGTTAAAGACTGTACTAAAAATTTTAATGATGTTTAGAATAGATCCTTAACAAAATTGAGCGGTTTGAGTGTCGTACGTATGGTATAGCATGTCATTCCATTATTTTAATAGCACAATATAGACATATTAGTTAAAATATAGTCCTTTACCTATACATATGTATATTTTGATTGCCTGTTGTATACATTTCTATGTTTATATCACTTTCAATTTTTGTTTTTCTATACATTATATATTGGAAAAATAAAAATATATAAAAATTGATGATAACAAACAATGTAACAATGAATGAAATGTATATTGGTTTTTTTTCTTTTGTTCCTCCATAAGCTATAGTATATCCGCCTCTTCTTTACTTGATCGATTACTTCTCATCATCCCATGTTTCATTACACGCGTATAGAGGTAATGAAACGTTTTTTTTTTTTTTTTCAATCTTTATGCATATACAGACCAAGAAAATAAATACGGAATATATAAATATACCATCAAATTGTCCGCCCAATATTTGCTTTTGTAGTACCGTACACACCATACGAACACATTTCTTGTTATAGTGAAAACTGAAAAAAAGCTTTTACTTTTATATATTTTTGTTGATAAATGATTTTCTATTATCAGATTATTTGTTGCCGGATATATTTTAACTTGTTTGCCATTACACGATTTCGTTTTTTGTTCCCTTTTTTTATTTTATTTTATTTTGCGTATAAATAAATTTGTTAGTTCATATAAAGTTGATTTATTTTGCTTTATAAATTATTAATATTTAATAATTGTTTTCTTTTTTTAGAAATCACTTAAAATAAGTAGAGCGGGCGATTGATGTTGCAAAGATAATATACAACTGTGTACAAAAAATAACGTAATATTGTAAATATGATACATTTCCTTAATGGCCATATGAAATTGCAACAGTATCCTCTCAGGGTCTCTAGTTGTTGAGCGACGATTTTCAAGCACCATATCTTTTATTTTCATAACGTGTTGCTAATCGGTTGACATTGTGGTCGTTTTTCGTCTTCAACCAGTTCTCTGCCGTCTTGGAACAATTTGTAATACTTGTAAACATTTTTTAGCCTGTTCACCAAAAAGACCTTCTGCATGATCTTAAATAAATCTGTGACAGAAAATTTATTCCGTAAGATTTAAATTCATAATTATTGCTGCAATAATTCCCAATTGTTACCCGTATTTATATGTGAGCGGATTGATAACGATCGTAAAAATAAGACAAGTATGAACCAATTAAATTTTTTGGATGAGGAATCACTTAATTTGTAAATATACCAGTAATTTTCTTTTGGTCTCGCACACACTTTTAACACACGATTTTCCAATGCCATCTCGGAATCATACAATGTTTAGGGTTTAGCATTTGTTGACTTTGAATTTTGATCAAAATCACATATTTCTCGACTTTTATTTAGATAAAAATTTTATAATTCGATAATCTGGATAACTTTATAATATATATTGCTACAAATTTTATGTATAATGTTATAAATGAATATGGTATTAATTGTATGTATAAACACAAGTCTAGTCTAGTCTGTAAAATATTAGGTATATATTTATTATTAACTCAATCTATTGGTCTATATGCGTTATTATTATTATAATATTTTATGGTATTTATAAAACGATAAAGAAAAGTTTTATTAAAAATTTATAGAGTCATCGTTTTTGAATATATTATATAATTAAAACATTATTATTATTATTATTTGAAGACTAATATATATAGCAGAGCGCAGAGTAGCAAGTAATTGAAAATTAATTTATGATAAAATTATACAAAGTAAAGTTCTTCTATTTTGTATATATTTAAAAGTAAATTTATATATTACATTTTGCGAAAATTGCTATTCGGTATATAGTTACAACCTACACAACCTTTAACATAATACAATATAAGATTTTATACTATTTTATAAAGAAACGGATTTTATTGAATATGTTTCAATATTATTATGCTACACCTTTTATAAAATACAAGAGTAAATATACCATTTTATTATTTTCCAAAAATTTATATATATATTACATCAACAAAATATACAATATATAATAGTACCGACACCCACACATATTTACATGTATATAGGCCGAGGTTATCTCAAATATATGGATGAATACGCCTTTTTCATGTCATAAAAAGAATACCAGAACCATTACCATTATAATAAAAAAGGATATTTCAGTTTAGTCATCTACAAAATACAAACGTATTACATAGAGTATTTGTAAAACCGTTTGACCGTTAGACTTTATGATGTTTCCATTTAAAATAAGTAAAAATAACGATAAATGGCTTTGATTTTTAAGTATTACCAAGAGATATCGAATTAGATCACAAATTTTGTGTCTTTTCGTTCGTCTTTCATGGTTTACGGGAAAAATATCTAACATTGCAATCAAATTGGCAAATTATTCTGTTTGTGAGTATTCCTAAATTACATCGAACATCAAAGATATTCACTTTTTGAATTCATAAACAAAAAAATTATAGTTCACAATTAATTTTTTGTATAAAAATATTTTTCTGATGTCAGTACCGAAATTACATGCGGTACTAATCTATTGTATTTCTCAAATTTACGAATTTACATAATTTTTAAACATCATTAAAGTGTAATGTAATACAATTTACCATAACGATTTGTTTTGCTCGACCGTTTACCGTCTAACTTTTTTTTTACAAATAACATTAATAACTAAAATTTTATATTGAATTTTCTACCATTTAATTGTTTACCAGAATTCAGTATTACATCGGTATTGTTCTAATCTCACATATCCATATGTAGTTTATGTATTTTTTTATAAATAACATAGGCATTATCTAAAATACATAACAACAACAAAATACCATATTAGTTGATGAAAATGATAAGATTTTGGTTTTCTGTACCAAAATTCACGGCAGCTATACGAGTAAAAATAAATTTAAATAATAATATATATTTTGTTGAGTACAAACATTCGAAAATAACATTAACTGCAAGTGCTGTGTGTGTGTGTGTGTGTGTGTATGTTATAAATAATTCCAATAATAAAATAAAAACGAATAAAATCATATGGCACACTGAGGTCAATGACCCATAAAAACATATGGAAAATAATGTACAATGCACATATACGAAATGACATTCAATCACAGCGTGTGTGTGTGTGTACATTAAATTTCAATGTTAAATCATATAACACACTGACCTAGTTATGTATATAATAAATATTGAGCGGCCATTTTGGAATAAACACATTAACCTACTTAACTATATACAAATATTGGGCGGCCATTTTGGAATAATCAGTATTGAGTATTCACATGCACGAAATAATATACACTGCTTTTTTGTAAATTTATCAAGTTTTATATAAAGCAGAAGTTAATTTGTGTGTGTGCGTGTGTGTCGTCATCTGATCATAACATTTTATTTAATGTGAGAGGCATGCATTGGATTTCTACGTTTTGCGACAATTACAATTAATTTTATTAATACATGGATAAGGATACACTAACAAATTGTACAAGTTACCAATTGCCGGCAAGAAGTTTCTAAGCCATAAATCGTTTTTTAATTACCTTGGACATTTTGAACATTGTTTTCAAATTCAAATTGAATAAGCAATATTCATATCGAAGAAATTTCAGTTATATCATAAAAATTATAAAAATAGTGATAATGTTGCACATCTAATATATCTGTTTACTACACCCTCCGTCAGTAAACAGTTAAAAGAGCACTTATACACAGCAGTACATATCGAAAACGTGCATAATTTTTTGTTAAAGTTATCAAGAAATATTCAGTGAGAATCATGGAGATGGTATACCAAACAAACACAGCAGTTCATTAAATTTCAACTGAAATAATTGGTGTACGAAACGTGAATTCGAAGTTGCTTCCTCATCTGACTGACATCGTTAAATGATGCGATAGCTAAAAATTGCACCGAATTGATCATTCCAAAGAGACCATTAAAAATACGCTAGAATTCTTAAAAACTATTGAAACTGGTGAGAGGAAACATAGTGTTTTCAATTCGACTCATAAATTAGGCGTGAAAGTGGTGAATAACGATCACCAGACGAAGTTAAATATCAAAACAATACTTATTTGTTTTAACGATTATAAAAGTATTATCCTACACGAAAAAATTATTCTAAGTGGTACAACGGTTATAGTTTCGTATTAACAGGCAGTTTGCGTTGTTTGCACGATAATGCGTACTTTCCCATCTTGCGTCAATCCGTCACTATAATATTGCAATCAAAATTATTTCCTTCTCCATTTACCTTATTCTTTTTATCTTCATCTAACTATAAATTCTACTGTAATTCCTATTAACATCATTTAGAGATGCAAGGAAACAGGCTTGAACAGTCACAGTCTCTACAAAATTTCATTCGATAACATAAAAAACTCATTAACATGTGCAATGTTGATCATATTCCCATTCGATGATTTTTTCAGTTGAGGTATAGAAATATTACGAATAAATAATATTATTTTTGTAAAAATAAATGTATTGTTTACTTTTTCTAAATTCATTCCGATTATTTTTCGTACAGATGCGAACCATGTGAAAGAAATGCATATACAGAAACAAACACATTAAGAGAAAAAAAATAAATTATATAGAAAGTAAAGGAAAAAATTAAAACAAGGAGCCTCCTTGCCCGAAGCCAAAGTGTTTTTTTTATATAGAATATAACAAACACACACAAAAAAAAACATAAAAACTCAAATTGAATTGAAATTAAATTTATAAGAAATGTTTTTTATATGTACATTTTGAATACGACAGTTTTGTTCGTCTTCTCATTTAATGGTCTCGGTCAATGTTTCTTTTGGCCTCTAGGGTAACTATGTACCTTCTTTATTTTATTCTATTATAATCATCTAGCCTCTGGCTGCGTACTGTATATGGCATGCGGTTATGATGTTATAAACAAATATTTATTTTTAGATAATATACTAACGAAAAATTTAAGGATAAATGATTTGCATATGTATTTGTGATGATAAAAAGGTGCATTTTAGTTTTAAAATTAAAATTCTGAGCTCCTTTCGACACCGTCTCAGCTCAGTCAATCATTAATTGTAGGCAATCTTCTGTACACCTAACACCGAACATACATCTTTAGTCACTCAAAGTTATTCGAGTTTGATGCTTTATTTGAATGTGTTGCCACATCTATCATATAGCACTACTGCTTGCTCTTAAATGATGAAATTACTCAAAACTCAAATGACCGCGGAAGCTGTGGTGCTAGTTATGTAATCAATATTTTCATAAATGTATGTACAATAATATGAAATCACAAATATATACATTTCTATAGTATTACTGCGGCCTGACCTAATTTCATTTTTATGATAATAATTAAAGAAATTGTTTTTAATTATTTTTCCAAAAGTAATCTCTTTAAATTAAAATTTTAGATAACGTCATATCACAAATATATATAATATACAAATTTATCGTCATAATTTTTATAAATTATGTAATAAATACTTGATTACATACGACATATTGTAAGTTTAAGAAAGAATATAATAAGATTCCTAGAAGGATAAAAAAAAATAGAAAAAAAACATAAAGCAAAAAACTATAAAATGAAGAATTTACAAAATCTCTTCGTTGACAACATACTCGTGTGTCGTATATGTGAATTGCTGCTAGCTACTATAGGTATATATATAGAGAAAAGCCTCATTCGCATATAACTTGTGAATATATTTATATGTAAATATGTCTATGTAGATTCAAATATCTATTTTTCGCATATAATAATAACATAGAAATCGCACAGTGTGCGAAAATAGAATAGTTCCGGCTAAAATTTTTGTGTTTTCATACAATATACTTTATTGAAAATCTTTTTGCATAACAAAAATACTAAGGTTTTGATGTAATAATTATTTTTCTAATTCTGACAAATGTGTTACTTACATCGAAAAGGGTATATCAGTGCCTACAGACTACCCACGACTGATTTATTACTTTTTTGGCTGAAATCTATGTCAAATAAACATGACGGTTAAAGTTGATCCACACAATGAAATTTTTACTATGTTAATAAGTTTTAATCTGAACAGTTGCCGGAACCACTGCAAATTCCGGTTTAATATAAACTCGTTTTTTTTATGTACGAGATTGTTTTAACACAATACTCTGAGCCCAAAAAGTGGATGGCTATGGAGATGGAATTTGTGCGTACATCAAACAGCGGCCAAGAAATAATAAAGCAATTCGAAACGCAACATAAGACAATGAAAATGTTGGCCTCAATAATAGATGGTTGTGTCATATTTAATAAATGGTGACCTAGGTTGAAATGTCTACTGATCTACGTATATATATATATAGCAATTATAGAGAACTAGCGCAATAGTCATTACGTGCAAAAGATTATATAGACATCACATTTGTAAGATCTTTGTATTCTAATATATAGATTCTATATGGATGAAGAAGAAACCGAGATTGTCAAACATTTCTTGTAACACTGCCCAATATAACAACAATAAGAGCAACAATAAGCGATCGTCATGTGGATGAGTAGACATCGGGAATAGAAATATACATAAAGAAAGGAATTTAAATATAGAATCAATTATTCTGAAAAATAACTATAACTTCACATACAAAATTTACGAAACAATTAGTGGATGCACTATTCAATTGTCACGCACTGTACATATATATATCCATATATAAGAAATAGATTCCAGCATACAGTACACAATACTATAAGGAATTTGAAATGGTTTTATGTAATATATGTTCACATAACCGCCCTACAGCATTACTTTCTTTGATACAAATGTCTACACAATGGTATATTTATAGTTACAAATATACATATTATACATATTATATAAATGTATGCGTGTATTACATTAGCTTCGTCTACATAAGTATTTATATATATATAACATTACATTTATATATAAATCTGAAGCCATTAAATCCCTTTTATCTCCACAAAATTAAGAATGTTAAACTTGATATACTTGAAAAGAAATATATAATGTATATTGTATGTGGTGTGTGTGTGTGTGTGTGTTTGAGAGTGTGTGGAAACGGAGAACAAATGCAAGAAAAAAAAAAAGGAATGTGGACGGTGATTGTTTTCATTTTCCTATATATTTTATGATAGGTTCATGTATAAAGTATTTCTTATATCCTTTCTTCGTTATCCTTTCAAATGTATATGTATATTACATTTATTACATATGTGTATACGATACGAGGATACAAGTGAATGTACAATAATAATAATAATAATACTCGTATATATTTCGCACATATATAAAATGAAATGAACAAAGTAGTAAATTGTATTTTTTTTTTCTCTTTGTTATAGGCCGTCGCTAGCTTTAGGTCTAACTCTAGGTATATTCTATAATACAAAATCCAAACACTTTTTTCCTTTTTTTTTTTTATGTTTTCCATTCACATCAAATACATTAAAGCAAATTATAATAATTATATACACAAATGACTTTCATTATATTATAACACACAAATGCGATATACCATATTTACGAAAATATTTGAATTGAAATTTGGATATAACAAAATATCCAATTTCTTATGTGTGTCTTAATATTACGTAAATATTTTAGAATGGAAAATTTAACTATAATCATTTAAAAATTGATTACCAAAATACCGGATAACAACATAACTAACTTAATAACTAACAATTTTAACAATATTATGGAGGCATTTAATTTATTAGTCCTAATTAGAATGATGGTATAAGATACTTATTTTTAAGTATTTAATATAGCAGATACTAGATACTATAAGATACTTTCAGACAACATGTATATTTCAGATAATGAGTTAATCTGGACAGTTTATTAAATTTATAATTTACATTTTAAAAACTATGTAAGGTAAAAATTAAAAGAAAATTATGTATGCTAATCCGTAATTCCCATTTTTGAAGATTTTACATCAGGAGAATCTATAGTTTGGTATACAATTAATTCACAGACATATTAATACTTCATAAATATATTTTTCAAACGTTATGCAAACGTTAACTAAATCAATTTTTCGCACATCAATTGGTTGCACCAAATATCGTTAGCAAATTGTGTAGATTGCTCTTTGAGATCCTTTTAATAAATTATACTCTATATATTGTAAATAAAGTACAAGTTTTTCCGAATATTATTCTGAAACTTTTTGTGAAATAATTAAGAAAATAGCTTCATTCTTAAAAAAAAAAAAAAATATCCTATATAAAAAGGTCCTTGGAGTGTCCTTAATTTCTTTAATCAACAATTCTACTCCAATTTTAATTCAATTCGGCGGACTTATATAGCTATCTCATGCACAATTTAAAAAAAAAAAATCTCCTTATAAGGTTCTTGAATCATAAATTCCAATGTGTTTTATGAAAATGTTAATCCATTACATAAATATCATTTTTAAAAAATAATTCATAAATAAATAACACTCAGTAGCGCAGTTGCATAGCGCCGAAATATATAGTATTAATCATGAAATATAGCGGGCTATTTTTCATAGGAAATTTTTCGGGATTTAATTTAATATTAAAATTAACTATGGGGTAGGTAATAACCCATATAAAAATAATAGTATATTTTGAAAACATCTATGTTATCTTTCGTTAATTACAGTACAATACAGTACATAATTGGTAAATTGTTATATACTCCCATGCAGAGTAATTTATCAACTTAGTTGTAATGAAAGGGTTATTAGATGACAAAAAAGCTCCACTTGGAGCAAAATATGATTTAGATAGAAATAATATGCATTTTTTCAAATATATGTAAAACTGTCACACTCGAATCATATAGAATTATTTTGTGACGCACATATCTTTTCCGTATCATTATTATTTTACTTATTCATTTTCTATATAAATATTTACCATTAAAAATTGTATCATTAATTAATGCTTAAGTTAAAAATGTAAATAAAAATTTCTCAAATTTTGTAATAAACACTTAAATAGAGGCTAATTCTATATATTGGAAATATTCTGTGACAATCCATAAGATGAGGTGTCGTGTGTTTCCTCAAAAAAATCTTCGAGTGCTCATCAATTAAACATTGCATACAATTAAATGGTTAGGATGGTTGGGAATTAATAATATGAAAACATTTGGAAATCATACAGATACAAAGAATATGGCATATTGCTATATATATTTACACATCCATCCACAAATAGTTTAGTGAACATTGAACCCTGCACAGCAAAACCCGTATTAATTTGAATGAATAATTTAAATTTAAAATGAATAATTATATCGATCGCATAAAAGTTAATGTTGCATATGATGTTGGCTAAATAATGATGTATTGGAGAAGAAAAATTATTGTTGTTTACATAATAACATAAAAACTATAATATTATGTTCATTTATATATGTACTAGCGTCGGTTGTAGCGTCGCGTCGTTGTTCGTAGCGTTTATATATTTTATTATACTAGTAATTTTCAATAAGATAAAATACAATATAATATTAAATTATCTTTTGTACAAAAATTTATAAGCAATGCAAAAAAAAAACAATGATTGTCTAAAAACAAACTGTTCTTCTGTGTCATTTTCTATGTTGTCTTCCACATTTCTGTACATACGAGAATGCGATATTAACCGACAAACTAAAACATACCAACAAAAAAACATATTACAAAACTGGGTAAAAAATAAAATAAAATATTTCTACACAACGATACTATGGTACCCAACTAGCATTTCGTAGTGATAAAAGGTGAATTACACGTGATAGTAACTAAATTTAGTCACTGCAAAGTGACGTTCACTGTCTGTTTTAGTGCATATACCGTGCACTAGTGGTGAGGAACACCAATTTGGGGACAAATTTTGGTGATAATCACGGTGATTTTGTCATTTTCAACACGTTCCCTGGACTTTAAAAGTCACGCAGAAATAAAGAGAGAGAAAGAGTTATATTGTATTTCAAAAGATATTTTTATAAATAATAAATATATAATATTTTCCCTTTTACTTAAATGAATGACAAGAAATAAATAAAATAATAAAATATAAAATTTCTATTGTAATTAGAAGGTATAGATAATGAATTTATTTTACGTTCTATGCGTGAAAAACTAAAACGCTTCAAATTACATTGGATAAATAATATATTTTACTTGGAAAAATGACAAAGTTTCATCAAAATATTTAATATTTAAAAATATTTCAAATAAATATTAATTTTTCAACCTCAAAATACATAATTATTTTAATAATTAATAAACCGAAAATTGATTGAAATAATGTTTATACCTTTTTTCTCAATAAATTTTTCTGTTAATATTCAAAATAAATGTATTTAAATTATAAATTTAAATTGCATGTATTTTTTTTTCTTAAATAATACGAGAAAATTTAAAAAAAATGGCCACATTTTATAAATATCAAAGTGTGGTGATTTTGTAGTGATAAATATTAATAACAAAAACACATAGTGAATAAATGGTTATTTTATGTAAAAAAAATGCACCATATAGTGATAAAACAATTTCATTCACTACATAGTGTCAAATATTTGGAGCTGAAATTCACTAGGTAGTGAAATGGTAGATCAGATGGTGCCAACATAAAGTAATTATTATATAAAACAAAAATTTTGACATTTGAAGAAAATAAAAAAAATAAGAATAACGAGAAGTGAAGTGAACGTGTGGAAGAAACAAGTAAATATTTTGTGAATATTTAAAAAAAAATAATAAAAAAAATAAATAATCTGCGAGAGAAAAAAATAATAAAACTTTTTATTAAATTATAACAAATTTATTAGGATAAGACTAAATTTGACATTTAATTTTGTTTTCCGTCATGAATGATAATTAAAAGTGATAATCACCATATAGTGATTAGTTAAAGTGCTTGTCACTATCAACAAATTTAAGCAAACGCAAGTAAAGTATTTTCACTATAGAGTGAATTTTTACAGTGAAAATATAATATTTGTCACTAATATTTTATTGCCATATTTTAATCACTTATTAGTGACTTTTAAAGTTAAAACTGACGTTATTATCACGGTAATAAATCGCTCCCAAGTGATGAGCTTAACAATCACGCTGAAGAGATATTTCTTCGTGACTATAACGATCAAAAAAATAATAATAAACACGAAATAGTGAAATTCACTTTATAGTCTTATTCACTAAAATTTGTCACCATTTGACGTCATGGTTGCACTGAATGGTGAAAATTTCCGTGAAATGCAAGTGATAGTCATCAAATGTTAGTGATATTTTTAAATTGTCACCAAAATTATCACCATGTGCTAGTTGGGTATACTGGCAATTTATCACATGGATGGGTTTTTTGTCTGTTAGTTTTGGTAATATGGTAAAACTATAGACAATGACATAATAGACTTAGTTATATATACTCGTCGTATAGATATATTTCTAAAAGCGTTTAAATAAAATCGAATTTAGAATGCAGTTAAAAAACGCGGTTTGGAACATTTTTTTAACATGAATACAAAACATATATTTTAATAATATGTTATTTTATGTATATATAAAGTGTACATGTATTTTGTATGTAGAATATTCAAAAAGCTATAATAATAATAATAATAATAAGAGAATGTCGGAATGATTCAATTTACCACACACACAGAATGTTGAAAAAATTAAAATAATATAAAATTCAAATAGAATTTTTCCACAGAAATTCTCAATTTCAAATTTATTTTAAAATTATTTAACATAATGATAGTTTTAAATTTAACAATATAAAAATGAAATACTATTTATTTTTATGTTAAAAAGCCACAGTCCGAAAAATAACCAACCATTGAGTTTATAATAAATGGATTTGGAAACGTAAATCTATTGGCTACTAATTGATTTTTTATGTATTGTGAACGAAACATTAAAAATCAGTCAACGTTTTAAGAAATTTCGTTTAGTGAAAGCCAAAATATATATAATGCATAAAGTGATAGTATAGTTTTCGTTCATCGGTCGAAAAATATATAAAAAAAACAGTCAAACCAATAAGATTTTTATTAAAATTGATAGAAATAAAAAATGCTTCAAATACTTAAAATCGCATAAAGTGATCAAAATCATCAGTTTGTCAGTGGCAACGACGATTCAAAGAATTCAGAGAAGAAAGATTACGAAAGAAAACATCAAAAAATGGTGTGATTTCGTAAAAATTACAAATAAATCCTCAATGTGCTTTCATGCAAATGAAACTTTTGGTATACCAAAAACCAGCAATTCATGAGATATTAACCTAAAAAAAATTAGTCTATGTAAATTGAATTCAAATCTTGTTTCAAAATTGCAAAGAATTTATGCTAAGGGACAGATTGATTAATGCTTTATAGTATTTTAGTTTATTGAAACATTTTCTAAGCTGTATTCATCGTGCCCCTTCTGAATATTGAGAGTTTGTTTATGAAGTTTCTAATTTATACAATAGAGCAGCACCGCTTCTCATCCACACACATTTATTTGGTTCATCATTTGCCTTATTCACACGATTTAGCAGCTTCATGTGTCTATTTTCTATACTTCATTTGGAAATTAAAGGAAATGGCGTTTGGTGTATCGATTGAACACATTTAGTCGGATTTCAGTTGAGGATTTTTTCGAACAAATATAATTATTTGTGTGCACTTTTCTTAATCCATTTCGGTTATTTTTCGGAAAGAGGGTTAGCATTTATATGTGGATTCAAATTAAAATTGGCTGTTATAATAATGTCTCTGTGTGTATATTTATATACAATATATTATTTATATAAAAATGTAGTTGTTCTTTAATAAATTATTAAAAAAAAATAGGCTGTTCTAGTTTTACCATTTTATCATCATCAATTAATATATTGCTATGAAATTGTGAAGTTTCAATAGTTCAAGAAATTTAATCATAATTAAATGAGAAATAGTAATTTTATGTTTCTGAAACCTGTTCTGGGTAAGAATGACAATTTTTTTTACACGGGAATTATTTACGGTTCTAGGTGTTATTATCCAGGAACTTCATTAAAACCTTTCAAACAAAATCACATTGTCAAAATTTATTAAGAAATCTATTTTTTCCGGTTGCAAAGTTATTTATCTTTTGATAAAGAAATTTTTAACTAAATATATAGTGTGGAAATGTGATACACGTGTTCCCTAATTTAAATTTTTATATGATCCATAATTTTAAGACATAATTCCATAACCGAACAAGTGATAACTTTGTCAACTTTATAATAGTGGTTTAAGAGATTCAATATAGTACGGTGATTTTCATGTCAATTACAAACCACGTTGTGGTCTGCGGAAAAAAAAATTCAGCTTAAATGATGAAAAAGCTTGGAACCGCGAGCTGAAAATTAATGAGACCATTGTTTCCAAACGTTTGCATTGGGAAAGATTCTACAAAAAAAAAAAAAAAGTGGAGAAAATTGTCTGTCACACGAATTAACGGAAAATACAATTGCAAAGCGCTACATCATTGCTTAGTCTTTGTTTGCCAAACAAAAAGTAAAGCGTTTACTGTGGCGTATTGTTACTGCGAAAAGTCGAGGTCCTAATAATACATTTTATAATATTTATTTATAAAAAATACACAATCTTTAAATGGATTCATAAAATAAGAAAAATAATAAAATCTCAATATCAATTTAAGTTTTTATGGGTGCGTCAAAAATAAATGTTATACAAATTACAATGTAAAAATTGATATATTTACATTTTTTCTTTATTTTTCCCCATTGTCTAAAGAAAATCGAATCACCTTTTATTTTATGGAAAATAAACTATTTCCTTTCTAGTTTTTTATTTTATTTTTTGCCGCTATTATAATATAATTTATTGATTTTTCCATTATCGTGTGTATATGGAAAATTGTCAGTATACAAAATATATATATTTACGAGTAAAATAATATTAATATTGAATTTGAATTTTTATTATTAAATTGTTTTAAATTTTTTATACAATATATTAGGATAAAATTTGCTTTTCTATTTTCTGTGTACGGCGGACGCAAAGCGAATGTTTTGTGTGTTTTCATTATCAATTTTTTATTTATTTTAAAATTCTATATTTATAAAAATAAAATAGTTTATAAATTTATTTGATAACTTTTCTCTTTTTTATATAGAAAATTAAATTTTTTTTTACATTTTATATTTTTAATATGAAAATGGACTCAATTTATTTATGTTTAACAAATTATGGTATAATGAAATTTTAAACAAATGTTATAGAAATTTATTATATTTATAATATAAAATCGCAGTAAAATTGAGAAGGTAAATATTTTTAAAAGTTAAAGTGAGTTACAAAATTTTAAAAAAATACCAATAATTTAATCGTATATAAAGTATTTAAATAGCAATTTTAAATTGTATTGTATCAGATACATGAAACGAAAACAATTTTTATCAAATTCCGAATGTTTATGTATATATTAAAAGGAATTAAATCAACAGTTTATTATGAGTAACTATAGAAAATAGTAGTCAGGATATACGATTAAGGAATAAGGATAATTTGATCGTTTGTCATCGAATTTTGATGAAATTCCATGTATATTTATATAAGATGAGAAATGTGAAAAAAATGAACTAAAATATGCAGTAAATTTTTTAATATTTATTTAAATTCTTTATAAAAAAAGTTAAATATGAAATATGAAAAAATCACTTATTTATTGGATTTCTAGTTTTTGAATTAATGTAACAACGAAATCAAAAAGACCACTACTAGAAAAACTAGACAAACTCGGCAATTAAAAATTAAACTAATAGAAAATGTTCGATGCTGTAGCATATTTATTGGTAGTAGTAGTCTTCTTGGGATCCTTGGGCAACCGTTAAAATACAAATATTTATAAAATTAAAATGAATAAAGTACACACAAGATTTTTAATTTGTTTTATGTACCACTTCCAATATACGATAAAATACATTAATTCTATAAATTACTTTAATTATTCTATTTTTGATCGGCATAGGTAATGCTCTCATCACACGATGTAATGTTGTGCGGGCCATAAAGTAAAACAGTTTCAAAATATATTTATATATAGATTCAAATGAATCATATAATTATAAAAGTTAATTTTTGGTGTTAAATCAAACGTGAATTTTGACAAATGCTATTTATTAAACAAAATTATATACTATGGGTACTTTTCCGTTCTGTGGAATTAACCGCCTTAAAGGTTTCCACTGCACCACTCGTAGACACCCCCCTATACATATATTGTTTTTCTTACTCAAATTAATTTTTTTTTCCCTAAATCTCATCTTTATTTAACTTTATCTATTAAAATAAAAATACAATACTATTAATTTTCAACAATATATAGTTACAATTTTAAATTAAAAATTATTATTCATATTAAATTTTGAATATAACATGCACACACACACACGTTTACAAATAATATATAAGTCGCCGAACTTCGAAAGAATATATACTGTATAAAAAATTATGGGAATTGAACAAACAAAGAGGATGAAAAAAATATAAATTTATATATATTCCAATTTCTATACTATAAAAACACAAATAATTACATCACCAACAAATGAAAAGGACATTTAGTTAGAAAGAAAAGTTTTTTTTTCCTGTTTTCTTGTTATAATACTGAGAAATGAAAATATTATAAAAGATTAGAAAGTTTTCGGAAAAGATTTTGTATTTCTTTATTTTGTTTTTTTTTTAAATATATATATAATTATACAAGGCAAAATGATTTTCTTTTGTATTTTATAAAATATGGAATGTGTATAGTATCGTACAATATTTATATAAATGGTTATGTATACTGAGGACCTATACCATGTTAAAAGTACTAAATTTTTACTGAAATTATAATGTAACTTTCATTTATACAATTATTCAAAACAATATATATTTATATAAATATAAAATTATGAATAGAAAATAATAATATACAGCAAATATAAGAAAAGAAAATGATAAAAGATTTCCACTTGATTTCAATTGTTCTTCGTTTTATCTCAACACAACGACACAGCAACAACAACAACAACAACAATGATAGTCAGCAGAACAACCATATAAATATAAGTTATATCATAAAATTTACGGCTCTTCTGTCTGTGCTCGGTGAATGTATAAAAAAAATGTTTTTGCATATGAAATAAAATTTGAAATAAAAATTTTATTTGGATTTGATTATTTTTAAGCGAAACAATTATAGAAAGTTTTTTGTGTGTGTGTGTGTTAAATTAAATTTAAAAATAAAATATGGAATTAGAACTTGACAATTTAAATTAAATTGTATAAATTGTTCAGTGTTTATTATTATTTTAGTACATATGCGATACGTGCGCGGGCTATAATACAATATAATAAATTCAATTTACAAATTAGGATTAGAGATTTTATATGTGAATATTAAAATTCACTGTGATGAAGATTGCCGAAGAGTATGTGCTGCTAAATGTGACTGGCCCCATTGTAAACTGACGTCCCATTTTCTTTTTTTAGTAAATCAAAATGTGGCTGCGGCATAATTTAACCATTTCTCATACAATTTTTATCAAATTAAATCTATATGGAATAGAGAATAAAATAGAATAATATAGAAAATATATGGTAATATTCTGGAAAGATTTTACGATTACAATTGAAATATTGTCATTTCTTGTACAAATTTAATCAAATTTCATATGTATCGGTTGAGAAATATACACAATCATTGGTTCGTATATGAGTTTCAGGAACCGCGATACTGCGACACATGTATAAAATTTAAACATTTCTCACATCACTTTGAGGAGCCATTAAAAGAGCGTATTGTAAAAATTTCAGTTCCCAATTTTTTGTTGTGTTTCCATATTTTGTCAGAAATAACGTGACCAATTGTATATAATCCAAGAGTCAAAATAATTGTTTCATATTCATTTTTCTAATTCTCACATGTCGGTAATGTTTCCACAATACAGAATAACTCTCGTTTACCAGTAATATAAAAGCAATATGTTCGCCATCTACATCAATTATTCCTCTCTATACCTATATAAAGCAAGTAAAATCGATATTGTGTACCAAGAATTTAACCCTTGTTTCTTCTACGTATATATATTTATGTAATTTAAATATCCAGCTGCTATACGCTGTTTTCATTTTTATTAAAATCGCAATTAAAATTCAAATAAGAAAAAGTTTCTATATAAATTATTATTATTAGGAAATTGAAACATTCATAAATAATAGCTGCCACATTTTACTCAATCAAATGTAATATTAATTAAGAAAATGTTTTGGTATTATATTGTATTCAAGTTATGTTCGCTTGAAAGGTAGGAATGGTATGCTATGAAAGGTGAACTACTAATTTTGTATACGATCGATTTGGAACTTATCGAGCTCATGCCCATGTATATATTTGTTTGTAAATCGCAAAAAAATTAACGTTCCCTATAATATTATATGACAGTTGACTGTTCCTTTGAGTATTTTACCAATCATATTAAAATCCACTGTTGTCGTGGTGATTGTATATGTACAAAAGTTTTGCTGAATCTGTTGGATAAAATGTGTTTTTCTGCTGGTATAGATCTATAGAGATAGAATATAATATTGTGTAACGTTGAAAACCGATCTTCCTCTTGTTATATACATTAAAATATTTATCAACACACCCTCGTAAAAGTGATAAATTCAATTAATCAAAAAAATAAAATATAAATCTTCATTATATATTTGTAAAACTTTTGCTCTATTTAATTTTCAAAAATATTAAATTACTTATATCCTTATAAATTTAAACTGTAACATCTGTACAATACAGATTTTTTCTCCATTTTTCCGTTATTTCATAAATTTTTTGTTATAAAATATATCCTTAAATTATAATTTATACATTTAGTATAAATATACAATTATACTATTATTATCCATACATGTGGCATAAGTGTATATTAAAATGATGAAGTTAATATGTACCCATACTAATGCCGTACCCGTAGCAATACACCCAAAAA
Source organism: Bibio marci (assembly GCA_910594885.2). Lineage (NCBI taxonomy): Eukaryota > Metazoa > Arthropoda > Insecta > Diptera > Bibionidae > Bibio > Bibio marci. The sequence continues at coordinate 9,450,867 of OU343116.1, read as the reverse complement.
AATCCTAAATATTTCCAATAGAATTGAAATCAAGCATGTAATACGAAGTGAATTATTGCTGAGGAAACTAATATTCCTAATAAAATTTATCTATTATTATTTATTCAATTATCTTATAATATGTATACTTTGGACTTAAGAAATTGACAATTAGATTTGTAACCATATGAGACAGAATTCTGTATCGATGGGGTCCACAAATAATACAAAATATTATCAATAGAATTGTTCGATTATCCTTTATTCGATTTTTACTTGTTAGTTATTTAAACTTTGTTATAAGGATTTAGTAAAATGTGGCATACTAAATATACTACTGTCGAATATTGTCACCCATTGATTGAATTCGCAAAAATCGTATAGTTTTCCTAATATAATTTTTGGCCTAATGGAAAAATAATTTACTAGTGATATAAAATATAGTGGGACTGTTTTGATTTCCATTGGAATATTCATTATATCTTGTAATTAAAAACTGTAATATTATAATTTCAAATCATAGAATCAGCGCAATGACTTGTAACTGACTGGGTCACTTTTTAAGTTAGTTTATGTTCGATATAATATAAAATTAATTGCAGGTGTATTTATTGCCACTTGTCAGACTGTATTGTTACAATTTTTATGTACACAAACATATATTGCTATATATATACAGCCTGTAAATTTAGACATGTGAATAACGTAAAGTTATTAAATACTAAACTGTGGTAAATATATAATAAAGCAACCTTATTTCGTCCTTTGAAAATATCCTTTATGCATAATACATATTATATAATATGATAAGATAATATAATAATATATATATTCAGCGGTTGTAATATAATACAGATATTGTTTATAACACAGGTAAAGATTAACTAATTACATTAACACGACCACCAAACACACACACACACGTTCAACCGTAGATATACAAAATAATTATATTTATTCTGTACTGTCTACAAATTAAGTATATAATCGCGTTAGAAAAAGCTTATATATTGTAATATAGATTAAAAATCGTCGTACATACGTTATGAATAAGTACCTAATTTCAATATTTAACTACATGTGAATAAAGATATTATCATTAAATATTTAAAATACTAATACCTATAATACGCTAATGTATTTACATACTATAAGCACCAAACTTATTATATTTATCAATTTTCATAAAAAAAAAGGTATATCAGTATGAAACCGCCGGGATTAATCGCTGGTTTACGCGGCAGAAAATTAATATTATATGCGAACGTATTCTCTTTACATATTATATTTATTGTTTCAATTGAAGAAAACTTGTACTGAAAATCATTGAATACTTATGGTAACCAATCTCGCTCGATTCAGAAAAAAATTGTAAACCATATCTGAGACAATACAAAGATTAAAAAAATTCAATCAAATGTTTACATATAGTAATAAAAATATTACTTATTCCAGTCACAAACTTTATCATATAATCAAATGCCTTGTCAATAATTAATTGCAATCTATAGTATCGTCGCTTTTTTTTTAAATAACAATTTGAGAAGGAAATTTATGTAAATTCCAAAAACACCTTCACATTATTTATATAAATTTTAATGGTTAATCAATTACAAAAAATATTTATTAAGGGCCTAACTTAACTTAATTAGTTAGTTTCGTCGAATTCACATGATATCACAACATTGCAACAGACAGTTGGGATACAATTGAAAAAAAAATAAATGCAAGAAAATACTTTGATTGAAATAATTTGTTTGAATTTTTCACAATCTTAATATTTATAGACCAAAAACAAAACAGGCGAAATGTTAAAGTTTTAGTTTAGATAAAGTATCACAATATCTGTAACATAACACTCAGCGATGTACCGCGACAAATGAGAATCAAGTGAAGAATTACAATACGTTTCTCTGACATGCTCTATTTCGATAATTTCTAATGAATCTCTAATACGTTATCGTATCTACCATCATAAAATTAATCCCTTATTAAAATTGAAGCAATCCCATTGTACAATACACTTTTAAAATTATATTTAAATAATTAAAATATATGTTTGTAAGGATATAATCAATGTAATGTGATTGTGCTTCGGAAAGTAACAACCGATTAAAAAACTATAATCTGATATTCTTTGTTGATAAAATAAAATCTAGATATGTCTGTCAGAGTAATACTGTTACCATCTATAATATTATAAATTTGCTAAAAACCTGCAGACGATAAATTGAGGTTCACATGTAAAAATATATTTTTCCTCAAGCCATTACTAATACCACATAAATTGTAAAATATGACATTAGAAAAATATATTTGAAATAAGCTAATTCAAATATTTCCCAGTGGCCGTCACTGATTATAACCTGGAATAATCTTGGACACAGTCTTCAGTACATTGAATCAACTCTTCACGTGAATTAATCACAGTTTCATAGTCTTTTTCTTCAAGGCAACCCCAAAAATCGAAATCCAACGGGTTTAAGTCTGGAGAATGTGGCGACCAGCTTATGGGCCCACCTCTGACAATCCATCTTTGAACGAGTGCAGATGTGGTTTCAACATGATGGTGTCCTAGCGCACTATGGAGGGAATGTTAGATGTTGACTGGGCGCAAACTTTTATCAAAGATGGATTGGCAGAGGTGGGGTTTATGTGTGTGGACCTTTGTGTGTGAGATCGTTAATGTGCGTGTGAAGGTTTGTGTAAATGCATAGGAGTGTATGGAATCAATTATCTGTCACGTCCGTATTGTTGGTTTTGGATAAAACCAAAAAAAGATAAAAATTTTCCATAGCGAAAATCAATTTTATGCCTACATCGTTGTGTATATCTTTGGAACCAGTTGATACCCATCGTAATGTTATACCTTAAATGAATGCTTATGAATGTGGTAAGTTTTTCAACTTATACCGAAAAAAATTTTTCATCATGATTTTTCGACTTATGCTTGAACAAACTTTCAAGAAGAAAAATGGCGTTCATCAAATTGTCAACATTCCTGTAAGTATCTCGATAACAAATTAAAGTTCTCGGTATGCTAATGCTAATAGTAAATCAAAAATTCAAAATCGGTTAATTAGTTATTAAGATATTGATCCCAGTAGAGTGCAAAACACGGTCTGATTGAAAATTTGGTGATTTGCTTGTAACTTCGTACCGAAGTCGAATCGGTCAAAATGTTATATAATATTTTCGACGCAAAATGACCCAGAGAACCTAGTGTTTTCGTATTGCCGTCGAAAATTGGGACACCCTGTATAGATATATTATATATGCCTTCAACCATCACACATAACATTCATTGTTGTCATTTATCATTCAGTTATACTCTATAACTGAATACAAATCCATTTAAACGTATATATATATATATATTTGTGTTGTTAAATTTATAATTCCTATGAATTATATAATTTCAGTTTTTCACATTTATCATTTAATAAATTGTGTTCTATACTGCGCGTTATATGCAAAAACACGAAAATTTATATATGATACACGGGAAGAAAATCACAATAATTCAAACATATCATATTATGAAATTTATCACATCATAAATATTGACGTGTTATGTAGTGTAAAATATCTTTTATAAAAATATTAACCGCGTGTAAAACGATACACACACACACACATCGTCCACACCTACGTAAATAAACAAAAAAAACATATATTCAAATATATATAAATAACCTAAAATCATTCCCCATATATACCTCACATTCAATTGACATAGTGAAAAAGTTATTATTTTTATATATATTTCAATATATGATGTTGTAAAAGGAAAGTTTGAAAATTTATGATATGCTGATTTTATTTAAATTCACAAACGAAAGTATGGTATGGTGAAAAAAAAAACAAAGTACCTATACATTCACTGAACCAAAACAAAAAAAAAAAATAGAAGAAAAATGACAAAAGTTTTCCTGTGTGTGTTCCATTTTTTAACAAAATTCATATTTTATTATTTTACAAAAAAACATAAACATAGGAAAAAGATTTCCTTTTTTGTTCTGTATCTACTATTTGCTGTTCGCCGTGTGTGTTTGGGGTATGTTGACGGAAATATAGGAAAATATGACGTGATCTTCGTTATTATTATTATTATTATTATTATTTTTATTATTTTTATTATCATTATTGTGATTATTATTACCGAGCCATATCTATGTTAAATAAACATGTTTTCAAAGTTTTTGACAAATTCTCATACCCCAATTGCCATTACTCTATATCTACTCTACTACTGCTACTACTACTACTACTAATATTAGTATATGGTATTTGTGTGCGCGTATTATAAAAATATGGATCGAGTCGACTTGCATATCTCGCACAACATTATATTATTTTATTATATATATTTTGTTGTTTGTAGCTATATATGATGTTTGGCTTGAAGGTTAAATTAACCTACTTCTATCTATCTATCTATTGTAAAATATATACATTATATGTGGATATATGTTATAGATAGATATATATATACCTAGAGACATGGATGGATATAGAGGTGTAGATATACATTATATATATAGATATAACTGGAGTAATATATGAATATGATATAATATTGTAAATTCATATATATGGTATGTATGTCTAGATGTATAGAATCTCTAAAGCCTATTCACATATGACAACATAATACCAGGGTTATGATGAGGGTAAAAGATATTGTCTATTGTTGACTTGTGTGTACTATATCCTGTTGTAATACAAATAATGCGTATATAGGCGCAGAGATACATATAAGATACACATATTATTTAATACAATATTATAATACGTACCATCGTATATATGTTATACGTCAATATAATATAATAATACTGATTGTGAGAGAAAAAAAAAAGTGATATGTAAAAAGTGTTATACCAAAAAATCAACTAATAATATATATTGTACAATATATATGGTATAAAAGCAAAAAAAAAACATTCATATATAATACTACTTATACTATAAATACATTCATATACATATACCCATGTATCCCATGTATATAAAAGTATTTGATACTTTGAATAAAATGATATGCTCGCGATATATACAAAAAAAATTTTTTTATTTATTTATTTATTCAAGTTTTTCGTTTTGAAAATCGAATGGAAAATGATTTTCATATATAATATATATTTTATGTAAAATACATGTTTATGTAAATTTTTAAGTGTCTCTAAAATATTATACACCCCAACGAACCAAAATATGTACACACTTAATAAAAAAATAGATCAAATTCGGAAACAAATAGAAATTATATACTTTTGAATAAAATTGTGGTTGAAATAATCAATATAACAACATGAAATATTTTATCAAATCCATACTTTTTCTTAAAATAAGACTTTTAATCTAAAAATTTAATTTTGTTATATACCTTTCTAATTGCAAATGGTGACCGGTATAACGTTTAACCCTTTATATTGTTAGGTTAAATAATTTATCCCATAAAATAGAAGAAGTGTTAAGAAGACGATGTATAAATGTATATTAAAAAAACAGTTTAGTTCAAATTCAAATTAAAATTAAAATTATCCTTAAAGAGTTGTTTAAAAATTGCGGTGAAAGGATAATCGCAACTTAAAAGCAAAACACTGTGTGTAAATAAAAACTGTCCTATAATTTAATTTGTTTAAGAATAATATTACATATAATCGTAATTTAAAGAATTTTCCAAATTGAAAATTTAAAATTGTATTTAAATGTATAGCTTAAAAAACGTATATTATAGATTTAGTAATTGGATTAGTAAACTGTGATATAAATATTCTTAAAATTCGGGATTGGAAGACATTAACTGTGCGGATAGGTCAGGTTTGGGAAGCGTGTTGGAGAAGACTAAAATCGCATCAGAGTTATAACGCCATGGAGTAAGTAAGTAAGTAATTTGATTACTGGTTGTACCTCAATTTTTTATATATATACAGTGTACTAATGAATAGTATCCGATCAATTTCGGTATTCTCTCCAATTCAACTTCATTGATCAGTTTTAGGAAGTGTATAGTGGGTACAATGATAACAGATCACGATCGTTATTTAATTAATATGATTTCTGACTCTTTAATTTTGTAACACAATTTTTTTAGAATTTGACTCAGTGTCTTCTGCGGGGCAAACACTGACAAAGGTTACTTTTCTTCAATCGTAATGGTTTTTAATAAAAATAATTCAATAAATTATTTAGCATCGTTGTTGAGGTAAAGTGTTTGTGGAAATAATATAACTTATTTCATTTCGTTAGCATATACAAAAATACCTTTACCAATTGATGTGACTAACAAACTGGTTAAGGTTTTTGTGTTACCATTACTTTACAAATGAAAAAATATTAATTTTGATATTTCTATAGTAGATCATACCTTATTGGTCCTACCAAATGTACAACTAAACCCCTACTTTCATTCAATGGTTTAACTAAATCGATTTAAATATATTCATCTTAATCAACCCAAATTTCATAAGTGGTTCAATACTTGGTTTTTTTTTTTTTGGTAATCACAAAACATAAATTTTCCTTCCATTTGAATCCCATCCCATTGATTGCAAATAATCAGAAATGCCCATGGAAATTGACATTTTGGAATTATTGGGTATACATTCTTTCAAATAAATTACCCATACAGGTGTACACACCACAAGTTTTCACAATCTTTCGCACAATAAATTCATAGTAGATATGTAGACCGTAGCCGACGACGAGTAATGTAAAAGTATAAAAATTTTTCCGATACAAAATATAATAACTACTTGGGATTTTGTCATTTGTGCATATAGTCACAGTCACACCGATTCAAATAATATGATAGAATTTACATTTTAACAACACATAAATAAGGTGTAAAAATGATTTTAAAATATATATTATATTGTAAAATTGTAATACGATATATGCGAACACCATTGAAAGTCTATAGATATAAAAGTTAAAAGTTTATGTAAATATGAATAAAATATTGTAAATATAAATATAGGTAAAAAATAATCAATTCGTTGTAACAATACTGTAACACTACTGTGATCAAAAAAATCGATCCTGCATTAGGACGAAAATATTAATTTGTTTTACTATTAGCAACAAATTTTTTTTTTTTGGCTCCTTCCTATACCAAATTCTCTTTCGCATCGATTCAATGCAATATGAAAAGTGTTTATCTCTTAAGAATTTCGTTGATTGAACATAACCATGTAGTAGGGAGCTCTATAGTTTTTGATATAAAATTCATTTTTCCACCCAATTAACATTCCAAAAATTTTCAACCTGACTGTTATCATCTTTGATTAATTGAAACGCAACCACTTTTAAAATATATTCGTACTGCACAAAGTTCGCGCTAAAATACTTTTGATCAGAGTAGTATGTGTATCATCCGATGTGATCGGAATTATGTTATAAAATTTATTGAAATGAATATAACAGTGTGGCGGTGGTTATAATAACAATATAAATATGTATCTTTTCTACTATATTCACTCCACCAACAGTACATTATCGTATATACGGTGTATATACGAAGTGTATATTGGAGTAATATTGTAATAATATTGAATACATAAATTATATTTACAAAATTTATATTTACATATACTTTTAAAGAACATTTATAATTTACATAATAAACTCCAGAAAAATAATAATAAAAAAAACCTATATACAAAAGCTGTTGAATTGCATATATCTAACCTTCTTGCATATGATGTACACACGGTCTATGAGACTTATTTTTTACACCACAACCAAGAAAGTGTTTTGTTTTGTATTATCGCGAATAGTGTAATTGAGCATTATTTGATTTCCGCACGTAGAAAAAAATCAAAGGAATAAAAAAAAGTGAGTTCATTTCATGAAAATTAACAAAGCTTTTGTCACGTAAACGGTGAATATAAAAAAGCAGAATTTTTTTCCACACGATATACGAAGGAAGACCAAAAAGGGACCCAAAATTGTGGTTCATTATCCATAGAAATATTGTATTTAAATTAAATTTGTAATCTATCCTATTTTTATAAAAACCGATGCAATACAAGAAGTACTGAACATTTATCTTCATCTGCAATACATACACACACACACACACACACACACAAATATGATAACAAAATAATGGGTGTGGGTGGTTGATTAGAAATTCACTATATTTGATTTCACAATCAAATATAATTGTAAATACAAATATTTGTAAAAAATATTATAAATATATCTAATGCCGGTGACAACAAAAAGGTATTTATTTAAATTTTATTGGTACAGTGTGTTTGTTTATAAATACGCGTGTGTTGTAGGCGACGACGACATGTTCGCACTTTTATATAAATAATAAAAAAATATATATTATAATAGAAAAAATCAAACAAAGAAAGTACAATATAAGTATACTTTAAGATTTTTTTTTATTGTATATAAGATTGAATTTAATGCATATACAAAAAGTTTATAGATTTTGAGTTAAGAAACAACAATGATGAAGATGCGTGATAAAATGCGTAGTCACGTAGCTGAGAGTCTATCGTTATAAATATATATTATTTATGTTATATATTTATACATAATCTCGTACATATGTATATAATAAGAACATTAGAACATAGATACAGATACAGTGGTAGTCAAAAGAAATAAGATAAGATGATGAGATAAAAGTTTTCTCATTTATATTATTTGTCGAAGAATTGCTATAAAATTGTTTATATTTTTAATTTCATATAAATAAAAAATCATAAAGAATTGACAGATGATAGATTCCATTGAAGCATATAAAGATGTTATAACCACCGTCCAGGCCGCTAGCTGTCATGCGAATAACTCAATAACGCATAAAAGTTTATATATTAACAATCATTTAATTTTAATTTATTTGATCATGCCTAAAAATTAACAGCCTACGGAATCATGCATTAATACGAATCACACAAGAATTTGAATTGGTTGTAATTTTTCACGAAGGTATATATATAGTTTCGGATAATAAAAATAATTGTGCAGATTTAACAAACGGTGCCCAATTTTCTCCATAGCATTTCATATGGTTAACCAGATTTAAATATCTTTTGAATAATCAAGTGATACCAATAAAAAAATTATAAATATCATCATTCGCACCTTCGTAACCTTTAACAACTAACCGTGGTTGTACTATGATGAGAATAAAAATTCCGATTGATATCGCTGGACGACGGCAATCAGCATACTTCCCAAAAATGATCCCTGCATCCTGCCATGGATATTTTTAAAAAACAATATGTTGCGATTATATATTATTATTGGTGTCTTATTTCACTGCTGGCCACCACTATAATATCCTTGTATATATAAATATATAAAAATACTCTACGCATTTACACAACAACTTAAAATCGTATCCATCAGATAGTATAGTGTGTATCCATATATTACATTCGTCTACTATTTAGATAATCTATATTTTAGTTTATGTTGTTTATTGTTTATTTTTTCTATATATATTTATTTTGTTTCAATGTTTTGTATTGTATTTTCTGTGGGCTTTTACATGCGCGTACATGGAAAATAAACAAAAACAAACAAATAATAAAAGAATATTGATAATAATAACATTATCAACGCACAGATGTGATAAGATTTGCCATAAACAAATATTCCATAGAAATCTAAGAGAATGTGACTAAAATGAATAATTAATATAGAATGGTCCGTCGTATGTGTGTGTGTGTGTATATATTTATTTGGAAAATTTAAAGGTATATGAGATTCATGTTTTAACTATACATATTGAAATTTTTGGTTATAGGAGAGGAGAAAAGATGACCACTGCCCGGCCACCGCAATCCAAACTTACCATAAAATATGTTAATATTTTAATAATTTAAAAAAATGATTTCCTATACAAATCCACTTCCAATTAAATACTCAATATATAAAACCCCCCAAGTTGATGCTTGTAATTAAAATATTATCCATTTGCGACGATTTTATATAAGTTCAAATTTCACCGAAGAATATTTTATTTTATACTGCCAGGGTAAGAATTTGTAAATTTTGAAATATAACACAGACTTTTAATAATTATTTATTAAAGAAAATTTTTACAGCATCATTAAATTTAGCCAAGTGGTTTTCACAATGTTGTCGTTTTCATGACGGAAGAATTATTAAAAAAAAACACATTGGACTACAAGTTGTACCGACTCAATTATAAGTATTTAATAAATATCTGCAATACTGTATTCTAGTTTACGATGTTATCTATAGTGAGTGGAGGTTAACGTCGTTAATTCAGCAAAGACATGTACTCGTCATTGAATTTTAGTGCACAGTGATGCTAAATTAAAGCTCAATCGCATAGTGTATGTTTATTAAAAAAAAAAAAAAAGCTAATTATCGAAATTGATTTTACAAATATCCCAACATGGAATTTTGGAAAATATGGCAATCCAACAATCTGACACATATATAGAGCTTCGGAATGAATTTTAAATGAAATTTCTAGCTTTGGGTATACAACGTCTCAAATTTACAGTAAAAATATTGTGTTTTTTTTTAACCGCACAGATTATTTAAATAGCTCGAGTAGTTTTAAAGCTCTAAGGGGTTGAAAATTTTAACTTAAACTTTTGAACTCCTTTCTAATCGCGCACCATATACACAACAGTACAAAACTCTTTGATCATATGATAATATTTCGTTGATGCGGATCTGATATTCAATAGACATTCTGCATAGCAGCAAATGATGCGTTTTTATGGTAAACCATGTAATAAAATAATTAACCATCCGGCGCAAAAGTTTTATACCTGATCTTAACGTTACCAAAATGCACGCGGTTTATTATGATTCAAATACGTATTATTAATGATATCCTTTGTAAATAAAAAAGTCTTCATATAATAAATATAGACATTGTGATTTCACATGATTTCATTGCAAAATTATTAATTCAAAAATAATATTAAATTATAATTAATGTATAACATAAATAGAAAATAATAGTACATAATTTATGTGATGGTATTAAAAAATGATCTCAAAAATTCTTCATGAGAGCTTAACAATAAATTTCAAAATCAAAAGGTTTTATTTTAATTAATATTTTTCAATGTATTGTTGTAATAAATATATATTGTAGAAAATTACTCAAACAGAAAAAATTGCTACGCGAATACATATAAAAACTCAATTTTTAAATATACCGACAGACGTAAAAAGGATACACATTACAGTGTTCAATGTATTTTATTTTGTTATTATTTGCAACACAGTAAAAGGATTAATTAATATTAAAATTGAATTAAATTACTTTTAATTATATATATGTTACATTTTATATATACATAATTTATGTACTCTGTACAAAATATTATTAATTAATAACATTATATTTATATATGCGAAACAAATTTATTGATAGAAAAGCAATTTAAATACCCTTTTACAAAAAGAAAATCATGTTGTTATGACAGCAGAAAAAAAAAGGATTATTTTATTATTATTATTATTATTATTATTTTATATATTTAATGTAACAACAACATACAACACATATAACATAAAATAACATAAATAATAAATTGAAAGGATTTTTTATGTTTTTATTTTATTCAAATACTTTTTTCTTTGATATTCGTCGGTCCTTTTTCTTTAAATATAATAACATTGTTATTATTATTATAAATTTTAATTACAAAACATTTTATCTCATTGGATAATTAATGGGAAAATTAAATTTGTTCTTATTTTGCTTATTTATTCTATGGGACGTAATGAACCTTGTTTTGTTACTGTGAGAAAAAAATACTTATGGTATGCTATGAAAATACAAGACCTATATTCTTCGTGGTTTACTATAGTATTTATATGCCCACAATGACAATGATCGTTAAAACCCCAAAAGTCCCCCAACAATTTTAATAAAATTAATTTAACATAATAACATCGACATCAATAATATAAATTTGATTGGAGTTTTTAACATATTGCGTCAGTAGCAAATTTAAAATATTGTATTTATGGGAAATATAATAAAATAGAAATGTGAATAGACGTGCCCAAATTTCACACATTAAAATTACAACGAAATATTCGTGTATATATTACCCAATTATACGTGTAAATATGTCCCTTATAATATACACACGTTAGTAACCGCAGTACACAACATCTAAATGTGTTTGTACTCATTCGCTATGGTTAATACAAGACTGATGAAAGGGAAACCAAGCCACATATAAAATTAATGTTCATCACCAATTTTATTTTGTTGCACAATAAAAAGTTATAGTTAAATAAAGTTAAATTCTAAATAAAGTCGGTGTTAAAAATATTGATACAAAATTATAAGTTAAAAAAAAATTAAATTTATCTATTTTAATATTCAATTTTTGGATAAGAAAAAACCAAAAAAATAATACACTAACCTTGTATTGGCGCATATATATTCAAATAAAGACAATCCTCAGATTGATTTTTAAGGTACGGTAATAATCGACGTAAATATTCTAATCTTCCTTTCGGCATTCTATCAAGCGCAGCTGTTTCATTTGATATATCTGGAAGACGTTGTGGACAGACGGGACTAAATCTGTAAAAAAAAGAAAAAATTCAAATTATTATTAATTATTTATAATTAAATCATATAAATTCAATCTAAATTCTTAATTATATATTGTATAAATTTTAGTTTAATAATAATATGTAACAGGGCTATTATCACAGAGCAAATATGGTTAAAATGAATAATTCCAATGTGGAGCAATAATTATATTTAATAGTAAATTATTTTTAAAAGTGTGTGTGTGTGATCCTTAATTTGCTTCATTATATTTACAATATATTTTTTTTTGTCCACACAAACACACAGCATTCAAATACTGTATTAATGTAATACATACAACAATGGCTATGTTTCTACCCAGTCAGATTTACTCGAGTAGCTGGATTGGCCTGCCAATGTTAATTATATATAGATCGAGATATATTTTTAAAATGGAGTAACAAATTCCGTAATTTGATGTGGAATTTTGGCTGTGAAAATTTAAAATTAGGATAAGAAACTCATACCCAAGAATTTGAATAATAAATGTACATATTTATTTCAAGAAAATTTATAATTTTTCGAGTAAAAACAGAGTACTAATTTGAGATGGCTATTAATAATGCAAACGCGTAAAAAATAAAAACAACAAATTAAGTTACCTCCATACTAAAAAAAAACCATATAGCCATCCTGTCTAAGGATAATTGTAGAATAATAGTAGGTAATATTTGTTATAAAAGAAAATGTAAAAAATTTAATCATCAGCATCAAAATAGTATATCCGCAGAACTACCAAAAAGGTTAATTCTTAAAAAAATTTATGTCACATCTCTTGTTTATGAAAACGATTTGAACAGGAAAATAAACTAAAGCTTAATGGGTCAATGACACATCCTCCAAAACTAAGATTATTATCGAAAATTTTGAATTGCGATGCTCGTACTAATGCGAATGGGGAATTATATAATAAATTGAAAAAAATGTTAACTGAATGGATAAAGGACAACGCCTGCATCTTACACTTATTTTATTTATTTTACGCTAACAAGGATTCAAATGACATAATGGCAGAAACATTTTCGCAAATGTAGCAAATCATAGACACGATAAGTCCAATTTCAAAAAATGATATCAATTATGTGATCTATTTTAATAAATTATCTTGTCTTGCTCGCTTAATATACAATTCTTTTAATTTATTAATTGCTTTGTCTTTCAATGTAAGAGATGGTATTTTGTGATCCTTCTATAGTAGCATTACCATATATTTTCTATTTTCATAAAACATCGTAACGACAAAAGTTCTAAAAAAATTTCTATGAAGGAGTCGGTGAAAATACCAAATAACAGCAAATTTGAAAATACTTCAATCATAATGGTATCGATGTATTTTATAAAATTGGACATAACATTGTATAGCAAACAAAATTAATATTGAATACTTATTATTTCAACAGTTGCAGATTAATACATGTCAAATGCAGATAAAATATATCATTACAATTTTTAATAATATTTTACATTTTAAGTATACTTTACACAAAATAATACAATAGATTAAAACTTCCTATATATAAATTCCATAAAATGAAAAAATAAAAACATAAATTTTTGATTCGATTAATAAACTTTTATAATCAAAAAAGACGCATACACTAATTATCTATCGTTTATTTTTATTTCATATAAATATCAACTGGGAAAAAAAAATGATTGTATAACAATATAATATATTTCAAATAAATGTAGCAATAACTCATGCGACAACATTATAATCAATCACCAAAATGAATTTAATTCTTTTCGTATTTTTCTTCTGTGTACTCTTATTATTATTTTTTTTTAGTTTTGTTACAGCTTCTTGTGCTGCTTTCCATTTTCATTTTCTCTGCTGCTGTTTTTCCAATTTTTTTTTTTTCATCTTCGTCGTTCATTAATGACCGATAATAGGATCTGACCCTTGACAAATAATCTTGTATATTTTTGTAACAAATGACATGAAAATTCTTGTACACAGTTTTTCTTCACAACATGATGGGAAAAAAAACAACATATATATATTGTAATATAAATAATGTTTTCCTATATGCACACTGTTATTTATTTTTACATCGATTATTGATGACGATAGATATGCTTTTGATGTGTAGCAGTTTATAATGTAATTCTACAATTATTTATTGAACACCGAAAAACCAACAATGATAATCTTATTTTAATTTTACAATTATATTGTAAAACCTTTAGAATATAATCATTTATTATTGACAGGAGTTATAGAAACGTTCTAGTAGTGGCAAAGTATTTTTCATTATAACAAAAAAATGAAACAAGCCGAAATTGCTGCCGTCAAAACTAATTTTTCCAAGATTATTATTCGTTCTTCTGCGTCGTGTACTTGTTCAAATTTTACGTGAACGAACCGGAATAATTATAGTGCTAAGAAGATAAGTTATAGTTGATGAGTAAAATAAATAACAACCAATCCTTTTTATTTATTATTACAAAATATTTTATATGAAATATTAGAGAACAATTTGTGAAATATAAATTTATCTTACATTTAACTCGCCTATACACATTGTAAAATTTATGTAAATCTATCTATATTCGATCGGGTGTATTAATTATAAAAGCATTAATCTCTGAATAAATCTACTTGACACTTGTTCGATGCGACGACGTGCAGTATTATATATTAACTGTTTGGGTTTAATGCTCTTTTTACTGCCATCTGACATACAAACAAAATAATCACAATGATTCTTAACAATTTTGGGTGGTTGTGTCTAATGGATTGAGATGTAAATAGAGATGTAAAATTCATTCATCAAAATTGCCTCCACATTCCACCGTAATTTGCTAACAAATCTCAAATAACTTGGAAAATATCTTAATTAGATTGAGCAAACACATTGGGTTGTTTAATTTATATAGGGATTTCACACAATGATGTTGCAATCACCTAACCGTTTGTATTCTCAAATTTCATCTAAGCACCTACATAAGAATAATCCCCAATTTCATACCATTTGGTTCAATATGTTTGTTTTTCATTTTACACCAATTATTGTATGGTAGTCGTTCGAAGAAAGAGATCAAAATCACATCAACCATTTTCCAGGATTCGTATGCGTACACACAGACAAACTGACGCACCAATAAAACGGGCAATAATATAGGACTATATCAAAGTAACGAGAGATGTTAGTTTAATGAATGTTTGCTTTCATTATAGTACCAGTTAGGATTACAGTGTAAATATAGATTTAATATATTGTGCGTATATATATATATGAAAATGCTAAGAAAAACCTAAACCTATGCGATATATACATGTGAAAAAAATATATGGTAAACATATACTACAATAATAAATATATATATATAGAGATGGCCTCCACCAGCTGCTGTCATCGCATAGAATAGAAGGACAATAAAATGGAAATGGTTCTTTTCAAAATATAAATGATAAATCAACACAATAACATATCTGTCATTATATGTTGAATCGAAATATTTCGTTTGATTACACAGATTTTATATACAAATTTTTTTTGGTAGATCCTAAATTACATTTGATACAAAATATTTCTATTTATTATTGTTTATATACCCATATGTCCGAAAAATAACCGGAATGACTTTCTAGTGAATGCATTTTGAATAAGATTTTAACTGAAAAAATTGATACACGAAAGATGAATTCATATGATGTGGAACAAACAATTTACAAGTGATGAAGAAAAATTACAACCAATTGATTATTCCAAAGCCTTCATTAAAAGTGCTATGTATAAGTTGATGATAATTTCTTAAAAAAATGTTGCATCTGCTCAGGAAACATTGCGATTTCAATACAAAAAATAAATTAGGCATTAAAATGCTTAACGGTAGTCACCGAACGATGGTAATAAATAAAAAAAACGCTCATTTGATGAAGACAAAAATCAAAGCAATGTTGTGATGTGCAGATCGGTCATTAATTGAGCGAGAATAGTTCGAATAAATAATACCTTAATCTTTGCAAAAATAAATCAATTGTTTGCCTATTTTTACAACCATTATACACGGTTATTCTTCGGACAAAGAGTGTATACCGCTTCTATATATAAATATATATTTAAATTGAAAAAACAACATCGCAACACAAAATCTATTCATTTATTATTCAACTATTTTTCAATCATGGCTATTCCATAATTACACATTTATAAATTATCAATTTATAATATTGATTAAAATTTTCTAATAATATGAACAAGAAATATGTTTGGATAGAACTTTTCGCACACGTAATATCATTATAAAATTTTAAAAATAGCATTTGATGTAATACGACCTAAGTGGAACTCATAAAAAATGTCATTATTTGCCATTTTTCAGACACCAGTAATTACATTCATTTTTCCAATGCATTAGATAATGATGAGAGAATACTGGAAAACACAATGTACATCTTAAGCAATTTTGGCAACCTTACAAACGAAAAGTAAAGCATACTTAAGCAATACAACAAAATTACAATTGTCGGTAATCACCTTCTTAGCTGGCGATGGCATGGACAAAGACCCAACAAGAGGAAAATTAAGAAATACCCATAATAAGATCATGAGCTGAAAAAGTCAGAAGAGACATTGAATAGAAATGAAAAACCAAGAAGAAGAAGGCAAATCAACCGATACAATATAAAATCAATACAATGTCATATTCAGAAAAACGTTGGGTCATCTGAAAAATTATACAAAATGAATCAATATTTTGTCACCCTTAATTGCCATATGAAAAAAAAAAAAAAAGGAAAACAAAACCAAAACATTGCACTTTTAAAACAAAATTTTTTTAAAAATATGCTGTAATGAAAATTAAATAATTAATTAACAGAAATAATTGTTAAATTAATGAGGCTGTAAATGAAAAACTTACACAATACAAAAGTTAAATTTATTATTGAGGGTTGTCCGTGTATGGAAATAATCCACAAAATTAACACCCACTGTGTGAGTAAAGTTGCAAAACGTAACTTTTAGACGGAAAATAGCATTTTAGCAAAGAAAAATTATGTCCTTGATAAGATCAACAACTTCTAAACAACAAAGAAATCGGTTTTACAAATGTTACTGCACCTAATCATTGCGTGAATTAAACAAGTACCTATAAATTTATTGCTCCAGGTTAAATACTTTAGAATTATTTGTAATAATAACTGAATATGTATATAGAGAGTAAAATAAACTAACGAAAACAAATTCTTTTAAAACACCCATTGCCCCGCGGTATGGGTGTTAAAAATAAACCCCTTTTTCTAAAAACTAACCCAGTTACTCATCCCATCGCAAAAAACTATACCATCTTATATATACCGCCCGCTGTCTTAAAAATAATCGGAATAAACAATATATCTTTGTAACACCATATATATGGCTGTCGGTAATGCATATAATAAACTAAAGAACTAACATTAAATCATCTGTTTAAAAATTGATAAAAAATGTTACCGAAACGCTTGAAATACTTTAAAAATCACCAGACAATTGTTTATCGAAAACACACAAGTTTTTGACGATTCAAAGAAAGCAGCAAAGAAGATGGATAAAACAATAAATATTCACAGTCAGATTCATAAAAATAGAACTTGGTATACCAAACAAACAACAATTCATGAGGATTTATAACTACAAAAATTGGTATACGAAAGATGAATTCAATGTTTAATAAACATCTATTCACTGCGATGACCAAAAATTACACCGAATGGATCATATCAAAAACGTGATGATATGAAATATGGAATTTTAGTTCCATGTGACTATTTTTCTATTCCTTAAATTTCATTGGGCCGTGAAAGTTTTGCATCAATTGAATACATTGCATTGATGATCAAAAACTATCATATACTCAATAAAATTCCAATCATTATAGCGACACGAAAATGAATTTGTTGAACATGTACAATAAATATAATATTGATAAAATTATTTTTCCGATTATATTTCGGACAAAGGGTGTATATATTTAATTGAAATCCTTTTAATATGAGAAAATTTATAGCAAATCGTTACACAAATTTGGTTATTATTAATTTTCTATCATCATGTGAAACATTTTCATTTAATAATTTTCATCTTTACCATGATATAACCATCGGCATCCGCACATCATCAAGATTATTATTTTTATACATTTCCACTCTCTGTCTCTGTATATATCTCTATAAAATTCATTATCAATATTTATCACATAGACGTGTATTTGATATCAGTTAGGTATTTATATACATTATCTATATGCGCTATTTTACTATATATATTGTATTATATAGTACAATCTCTTATAATACTATAGTATAGATACATTATAATGCTATAATATACATTAATCTAAAATATACAGAGACGAACGTACGGCTATCCTTTCAAATAGTTGTACGTATACGTACATACAATGTATACCGTATATATATTTGTGTTTGATAATTTAGAGAAAAACTTTACACCCTAAAAAATTTAACATCAGAAAATATACGTTGTAGAATAAAAATTATACGAAAGGAAAATTGTTTCCACTTGATATCTTTTTAATATACAAATTGAATTTTAGATTTCATTAATATAAGTTCGTTTGCCAAAAATTCCGCATTACAGTATACGTACAATACTTGACACGATTTAAGCTTAAAATATATACGTCATTGAATGGAATGCTTTATAATATATATACAATACTATGCCTTTATATGGTAGAGTATTATTTCATATATATATTCCTATTATAATGTATATTACATATAGAAGCAATAAAACAGTGGATAAATAGAAACTCTACAAGAGCATTAGTATTTAGTATAGGAATAAAATATATAATACAATATATGTATAGGAAAATGGAATAATTTTTGTGGGCAATCATTAGTGTATTTTATATAATTCTATACATAAATTTTCGCCATTCAAATGAAGCTAGACGAAGATGTATTTAGGGGTTAAAATAAATTTTCTATTTTATAAACACTATAAAATGAGGTATATAATATAGTAAAACAATATAATAAATTTAATATGTATAGAAATAAATAAAGTTTTTTCCCATTTAAATATACTACTTGAATGCATAAAAGTTCACTTTATTCAATGTTTAGTTCCATACATGCTGTTGTCCTTTGGCATATATATCATAAATTACATAAAATGCTGAAGTTGGTAAAGCAAAAAACGAAACGAAACACGTAGTGGTTAAAGCGCATCGCATTCAATCCAGAGATTATGGGTTCGAAATTTTTGACTATCTTACTAAAAATTATTCATCTGTAAAATACCATTTGTACATTTATGAAAGCAAAAAGTGAATATCGTTGAAAAATTAGGTGTTAGACGCTATTCCAAGATTTACAATGTCTCGAGCACACACAACGCTATATGCGGGCGAATTCACTATATAAAAATAATTGAATTAATAAACGCAGTAATTGATGAATTTTTATATATATTTGTAAGTAAGGAGTAATTTACCAACTTATAGACTCCAAAATATCAGATGCTGTAAAGTGTAAGGCATGTATACGGGGGCGATGACTTGGTATATGTCTCAGTAATCAATCAATACAGTCCACAAAGCAGTGGTCTATTTCGACATCCACCGAAATATTTATAAATAAAAGTGTAAATATATTTAACGAAAAATTTTGTGACAAAACATCGAATTTAAGCAAAAAAAACACAACATATTTTCTACCTCGGTAACTCTTTTTAACACTTACATCAACAGATATTAGTCGGGAAGATACATCTCGATAAAAGATGCTTGAAAAGTTGTAAATGTGAAGCAACTGAAAACATCTAGACAAATAAATTAAGAAAGCTATACTGATGCTGGAACGAAACTAACAATTGTCAATCACAATAACAAGCTGCAAATATACAATACTATACTGAAATCAGTCGTATGCCATTCAGGGATAAATCAGCAATAATTTAAGTTTGGAAATTATGCACTTTTTTCACAATTGTCAATGTGTCATTGTGTATTAGAAAAACAAAATTCTGCACATCTACCAAATAAATTCGATCAAAGAAGAAAATTAAAAATTTGTCATTTAAAAAAAGACGTTTACCGCTCTGAATTGACAATAAAATTCATATGGGAATTGTGCTATAATAATATTATTATATCAATATGCAAATAATATCGTTCTACATATAATCACAAAATCATTTGAATTTATTACAATATAAATAATATACAAAAGTTATAATGCAGAAATAAAATAAAATAAAATGTGTATAAAAGTTTTCGAATCGTTTATATATTTTTGTTTACAAAATAAATAAAAATGAAAAGATTTTTTGTGTTTCAAATAATAGCGAGCAGTCAAAGAAAATAAATAAATAAATAAATAAATAAATAAATAAAACAATGACCTTATAAAAACAACAACAATAATAATAATACTATATCAAAACAAATAGTGAAACGAAACCAAAATTATTTATTATGCAACGACGGGATACACCAACAGATTTGGAAATTTATATTTTACTTTTCTAAATATTATTCAATGCTATATGATGTTATTCTCCCTTTTATACCAATCCCATGGCTGGTTACAAAATACTTGCAAAAATAAAAATCATTTCAACCGGATTGTTGTTTATCATTAATTTTAATGAAACATTTTGCTAAATTAATGATGAAACTTGATTTCCTTCGTTTGATTTGGTTCACAATTAAGCTAATTGCAATATATTTTTAAAGAAAATAAATAACTATTTATTACCCACCCCCACCCAATAATATATCCATTTATATTTATGTTTAGAACTTGAGATGCATATATAGCACGACGTGATAACTAATTTATCTGCTATAATGATTTCAAACAAGGCACGTAAACATATATTCAAGTTTGTGTATTGTGTTGAACGTATATGGTACAATATAATAGAAATTGAAGAGATTTGAAACCGTAACCAGGGGACCAAAATAAATATACTCATTAATTTGATTATTACTCATCGGGATGAACATTTTCGCTACTACCAGCCACATTAAAAAAAAAAATAAAAAGTATGCGATTTCTCATTTATTCGCATATACCAGAGGTTTTGTTCTCATCTCATAACCACAAAGCGAATTTTAATTTCACATGAAAGTTTGCGCAAAAATTAATTACGGAAAACGGAGCAAGCATAAAATGCCATAAAACAAGGAACACTATTGCCGACTGATGATTATTGACTTGTTGTATGGTTGAGTAATCAAACTCATATGGTCCACTATAAGTAGGCAAGGGAAAAGGGACCCAAATAGTGGTCTGTTTCGATATTACCAGCAATATATTGTATTTAAATATTCAACAATATTATAAATTAAAGATTAAATTGTTATTAATTAATTTTCTAATAACAACAATTAATGTAATAAAGTCGAAGTGCTAAAATGATGTCTTACAATTAGAAACGACAAAATAATATAGCATTCGCTGACACATACACCATTCGATAGTGTGACAACTTTCAGTTTGTAATAGCTTTACTTTGGTAATATTAATTTTTTTTCGAGAGGCTATGTCGAAGGCCTCGTACGATTTTTATCAAATCAGCGATAAAATATCGATTGATGTATATGTCGCCTACGAGTGAAAGTTGACCAAAAAATAGGATACGATTGTACAAGATACTAATGAAATTGTCTCTGAGCAATGTTTGGTTGAATCGTTTCAAGAAAATAATGAAACATAACTATTTGAACGAAACATTCGGATTTACCAGCACTACACACCAGAATTAAAGGAGCAATCAAAATAATTAATAGAATCTGATGAAAGTGCTCCACAGTGAAGAATAAAACAGTTGATTCATCAGCAAAACGGTTATGGTCTCAGTTTCTCAGTGTGAGATGCAAAAGGTATTCTATTTATTGATTATCTTGAAAAAATTAAAAAACCAATAATCGGAGAATATTATTCGAAAATTTTCAAAAAAACTGTATTCAAAAATTTATGAGAAAAAAAATAAAGAAATCAGATTCCATTAAGACTAAATTATATGCTACGTTTGGAATATTCCAAGATGTATGAACTATTGGAACATTCAACCTATTATTCACTTACTTCCGACTTTCATCTGTTCCCAAATTTTAAATTTCTTGAGAAATAGCGTTTTTCATAGCAGCTGTAGAAACAAGTATATTTTGTATACTATCCTCAACAAATAAATTGTAAAACTTATATATCGTATTGGACCATGTGTTTTGGTACGTTACAAATATTTTCGAAATTTCCGATGCTTTTATTATAGATCTTCGTGTGAGACAAATAAAACCCCGTTTGGCATAAGTTGTTTTTGGAGGTTACTAAAACAACAAAAAAAAACACATATCACAGTGTACCATTTATTATATGGATGGCGAAAATCAATATCATTGGGAAATATTCTATATAAAAAGAACCAAAATAATAATATTACACGTTTTACTATTGTGTTTATAGACAATATAATAACGTGTATAATATCATAGAAACAGTCGAATATATAATATAATATTATAGATATAATCGTGTTCAATGAGACATATTTATTTCTGTTATCGTTTATGTTTATCAATGCTTTTATCCGAAAATAGAATATATAGTATGGGAGTATAGGACAAAAAAAAAACGATCACAGTATATTACATTACTACGACTATATACCGCTCGACTATATACATGCGGATTGTGTTATTATATGAATATGTTTAATAGATATTCCCATGGTGATTTCTGCATAAGGAAAAATAATCTGATAAGATATTCATTTTCAAAGATATATTATCAGCGTAAATGGCATGTATATACATGTAAGTGAAAATATATGTATGCGTTTTTCTCGAAGGTTAAAATATAAATATAAAGTGAAACGTGAATATAGATGTGATGGATTGATTGATTGATTGATTGATTGAATGAATATGCGATACGTAAAATATATTGGACTATATGTGGTGTATAATAATGGCAAACCAAATTATAATAATATAATATTTTATAAAAATAAATCAATAAATTTATGGCATCACTTTAAAAAAATAGAAGTCAATTTAAATATTGGAAAAATAGTACTTAATTTGAATGTTTAAATTATATGTTATACATCAATTTTTTATTAATCAAATTTAATTCACTTAATTTTACTTTGCAATATAGATAAATTCTGTAAATAAACTAGATTTTATATAAGCAGTTTCTAATGTTGCGGATATTGATAATGGACATTTAATATGTAAAACTAACGCATATCAGATGATGGCTATTGATTTTGATAAATATAGAAAAAATTAAAACACAAGGATGATTTCATATAGAAATACAATTACATGCACACACTGAACAGTAGACGGTAGACGAAGGACTAAAAGGATCTATGAATATTATATGCAATTTGAAAATATCTCTTCAACAATTTTTGTTACTTATTTCTTTCACATTTCTTATATTCTCAACGCAGATTTGCAAATTGTATTGTCTCTGACGTAATGAACAGTGTACGTTTTGTTGAGCAGATCACAAAAGAGCATTGCTCTATAGTTCCTAGACAGTTTCAATAGCGATACTGCATGGAATATATTATAGAAATCTAAATTATTTGGGCATTTCTCATCCAATTTTGATTAAATGCCGAATTTAGGTATATAAAATAATATATAAATATTTTGAATTTCTGAAAATAAAATTAATATATCCGATAAACTTATTGTTGTATTGTTAGACAAAAGTAGGCGTCCATCAAAGAACTTAATAAAATGACTAAATTTTTTCAATTAAATAACAATAAACAAGTACTTTTAAATTGAAATAAAAAAAAAACGTTTTTTTTTAACTTACCTATCGGCTTTTTTAACACCCGACCACAATGCACCCGTAACCGGTGGCATAAATCTTAATCGGCCAACGGGTGGTGATGCATATGGTATACCTTTAAATGATTCAACCGGATCTAAATGTCTTCCCTCCAAATGTACAATTACACCGGATATAGCACCATATTTTGTATTAACAACACGTGATGTTAACTGTATCGATTCACTATTACTATTACTATTATAATTACTACCAATATTACTACTTGTACTACCCGAATTTAAATTATTAACACTACCACTTCCACCCACCATATTATTATTATTATTATTATTATTATTATTATTATTATTATTATTATTATTATTATTATTATTATTATTATTATTGCCACCACTATTATTTATGCCAATATTATTGCTATTGCTGCCACCCAATGATATTAGGGTTAAAAATAATAGTAACATAAATATTGGTATTATCATTATGATGTGCGTTGTTAATTATGAACGACACATACTTTAATTAACACATTGTTCCATTTACATTGCCACATATTTATATAAAATAAACTGAAAAAAAATTTAAATAATAATAAATAAATAATAAAACACTAAATTTTATCATAAAATGTTTTTTTGTTGTCATTGTTGTTGCAGTGGTGTTGAGTTGTTGTTGTTGTTGTTGCTGCTGTTGTTGTTGTTGCTCTAACCATCAACACCACAGTATGCATTTTATTATATAGGCAAACCTATGCATATGCAATTGTGTGCATATATACGCAGAGCAGTGAAAAGTAATTATGATATTTTGTTAGAGGTATATATTATTGCATTTTGAGTACAGTATGCAATTTATTAATTAAATGGTGAAAATGTTATTGCATGAATGGTACACATATGTGTGTGTGTGTGTGTGTGTGTTTGTAGTGTGGTGATCCCACATATGCATCCACAATATCTATAAATATAATAAAGAAAATATTTTATATAAATATATTTTGTTATATTTAAATTATAATTTATATGGTAATAATATTATAATAATTTATTTATATAGAAATTATAATTAAATTAATTAATTAAGAAGATAGAAAAGAAATATAGCACTACGTACGTACAATCCATCCAATTATAATTCCACATATTCGCAATAGAATTACTCGAGCACTAATCTACTTGATAACATTGTATTTATAAACCCATGTGAAATTATTGATATAACTTTTCAAATATTTACAATAGAATTGTTACAGAACGTAGAAGAGAACCGTTGTTTAGTTGCAATTTACTTGAACTTTTAAGAAATTAATTATTTGATTAGGAATTTTTATGGTGAGGCACAGTTTAATGGTTTACACACACAAACATAAGCATCACTGTACCTATATAACAAGCACATAAATTAAGGGTAGTTTTACTATATATTGTACAATACAACCTTTTAATCATTTTTACATTCTAAACTTATCTGCCCAGTAAAATCTATATAATATATTTATAATTACTATTCAAATAAATATATATATATATAATGTACAATGTTTGTGTGTGTGTGTGTGTTTGTGGGTGTGTGTGTGTACATATATAGAAAATAATAAATCAAATGATTAATTCATTTTTCATTTAATGAATATGTATGACTATATGTATTGTTGTTGTACAATGTATATTATCGCATCGCATACATAATTAATATCCTCTGTTCTATACAATATATAATTGATTTTTCTCGTCAAAATATATATTAATTAACGATATAATAATCCCTGAAAATTGTGTGTTCTACTTTACAATATATTGTACATACACATCCATTCATACAAATAATTACATATAGCAAACTCACAATAAAAATCCTTTATCGTTAGGTTACATACCAATAATAGGTGTGTGAATGTATTTTCTGTACTGTTTTTTTAGTCACACTCAAATTTATTGCTATTTTGGTATTCTGAAAATATTATCTACGATTGTTCAGGTAGTGATATACAGAAACTTGTGATGGAATAAAATATAACTGTATGACGTTCGTTTGGTTCCTCAACGACCGCATCAGATAATTTATTCATTTGGACGTGAATAAAAACATTTGCATATAGCAGGTTTTTAGAACATCGTAAATGATTCCAATATGTTTTGGCTTGATCATGTTTAAAAAACTACAACACACAACGAATACATTTTTTTTGGTGTATAGAATATGTTAGAAAGAAATAAATATAATTAATATACTAAAGTGAATATAATACAAACAATCTACTATATGTATCCATTTTCTCCATATTAGAGTATACTCGTATTGTATATACACTGCAATATTAACATAGTAAAATCGGAAATTCCAATGAGCCACAAACCAAAACATATTTCCACACGCAAACGTTTCGTTATTATTATACAACAAAAGCAAAATAATATAATATAATACTTTTATTCACAATATCCTTTATTATTTGTATTTTCTCATATTAAATAATATACAATATAATAATAATATTCGCACGTATGTACACCATCTGTCCGAAAAGTAATGATTCTCTAATTTATATAGATTTGATTACGCCAATTATGATATATATTAATGATAAATTAATAAATTGTTAAAAATTTCATCACATTTCCTTCAGTGTATAAGCCAAAATAAAATTTATAAAGAAATATAAAACATTAAATGTTATTTTAAAATTGGTATAAATGCTACCGAAATGTTTGAAATGCATAAAATCTCTTACGCAGTCATAATTGTTTAGGCAAAACACTAGTTTTTGCGGGGTATAGATAGTTCAAAAAATGTAGTAAGATGCTTCACAATTTTTATTGATGACCAAAAATTTATTTTCAATCTAATAGCATAATCTAGTTAATGCATTGTATTATTTTGGTGTATTGAAGCGGATAGCTTTATAGAAATACTACAATATATACTTCTGGAGAACATTTCACCTATCTGTCATGTGTAAATATTGTGTTCCTATATAAATCAAGAAATACTAACAACAATTAACAATGAAATAATTGAAAAGTTTCAAAGCTTTACATATCTTGGTTGCTATTTAAACGAATCTTGAGATCATTCCCAAAAAATAAAGATTAGAATCGAAAGAGCTAGAGCTGTGTTTTTCAAAAATGAAGCGTATATTTTGTTGTCATGACATTGGACAATGGATTTAAAAATGCGTATGTTGAATTGTTTTGTGTAATCAAAGTTACTATATGGCGTGAAGGCGTGGACTATATCAGTAAATACAGAAAAACGCATTCATCCATTTGAGCTATCGCACTACAGACGTATTCTAAAGATTCCTTGGTTGGATCATATTACTAATGATGAAGTTATTCGACGTATTGGTCGACAGTCTGAATTATTAAATAAAATAAAACAACGAAAACTTTGAAATACTTTGGACATATCATGAGAAATGACAAATATCGACTCCTATACAAGTTATCATACAAGAAAGCGTTGAAGGTCGTTTAGGACCTGGTCGCAGACGTATATCTTGCAAATCTGCGAAAATGGTTTGGAGTAAATTGCCACGGAATTATTTCGAATTGCAGCCAATAAAGTACAAATTGCCATGATGATAGCCAACGACGGGAACGGATAGAGCAATTAAAGAAGATGAAGAAGAAATATAAATAGGGTAGACATTACCATTAAATATTACAAGATGATGCGTCAAAGCCGTAATTATGTATTTCATATGAGGGTATTCTGAACGATATTTGTCCATGTATAAACATCATAGTTGTGTATATGTTGTTTATACCTTACTTCCTTTTTACTAAAAATTAAATTTATTTCGTTTTGCGTCGAATCGTTAGCATCAATTGAAGACATTCAACAGTGTCCACCACACGACCGTCATGCTCGAAAACATTTCCCAACAATTCCTTTAATGTGCAAATCAATGTTAATTATTTGCTTTATCCATTCCGGTTATTTTTTCGTACAGAGGGTATATATATTGTACATTATACTCATAATATGATGTACCACATCGCACCTATAATATATATATTGTATATTATAGAACTTAACTTAATGGTAGTACCCACATGACATGATTACTACTATATGGGGGTGGCAGTTTGATTGCAGATATAACGTTACTATAATATATGAATATACAAAATATATATTGTAATATAAGATAAGCTAATAAAATGTACAATATACAATGCCATCATAATAAGTGTGTATACATTGGGTCGGAGGTATATTATAATTTTTCGGAATAATTTTCCTGCTTTCACATTCATTAAAAATATGTGAAAGGTGAAAAATGACTTTATATATAATATTTCTATACACGTGTGTAGTGTACCGCCGTGTATTTTCAAATATGTTATATATATATGACTATAAGGAAATTGTAATTATGGTTATTATATACTTATTAGTGTAGAAGTAAGAATGTGTATAATTCTAATTATATGTACACAAATATAACAATGTACGACGACGCGTTGTATCCTATACACAATATATATATTTATTAAATTTTATGCAAACTCTTACATAATAATGTGTATTTTATATTTAAATGTTATGTTTATTAAAAAATATGAAATATGTTGTTTTATGTTATTTTTATTTATTATATTATGAAGTTGCCAATTTTAAAACTTTGAAGCAGAGCAAATACAATTATTGTTGTAGCACAAGAAAATGTATAGTATATCGATCGTTAATTTTGATATATAGAATAAACACACACACACATTATGATTTGCCAATAAAATTTGAATATCGATAAAAAAAATGTTCTCAACTTTTAATATTAGAAATATGTACAAAATTATATTGTAAGTATAATTTATAAGATTGAAAAAATAATTGAATTAGTAATTATATCCTTATAAAATCCTTGAAATGTTCGGTAATACTTGAAATATTAGTTCCACTCAAATTCCAATGTTTCATTTTCTTTCATAGGAGATCGAGTAAGATTAATTGAAAAAAAAAATGATCCTTAAATGTCCTTGAAATGAAACTTGCTTGCAGGGTAAAATATCAACTTTATTTAATTCTTTATTTTTTAAATATCTTTAACATCAAACGTAAATGTAAAAATTATTCTTGCAAGATCCTCGAAATGTCCTTCGATGATCGAAAAAAACAGAAGCACATAATTGTCTTTCATTTGACGTGCAGCCGGACTAACTACATATTGAAATCAATAACAATGTTAGTTCTTTTTTTTGTTTCGAGTTCAAGAAATATAAAAATTTGATCAATTCTAATTAAGTTTTTTTATAAAATTTTGTATGAAAACTTATTATATGTGGTTTTATGTAAATTTTGAAAAATCGGTACTCATAGGGTATAGAGTTTTGTAATGATCTGAGTTGGCAGCACAAAACTAAACTATATAATTCTAATACACAACCGATTACATAATAACTGCGAAAGAGGAATACCGTCTGATTTGAATGAAATTGGTATCGGCAAATAAATGGTTTAGTTCTTAACAAAATTCGATGAAAATTGCAATATGGAGAAAGGATATAGTTTTGAGCAAATAAATACCATAATGAATGTGTGAATTTATATTCAATTCAGCCATTTTATTTATGTAGTCTTGTCAAAGGAATAACTCGGAGGAGGGTTGAGGTGTACAGAGGCTACAAATCGTATGAATATCCAATTTCTTGTGTGTTTTTATGTTCCCGAAATGAACGTATGCATTAATTCAGCTGAAAAAATTCAATAATAACATAAATATCGAAAAATTTATTGAGAAACAGCTGGTAAAGCTACTATAAAAACCTAGAACACGTATCATCTGTGATGGTTAGACAACGTGTTCTAATGGTTTAAATGCAGATGTAAGGTCAGAAATAAAACTGAATTGCATCAAAATATATAAAAATTTAATATCCAAAGTTTGTTCTAATGTGTATTGTGGTTGAACTGATATAATAGCTATTTGGCGGTAAATTAATATCCGCCTAAATTTAAAATTAACAACTTCAAATCCTACAAGTTTTACTAAGTAGGACTACATCAAATTATGAAATATCTTATTTGGTACTCGGATTCTGATTTTTGCAACAAATTTGTGGAAAGTTTGCCGGAAAGGGTCCAAAGAGTAATTATAGCAAAAGGGGGTGGCCATAAAAAAAAAATAGTAAAATACAGAAATTTTATTGTAACTAAATTAATAATTTATAAAATAAAAAATTGAAATGGGTTTTTCTTGTGCGTAACATTAAATTATTTATGTAAATATCTTTTAAGTATAATTTCTTGCTATTAAATTCGATTAGTTTTTTAAAAAAAATAAACATTACAAATTTATAAAAATGTAATATTATTTTCGTGTTCGTGTATGAAATCATAACACTTTATTTCCTTTCGTGTGTTTTTGCAATACCCTTCCATCTTTTGTGTACATAAAACTCCAAACAATTTATTATGCGCAAATATCACAAAATATATATTATATATTAGAAAGTATATATCTGTAATGTGCGTAAGTTTCTAGATATATTTATCCATCTTTTTACAATATATTATATTGAATATGTTATGTAATATGTTGTGTATTATTATATTCACATATCATGCATCCCATCCACCATATATATTTCGCCATAAACATGACTCTGAATATAATATATTTATATACAATATATGTGTGTGTGTTTGCGTTTGTATCTGTCTCTGCAAATGTTTGAATTGGGAATACACACAATATAAGCATTTATATACGTAAAATAGGAACATGGAAAAAAAGGACTTTACTTTCTCAAGTAGAGTTATTTTTGGTTTCGTGACAGATTATATATTTTCACTATTATTATTTTTAATGTCAAACAGAAAATATAGTATTATAGTATAGGCATAAGATGTCATAGAATATTTATGAATGTGTTGGTGTATATGTAATATGTATGTATGAATGTATTATTTATGTATTTCGTTGCTATAGCAAAAAAAAATTAAAGATGTGTGTATATTTTTCCTTTGTAGATCCTTCACCAAATCTATTTAGATTGCACGCGAGTACTTATTTTATTTATTTTTTTTTTTATTTCATCATCAATTTTATTTCATTTTTTCATTCACATTCAATAGGGTTTTTTTTTATGTGTTTGTGTTTACCTATGCTTCTTGAAAAGAAACTTCATTATACATATTTATATTTTCAGATACGTATTATTAAAGGCCATCGGTATCGTATATATATCGTTTGTATTTAGTTCAAGACTATACTTTTCGTTTTTTTTTTTTATAGACTATGGGGCGACTAGTTTAGGAAAAATAATAAAAAAAATGTTCAAGAGACATACAAAATATCCGAAATTGTACCGTTAGGCGGATTACAAAGTTACTTTCACAGAATCATCGCAAGAATTCTGATGGAATTGAAATATGTACAGGTGTTCTTAAACATGTTTTTGTAATATTGCATTACATACTGAATCGACTAAATGCATTGTTAACCAAAAATTAATTTTAAGATTAAG
This sequence comes from Bibio marci, assembly GCA_910594885.2. Classification (NCBI taxonomy): domain Eukaryota; kingdom Metazoa; phylum Arthropoda; class Insecta; order Diptera; family Bibionidae; genus Bibio; species Bibio marci. The sequence goes on along the minus strand of OU343116.1, from coordinate 9,419,054 downwards.
ATTTACATTGAATTTGATGATGTTTGAAGTAATGGGTCCAAAACCATCTATTGTTTGTAACCCACCCTATAAACGTCTTGCAATGGTTTGTGTACCATACCTCAATTTTCCGATTTTTTAATGAATTTTATTGTATACATGAAATGGGTGTAATTCACAGTCATCCAGTAATAAGATCCCAAACTATCGCTTCTATTGCAGCTCCACAATCTTTGAGTACTGAGGCATCTTCTGCAGATTAACAAAATCTACAATCACACATTCGTCTCTAAATCGATTAATTTTTACATAAACCATCTACAATATATACCATGTGAGGACATGGTGTTCCATCTGGTAAATTACAAAGTTACACTTTTCATCGTTTCTTTATTTAATTTTGCTAAATTTGATCGTAGATGATTTGGAGTACACTCACATTTAAATATCGTTTATAAAATAATAATTTTAAATTTTCAAGCTTTATTTCGTTGTCAATTCAAAGAAAATTAAGAGTTTTAAATATTACACACTACAATTGTCAAGTGAAAAAAAAACTATATTATGTCCTTTTTCGAAACGGTTACAATGTGAGAGATAGCCAGCCACCCTATTTCATTTTATTATTGTCATAAATTCACAAAAACATTTCCATTCAATATATTTTGTATTTTAGCAATATATGTGAAAACCGCAAACAAATATAATTGAAAATTCAAAATTAAATATTGCTGGTGCGCGAAAATCATTAAGTGAGAATATATTGTGTTTTTTTTTTCAGTCATTTCCGGTGGTCTAAATATATCTACTAGACTACATCTATCTATAAATTACATAGGTATATATTATTACAATATATTCATGTATTTGTATAATAAAGTTAACGTAAAATGAATGAAATGAAGCGTTGCTGATAATAAATAACATAAAATATTCAATAAATTTTATTTCAATTTAGCGTTTAATTTCTTATTTTATTATTTTTATGAAAGCTTTATTATTTTCGTCTGTCTGCCTGCCTGCGTGCTGTATACATGGGTATGGAGGTGGCGGCTGGCTGTACGTGTAGGTGGTACATAAGAATAATAAATATAGATAAATTTCACATATTGTTTACTGCGTTTTTGGTATGAGTTATTAGAAAATACATTTTTCCATTTTAATAAAAGGAAAATGGAAAAAGAAAAGGCAAAGTTACAGCAGCTATTACGCAGTAATGAAACAACAACAACAACAACAACAACAACAACAACAACAAAAGGTAAAATATGTATATACATTTTTCTTTTATAGTATCACATTCAATTATTCATCATTTGATAGCAAACAATTATGAATAATTAATGATTTTTCTTAATTAAAATTATTATATTACTATAAGTCGTAAATTGCCATTTCTATTGTAAGCCTAAAGTTTTGTTCGTACATTTTAAATTTAATACTTTTATAAATTATTCTTCAATAATTTATTTTAAAATTGAAATAACAATCGTTGATCAAAAATTTCCAAAACTTATTGAAATAATAAATTCAAACTAGCCGCACTGTCTCAAAAAAATTTCCAATTAATCAAAGGTGATATATCTGTATTTAACACGTTAATTGCCACTATAATATCAGAAAAATTTTCACATAGGCCATATGACTTCTACCAAAACGCGTACGTCAGACATACATGTCTGACATGGCTCATGTAGAACTTCTTAGCGTCAGACACATATGATTGACATGGTGATTAACGTGTTAATATTGATAGTTAAATAAACACATCTTTGATTGTATTGTTGTATCAAAATTTTCGGACATTTCATTGCAAATTTTTAGTTGAACTTGGAAAACTATTTGCCAAAACTTTTGTAATAAATAATGAAAATGTATTTTGTAAAATAACTTATGAGTGGTAAAATCGTTTCAAGTTAAAGTTTGTTAAAGATAAAATCGAAAAATTGATTGATTTAAATGGTTACAACCATTTTTTAAATTTCCAAAATATCATTTGGTATTTGGTTATGAAAGAAAAAAAACCGCATCTTATAATATATATATTCAAAAAACATTTGTAACAATGCCAGTGAATAGACTAATGTTTTGAGTGCTATAATTTTGCAAACAATAAAATTTCATAGAAAGTTAGGTCATCATCATCAAATTATAGTATTGAAAAGTTTTAGCTAAAATTTTATAGAAAATCTCAATAATAAGCAGTGTTTCAAATATATATATATTCCCTTTTCCCATTTTTTTGTTTCTCTGCACCTGTACTTTATTTCATCGACGCACACAAATTTTTTTATCGAAAAATTTAACTTATAATTTTTTAAAAACCAATTTAGTAATAAAAAAATTTCGAAAAAATCAAACAAATATTTTAGTTTCATATAATGATTAAGTTTGGTTTCTTCTATTATTTTACACAATATATATATAACCGCTGCTGTATTAACTTTATATTTTCAATGTATGGTATACTTAAATAAAGATATCATCAAAATAAAACGTATATATTTATCTGTCTATCTATAGTTTTATATATATATTTTTATATAGGGTTTCACATTATTTTTTGTATATTGTAGAATGCAGAGGCGAATATAATGAATGCTATATATGATTAAAAGAAAGAAAATATGCAAATTTTATTTTTTAGCATAATACAAAATAATATCTATCTCATTATATTCGCATGTATTTATTCCATCTACAATATATATATATACTTTTTCTCGTAAATGTTTTATTTATAGTGTATGTATGGTTTGTGTATATAGTATGAATACAGGTAGGTAGGTAGGTATATAGGTAAGGTATAATGGTACTTAAGGTATTTGAAATTTATGAAAATTTTGTTAACGATGACTCTTTAATTTTTTGGTATATAATTTATAAATGCTTGACTTGAAGAGGTTACATAATAATATTACAACAAACAATATATATACAATACAATATATATAGAGCTGTGTGCACAGAATGGAGATTCATTTACATTATTTTTATATTTATGTACCACCTTTAAAAAATATATAAAAATAAAAAAAAATATAATAATAATTTAACTATAATAAATTATTAACTTTAACATATACGCAGCTATATATATGATATATATAACCTAACCTACATATAATTCATCTCGATATACCTATACCTATACCTATATATATATATACAATATTAGATAGATGTACATAACATAACATAACATAACCATATATATATATATATCTCGTTTAGGTCAACCCAATTTAGTATATGAAAATCCCAATTTATTCATCATACTGCGTATACACAACATACATTTTACATTATATGTATATAAACGTTATGTTTATATTTAAGGTATATACGACCCAACACAAAACACACAACAGCGCATATATATGGATAGATATTATTATTATTATTATTATTATTATATTTAAATATGTTATTCAACAAATGGGAATTAATTTTCATATTTATAAATCCCTTACATTATATAAACGTTTTATAAATTATATAAAATCCAATATACTTTTATTGTGTATATTATTATGCCCCCGAATATATTGTATGGATGGATACAGTACAAACGAATGTGTATAGAATATATAGAAAGTTTATAACATTTTCCTATAAAACATATATATATACCTCTACCACTAAAATATTATAATATAATTTCAAAGTATTTATTAAGTACAATAAAATTTAAATGGATTTTCACATTTACGAGGTATACACAACATAAACCTAACCTATACCTATAATACCTATACCTATATATATAATTTTATTTATTACTTATATATATATATTTATTACATGTTATACTGGGTGTCCCAAATTTCGACAGCAATAAGAAAACACTAGATTCTATGGGTCATTTTGCGTCGAAAATATTATATAACATTTTGGCCGATTCGACTTCGATACGTAGTTACAAGCAAATAACCAAATTTTCAATCAGATCGTGTTTTTGCACTCTACTTGGATCAATATCTGAATAACTAATTAACCGATTTTAAATTTTTGATACACTATTAGCATTAGCAAAACCAAGATCTTTAATTTGACGTTAAGATAAGCCAATTCGGGCATGTGGTTATCCAGATTTTGTTTTTTTTTTTTTTTTAACTCACATTTTGCTCCTAGTTGAGCTTTTATGTCATCAAATAAACCTTTCATTACAACCAAGTTGGTAAATTACTCTGCGCATGGAAGTATATAACAATTTACCAATTGTACTGTAATTAACGAAAGATAGATGTTTTCAAAATACTATAATTTTTAAATGGGTGATTAGCCCATAGTTATGTGTGTGCAGACATTGTTAATCTTTGAATAGCGTCCAACATCATATTTTCAAAGATATCCGTTTTTCTTTTTATTCCATCATAAACGAACAAAAAATTTTAGTATTAAAATAATACCGAAAAATTTCCTATGAAAAATACCGGATTTGAACCAGCTATATTTCATGATTAATATATATAACAATATATATCGGCGCTGATACAACTGCGCTACCGAGTGTGGCATGAGGTTATCCAGATAATTACAGGAAAAAAAAAGAAAAAATTTTTCATTATGATTTTTCGACTTATGCTTGAACAAACTTTCAAAAAACATAATTGGTGTTAAGCTAATTGTCAACAATCCTTTAAGTATCTGGATAACCTTATGCCTGAATTGGCTTATCTTAACGTCAAATTAAAGATCTTGGTTTTGCTAATGCTAATAGTGTATCAAAAATTTAAAATCGGTTAATTAGTTATTCAGATATTGATCCGAGTAGAGTGCAAAAACACGATCTGATTGAAAATTTGGTTATTTGCTTGTAACTTCGTACCGAAGTCGAATTGGCCAAAATGTTATATAATATTTTCGACGCAAAATAACCCATAGAATCTAGTGTTTTCGTATTGCCATCGAAAATTGGGACATCCTGTATTTATATATATATATGTTTTAATATGCATATATTCTGTACGCACAGAGATAAATATATGAATTTTATGAGCGAGTGTTTTTCATTGGTTTTTCTTTTGAAAGCTTGTGAAAATTTTCATATTGATTTTTAGATTAAATTGTATTTTAAATACGAGTACATAAATATAAGAAATAAAAAAAAAACGAATTTGTTTTTCAGTATATAAATATAATTATAAATATTGTATATATTTTCACTTTAAATTTAATAGGCCTAATTGTTTTAAAAATGTAATTATAATTTTGTAGTACAAAGTAAAATTGTAATGTAAACTTTATATATAGAATGCATTGAATCTACGGCGGAGAAAGAATATCTAAGAAATTGTAAACGAACAACACAAAATAATTAACACTAGAACTACCATCGCAAACGCTAATATTATATTCAATTTACTAGTTTTACACACACTTTTCCATTTAAATTTACCACACAATTTTTGTAACATTTTCATTTTCGAAATAATGATCCATGACTTTGTATATTGTTATTATTATTTATTTTATTTATTCTTTTAGATCAAATGAGTGGTGCTATATATAATTGAATTTACAACGCGTGGCTATAAAATAACAAGATTGATGCCGAACAACAATGTACATACGCCAAATTTGTACGACAGTCAGGCTGTGTATGGTGAAGTCAAAAATAGGAATGCCAATCATAAGTGTTTTAATAAAGGAGAAAGACAAATTTTACATAACAATTTTAACATGCAAAAAAAAATTGTGTACAAAGATGGTACTTATAACATTGTCACAACCAAACAAAAATTCAGCTCTTGAAAATGTTTGTACTGACACCTTGAATGTCATTAAAAATAACCCAAAAAGACATCATGAATCTTAATTTTTCATTTATGATCCAGTCAATTCATACATTGGCAGACTCCCCAATTTCTACGATAGCTAAAAAAAATGCTCGAATGAATCAAAATTCAAAACGATTAAATACACTATGAATGCCTGAAGATCAAACTATTATTAACCATTATTACCTCCTTGAGGTTCTTGCACAACTCCGTGAATAAATAAGAAAAAAGAAAAAAAAAACAAACCAAATTATAGAAGAACAAGAAATTAGTTCTTCGTCATTACAAGCGGCTTCTCACATATTCTGAATTGTTGGGGTCAAAACGTTTCTACAGTCATTATATAAAATTCCAGTGATTATTCGTCTGATCTAGCCCCTTGGGACTTATATCTGTTCGCCAAAGTGAAATTAATTGGAACAACATTTCAAACCGTGTATGTAGTAATTTGAAAGAAAAATCGGTAAGTGTCCTTAAAGGAGCTCACAGACTACTTCCAGTACTATTTTGAACAATAGATAATTAGCATATGGAGCGTTGTAAGGATAGAGTAGGGCTGTATTGAAGGGGATAACAACTAAATATGAATATAAATATAAAATAAAACTGTTTTACAACATTAGCCTTCGTTATTTTACAAAGTAACAAACAACTTTTCTCGTTTCACACACATTCTTATACACTGAAATTTTGCAAATAGTAAATAATAATTTAAGCTATATAAATAATTATTGCTTAAATTCTAATAGCTGCTGCTGTGGGTAAGAAAAATGAGTACAAAAATATCTAAATATTTTTTTGTTATGATAATTTTATCTTTACGTACAAGTTCTAAAAATGAAAACATCTAAATTATTGAAAAAATTAAATGATTTTTTCCAATAAAATGTTCTGAAATCGAGATTGATGATTAGAATATTAATTTCCATGCCAAAAGTTCAAATCGAAATGGAACCAAATGGAAAAAATGCAATATTTTTAAAGGCTGAAAATGCTTGCTTCATTTGTAAAAATAAAAAAGCATGAACTCAAGGGAAACATCCAATAATTACACAGTTGTTGTTCTGTGTGGTTGGGTTAGTTTATTTATATTTTTTGCGGTATTATATTTTGTAAATTAAATGCTGATTCGTAAGTATGCACACTTTATTAAAGGAAATAAATACGACATCTCTCTTGTATTTAATATGGTCGTAGTATACCCATAGGATTTAATGAAAAATTACTCTTTTATTTAACTAATGTATTAAAATTGATCTAAAAAGAATTCCATTCCTTGTTATATTATTGTGTACATAATCACATAATGTGGAAGTGGAGTGTGGAGTAGTTCACCTTATTATTATTATTATTATTATTATTATTATTATATAAACAAAATTATATAAACACATCAAATCAACCCCTAATTTATATGTATGGGGATACCATACTCCAATATATACAAATGGTGCGTATGTTCATAAACATAACAATCTACTTCTTAATTTAATTATACCCATTATTCGTTTAGTTATAATACAACAACATTATGAATTTATTTTATCTTTGTGATTGGGATTTTTATTATACCTACAAAAAAAAAAAGTGTATACCTATAAATATAATGTCTATGATAATATAAAATCTGGGTACCATCATTCTAAAAATGCGTGTGTGTAGTTATACTTTTATGAGCAAGTGCTAAATTCCTGGCAAGTTATTTCGTTTAAATTTTATAGAGATCAATTGTTATTATTATGGTGGTGGTTTGTCATAAAAATAACTGTGGACTTTATTATAGATTTTAATGAAATAAATATAGCGTATGTTAAAAATGTTATTAATATTATGAAACAGTAGCGAAGAGCGAAAATATGGTTACAAATTATAAAATCACTAGAAGAAAGTAGACTAGATGATGGAAAAAATTAAATTAAATATTCCCTTACTAAATTTTCAATTACGGATCCTAGTTTTAACGGATTTGTATTCAAAATTAGTAATTATAATAAATTTCCAATCTATCATACAAGAGAATTTTTTAAAATGGATTCAAGTGTGCAAAAATGGAAAACTATTTAACCTTTTATTAAAAAAAGATAATATAATTCATAAGAAACGATTTCACGTAAAAAATAGTATAGGTTCACAACCGAAATAACTAATTGCTAGTAATTTTATGTGTTTTGAAATAATAATTATATTCATCCCTTACGGTATACGGTATAGTTCCGTATTGCATAAAAGCAAAGGGTGCATATTTTAATGGAAAATTTAAATAATTTTTAATTTTATATATATCGTTCAATGTCTATCGAACCAGATGAGTTTATAAGATGTGTGAAAGATCGTTACACATCTGTCCAAGAAATAATTGTATCACTACGGTAAAAAGAATAACATCAAAATAACCAAGCATTTCTAACTCGCATCAGGTGACCAGTATTGACAAAATGTAATTTTTTACATTTTAAATATTTTATAGGACCTGCATTATAAAAACTTGATCGTTAAAAAATATACGATCGTGTTTACGGTCTTTACACCAAATTACAATTAAAAATAATATTTAAGCATAAACCCACTTTAAAGCCACAAAATGAAAAACCTAGACATTCCCAGTTTATGAACCATTTAACACACAATTATTTAATGATTTGTTCACTAAATCAACATCAAATAGTTAGACCCGTGGATTTGAGCAGCAGTCCATAATCGAATTCATTCACTTTCAATTGTTACTAGGCTAATTTTTAGGAGCAAATAGAATTAGAATACTATTTTGCAACTTGACAATTACTTTGAGTATAGTTTATTTTTTATTAATATTTATTTACAAATAGTTGATATATTGGAAGTGTAACGTTACGTCAAAATAAGTTTAAACCTATTATAATATCGTAATTTCTTCACTTATATGTTAATGTAAAAATTGAAAAATAGCTGTGCAAATTAATAATACAAATTAACAATTAACAATTATTATGAACGAGTAATTACCAAACACAGTTTTCCTGTGGACAACTTCTGGAAACACCAGAACTTTACCGTTTCTTAACAAAATTTAAGGAAATGTGGTGTGCACATGTATATTATTATTTTGTGAACAGCATTTATGATATCCTTATATAGAAAATGTTATACGCATGCAAGTTTTTAGGAATATTATATGAATACTTTGACTATTTGGTCAATTCTCACTCAATTTTGATTAAATTTCGTAATTAATTAAATTTGGAATGAGATTATATCATGCAATTTCCATTAATCATATAATATCAATAAACGCATTTGCACATATGTTATACTAAATTTTACCGAAATGAAATTATCATTACACTTTTAACGAATCTCGTTTAGAAATCGGATGCTGTGTGCTTTGGCTCCTACATGAATTTATTAAAAATTCCTTAGAAATTACTAAAAAAATACGAAATTTGATGTAAATTGAATTTGAAATGAACAAATTGTTGAAAATTTCAATAATTCTTTCGGAGAATTTAAAGATAGCGTTAAAATTCGTCACCCGTGGAGGTTGGTACGACTACATGCATTAGCATAAAATTTAAGAGTAAATTGTTTCGTGTGTCAGAAATAAATATACGCATATTAAATTTTATAATATCAAAAAATTGCAATGTCATTTTAATCTGAATTCGTTGCTCTGGCTATAAATTTCAAAATTACTACTTATTACTACTTCTATTCAACTATACTAATTCTCTAAATTTACGCATAGATACTTCAAAAATTATGCCTATTACTTATACTATATATATAAGTTTCGCATTTGATGCACAATTGAAAGTCCCAAAACGAATAGAAATAAACTATAAATTTTATCAGTTTTCAAAAATGAATTTATCAAATTGATTAACCAGGACCACACTAAACCATCAGAGTGAGTGTATGTGCATAAATGTATTTTCAACAGTTTATGTTTTGTATACAATGGAGGAGGGTATCTAAATAAATACACAACATATTTTCAAAATACAATATATATACGAAATATTACATAATATTATGGAATATATAGTAAAAGTATAAAATACACCAAATGACCTATGCATCTCATGGGATACATTTTATAAAATACTTAAATAAATAAAATGAAACTGAGATTTTTCAACAATTTTTTTATGATTACATTTTGTGTTTGTTTTTTGTTGCTTTCGTGGAAATATCTTATTCACAGAGCTTAGAATATATTTTCTTGCTTATAAACTTTATCTGTTCGTTGGCATCAGCTTCATAAATGTATGTATTAAGAAAATCTTAACTGAAGATAACATATGTTTTTTCTTTAATATTATTATATATAGAAAAACGAAGAGTAATGTACAACAACAATAACAACAACAACCATAAAAAAAAAAATGATGCTCTCTATAGTCAGTCTATTGTATGTTGTATTTATATATACCGTCTGTCTGAAAAAATAACCGGAATGGATTATGAAGCAAGGCCATGGCCCCAAATTGAAATCATATAACATTAAATTGTCGATGCTGCACTAAAAACCTTGTGTTTTGGATAAACGTGAAAGTATTTCTAAAACAATTTTACTTACAAGTTTTTTTGGCTTACGCACTGAATGGAAAATGTCATGAAATTGTGACACAATAACTAAAAATTGTTTGTCAATAGATTTCCATTACAAGATGAATATCATATTAGAGAAAGTGGGGTTATTTTTCGAACAGAACGTACATTTCTTTTGTAATATTGTATATGTGTGTGCACACCACGTGTATTATCCTCTTATATAATATACATTGCATTGTAATGTATAATATTATACTCAAGATAAGTATATATTTTTCATAATATGTACTACTATAATATGTGGAAGTCATAATATCTGTAGAAGAATTTAGTTGGAAAAATCCCTGTTGGCAAAAATACAGAAAATGAAAAAAAAAAAAATAAAAATAAAGAAGAAAAAACATTCAATAATCCATTATTCAAAAACGAAGAAAATAATAATTTTCTTCAAATGAAAAATATACAAACAACAACAACAGTAGCACAGCTACAACAAAATATTATAAATATATATTATAGATATAGGAAAACGTGTGGAAGATGTAGAATGCTGGCTGGAGCGATATGATGCCATATAAGAAGAAAAAAAAAATCAAGTAGATGAATAACAACAACAACAAAAAACGGAGAAAAAGGAATAATTCATTTTTTTGTTTTACGCGACGTGTAATTTAATACTCCGAAGACAATGTAATGCTAAAGTAAGAAAAATACAAAAATTATTTTGATGTATAAATTCTGTTTAAATTTAGACACAAAATTTTTGAAAGATTTTTCATCTATAATTTATTTAGCTTTCATTTCACAAAAGAAAAACAATTTATTTACAAAATATTTTATTCATGACAATTAGCTCTATTATCGATACACCACCCCCACCATGTAGTATTTGTTTGAGTTTAAATTTTTTCGCCTACATACAATAGAAATAATAATTCTTTCTTATAATTTCAATGTTATTAATTTGAAAACAGTAATACAAAAATATTAATGTAAAAGTTTTAATAGATATAAGTTCTATGTCTAACGCTATGCGTTAGGGATTTAAATTGAAATTATATTGCATGTGTTTGTCAACATAGTAGCGGCACGACAGCACAACTTGAACATACATTTGAATACATATAGACACGTAAATACAAGTTTTCAAATGAACTAATTTTTGGAATATTTATTCCACTCACAAGTAAACCTATACCGAATAGTGTTAAGCCAATCACCGATTTTAAAGAAAATTCCACACGTGTATGCGTTACTACTCGATACGGTCAAATTGAGATAATTCCACAAAATTTATGTATTCAATGGAAAAATTGTTAACTATAAATAAATTTACAAGAATAAAGAATATGAAATTTACGAAATGATAATAATTGTGTTAATGAATTATGGTATTTTAATTGAGGATACTTTTCCGTAACATTCAATAGTTGTATTATTTTGATGATTTGTATTGCATCACATAGCTCCGGAATAAATAATATTGTATTTATTTGCAAATCATCAAAAAATAAATAAATATATTCCAAATTTAATAGCGCAGAATCAAATAGTGTTTTTTTCTATAGAAATTGTAAAATTAGAAAAATTACAGGATTTTTTGTTGATCCTGTACCACCATCAAATGTTGAACCACAATTGCTAGATTTCGATCCGTTTTCATTTTCAAACATAGGCAATTAATATAGATATAGATGTTATTTATTTATTGATTTATTATTAACGGCGTTACTATTAGTATCGTATAATGTATGCGGTACAATTTCACTACGGAATTTCGTACGTAATGCGAAGACAAACCATTACCATACAATACTGTTCTTTGGCAATACTGCAAATATAGTTACTGCATATAAAACGTTACGAAAATGTTATCTCTCATATAGTTTAGTCTATATATATGCAAAATCACCTACTTTTACTACAATGAATTTTCGAAAGATCTCCAAAATAATTGTTTATTTGATGGAAAACATTTTAGAATCAAAAACTTTGAAAACAAATGAAGATAGAAATTTGTTAAATCTATTAATTGGATGGATATTCCAACAATTAGTAATTTCAATTTTGCAACTTTTTCATCCGCACAAGATTCTTGTACACACGGCTAGCATTGTTTTGATGGAAAATCATTGTTTCCCTTTGCAAACCAAGTCATTTCTCTCTAACCAAACTGAACGGAATTCAATAAAACCGATCACAGAACTGAAAAATAGAAATTGCATTCTTTGGTTTGTCTACAAAAATTATTGGAGTTAAATTAAGATGTACTATCACATAATCATTTATTTTGAAGTTTGCATTCTTCTTGAATAGTTATGATGACACGGTTTCTTGCTTATAACAATCCAGAAGTCCTATTTGAACAAGTATAATCATGAAAAAAATGCGCAAAATTTAATAAAACAAAAAATGGACAATTCATTACAGAATAAAATCATTTCGTTTTGTGAAAACCGCAATCAGCTAATAAAAATCCAACATTTCAACTAAAACAAAACCTATATAAATAATTCAGTAATCGAACATCTATGCGATTATATCGGATTACATAATTCGATGAAAATTGAAAATATGAACGGTTAAAGTGATAGTGGTGGATAACATGTATCAATTGTGTAATCCAAAGCTTTAAACTCGGGTCGCAACTTTTGTGCATTTGTTTTGGTAAACACATAATAATAATTTATTGGATTGGGTTTCGTATAGATACACTCGCGTATACATAAAACTATATGGCATTAAGATTTTAATGTACTGAACATATAGTTAAAAATATGTATTACCACCACCAGTAAAGAATTAATAAATGCATCACAATAGATATACCCGAAAATATGAAGAGTTTATTTGAAACATTAGCGTGTTTTTCCGGATATTTATTAACAGACTCAAGTTAAAAACACTCGCTGGTACAGGTGTTTAATAACATTTTTACATACGACAAATTAGGATATATATTTCAGTTTACAATTCTTTTATAGGTAAATTATAACAAATTTCTCGTACGCCTTAAGTCCTCCTAAACAATAAATTTTCTTCTACATATTTTATCATATATATTATTTCGATGACAATTTTTTCATGTAAATTTTCTCGTTTTCGATATTATTAGATTATTACATATTTATTTTATTTATGTGGTCGACAATATATATATTATTTTATTTTATTTTAGATATAGCAATATATTATTTATGTTTTGTACAATATAAAATTTGTATATATCGTTCCTTACATAATTTTTTCACAAGTTACATGCGTTTATACAATTTTTTTTATTATTGAGAATCGGTTTTATAACCATAAATTCGTGCAAATACATAAAACATAATATACACATACCGTCGGGAAACATATAAAATATAAATTTTTGAAAATCAACCCCTAACCAAACTTGTATGTGTATATCTCGCATATAATATATTCACATTCATTCGCAGTTATATGTCAACAAATATATAAAATTATACATTATTATATGTGTAATATTCATGAACTTGTTACAAATAAACATCCTTTTTATTTCTTTTACAAATTATGCATCACAAGTGATGTGAGTGAGTTGTTATTAGTATTTACATACTCTCACAGAATACTATATAGTTGCGTTTATAGACTTTAAAAATAACTTCAACTTTTCCGAGTCACGTTATTAACATCAGACGTATATATGTTTTGGTAAAAATTCTTTGAAAGTCGGTGGGGGAAAATATACAATTTTTTATAAAAATAGGTATGCGTGTTTATCTGTATATCATATGGAAAGTATTGACATTCATCAACCAACCAAAAAATATATGTAGTATACCAACAATCCTATCCTATTTATATTATATACGTACGAGGACGGATCTGCATATATATTATATATTGAAAGTTATCTTATAAAAAAAAATTATCACCATCAAAATAATTCAAAAACATTTTACTGAGGCAATTCGTTGTGGTCGTATAATCACAACAAAAACAATATACCATCACAGTATAGATAGATCGTCCAAAAAAGATGACACTATGATACATAATATGGATATATGGATCAACAATCGTATGTTGAACGGTCACAAATTAAAAAAAAGCTTACACGAATATTTACGAATGAAAAAGTTATCAACAAGATGGGATTCGCACAATCAATGAAAAACTCATTTGCGTCACCATTTAACTTAACGTTGTTTGGCACGTAATCAAAATTATAAATCGATATTTAATATAAGACACTACATAACAGAAACAAATTTTTATTCACAGTAGTCCAGTGGTTCAAACCCACGAATATTGACAAGAAAAAATTTTATAGTAAATTTCTCAATTTGAATAATAAAATCGAAAACCTAATATATTTGAAAAAACACACACAACACGCAATTTGGTAAATTCCGGCATATCAGAATAATTGAATAAATAAAGAGAATCTATCGAAAAATTTAAATGCTCAGAGCAATTGGTGAATTGTTATGTACTCGCATACGGAGTAATTTACTAAATTGACTGCAAGGAAGGTCGGATTTACTCCTAACGCTTATAGTCCACTCGGAACTAAAAAGGTACCACAATAGTGATATAATTCGATATCCCACTAAAAAATTTAAATATTAACGCAACAAAAACAATAAAACAGCTGGAAGTAGTGCGGGTAAAGCCTTGTAGAAATGTACCAAAGAAGGCAAAAACAATTAAAAAAAACGGTTGGAAAGATTATGAGGCAACTGTGTTTTTGATGTAATAATATTAATCGATTATTTTGAAAAAATTAAAATAACATATTGCTCGCAATGACCATGACAAAATTACACAAATGACATAATTTAGATCCACATTATCACTTCATATATGGCATTCAGCAGTGACTATTTACTGTTTCCAAACATAAAATAGTATCTATATAGATGGAAATAGATCTACATCAAATTTCTAAGTAATCGAATACAACAAAAGCAGCAATTTTTTCAAATCTCAACGAATCATCTGCTATTATTCCGAAACGATCAATAAATTGGAATACCCTTTATAAAAAAGTAAATCGAGCTAAATAAAAAAAACGGAGATTATATATTGAAAAATAAATGGAAGTATATTTTTCAAAAAAAAAGTATAATCTCCTTTTGTTTATTTTTACCTTAAATATAGATACGCCCCCTCCCCACGACGTAGGATCATAAAATAAAATAAAATAACTAAAAGTAAGGAATTTTCTTGTTCGCATCTTATAAAAAATGTAAATAAAAATATATCACATTACTTATTGGCAATTATTATAAAAAATACATATATATATAGAGTATTATTATTTGCATAAATCATTTATAATAAGTTATTCATATGCCTATGCGTATACAGAGTGTACCTATAAGAGGATTGCATGTAAATGCTTGTCTTGTCGATTATAATAAATATATAGAAAATCTTATTATTATTCTTATGTTATTGACATTTATGTTTTATTATGCTTTTTTACTACAATAACAAAATATTACTGAAGGAAATTAACGATATACATATCAGTTTATGTTCATCTTGTTTTATTTATAATGCAGCCAATACGAGCATGGTATATTGGTACAATAAGAATTTATTTCTCTTCATTTTTATTTTATATATGATCTGTGTATATATATATATGGGTATTTCTTTATAGAAATGTAATCAATCTTCTCATGTTTTTCTTCTATAAACATATTTATATATATATTGTGCTATAAAGGGCACGTATTTAAGTTATTAGTTATTATATACCTAAACAAAGCACACTCACATATTAAATATATACTAAATAATACAATATATAAATAATAAAGAATATATGAACTGTAGTATAGCGTAGACAAATCTCCTTTCATATAAATAATATATGGTGTCCGAAAAATGTCCGGAATAACTTTATAATATGGAGGCGTACGCCGTGAGAAATCTAGTCGATATCATAAACTGGGGTGAAATCATGTAAGGTGATAAGTGACAGTCACTGTGGTGATATTCAAAAGTGATCACCTGTTTTTTTGGCATCATGTAAGATGATCACTTTCAAAATCACCGGAAGATGATTTTTATAATGTCAATAGTATCGGTGGTGAGAAAGAATTATATTTTAACATGTTCTTTCTTTATTATTACTGCTAAGAAAAATAAAAATCTACAAATTAATCATAGAAATATAATAAAAATCTAGATAATTAAATTTTAGCGTTAATAAAAAATATAAATGTTTAGTTCAGTATCGATTGAATTATATTCTTCAAGGACTAAGTAACATAATCAGGTTTCAGATTTGATCGTAATCTTCAATAAAAAAAATTATTTTTGGCAATAAAACCACTACAAGTTTACGAATTAAAATAATTTCTAAACAATTTAAAATATTTAAATTGAATTTTCGGTCGTGAATATACCAAATATTATATAATTATATCATCTTTTAACACAACTATAGATTATATCTCTATTGGTTATTGCCTTAAGAAAATTGATAAAATATATTGTTAAGCCATACTTAAAAACGCAAGTACAAATATTTGATAAAATATATTTTTTCTTTGTTAATGTTAACAAAAAAATTGCGATATGTATTCTTGAATATTCAATATTTTCCTTTAATTTATTTTAATATTTAGCGTAACACTCCGATTCACAACAAATAACAATGAAAGAATTTATTTTTTCCCAAAAAAATATAGCCTTATGCACAAAACGACAGTAAAAAAGCTATCACCTGAAAAACGTAATTTTTTGGTGATAGTCACCGGTGATATCGCCATAGTCGATGCAACATTTCTAAAAGGTGGACTGTCACTTATCACCTTACATGATTTCACACCTGATTGTAGATATTCTTGCGTTCATATACTTTTTAATAAATAATTTATGGATGAAAACTTGCACTCAACGTAGCGAACTAAATTTTTCTCGGATAACTTTACATTTTATGATTTTTAAAATATTTTAATTTCACCCCAAATTACTATAAATTGCCCAATTTTTGGTTTCACATATACTGAAGATATAATAAATTTGTAAATGAGATTTTTAAAATAGAGTTCAACAAAAAATGCGAACGATCTTCTATATTCAATGTTAGTGAAAATCTCATTTATAAAATGTTAGGGTAAAATTTTCAAAATCTATAATAAAAATTGAAAATCTGAATTTGTCACAATAAAATCAAATATTTAGAATTATTCCATAAAATGCAATTTTCCGGAAAATCTAATTTTCATTAATTTCATAAATTATTAAACTATATGCTCTTTCAAGAATTTTTATTCACACAAAGATCAAAAACCATTTGCTTTTTCAATACACGTCCTTCTTTCTTTCTAATATATGGTTTTGCTATCGGGTAACATTATCTATTGACTGCTGATTGATTTATGAACTGTGAACAAAATTTAAGAAACTATTTCATGGCATTTTCGTCAGTGTAAACCAAAAAAAAAACAACGAAGCAAATGAAAGTTAGCAATACATTTTCAAAATGAGATTCATGGAAACGGAAATTGGTATACCAAACAAACAATTCAGTAGGTTTCAAGTGAAAAAATGATCAGTTCAAAGACTTGGAAATTTCTTAAAAATTATATTAATTGGATAACTATAAGGAACATGTGTGTTTTTCAATGTGAAACAGAAACTATAAACATGTCAAAGAGCAAAATAGCGGTCACTGCAGCGGCAACAATATTCATTCCATAAAAAAATAATGCAATTATTTGTTGAATTTCAATTGCGAGATAAAATATTTCAAACAAATATAAATAATTTTTATAAAAATAATTTCCTTAATCCATTCCCGGTTATTATTCTGACAGCGGACTTGGGTGTACATGTACTTTAATATTTCATCGTATTTTTTATCAAATTAATTCAGTTTGATAAATAGAAAAATTTAATAATACATGTGCAAAACATACATTAAATGTAATTATAATTTTTCGATACTGTGCAGTGTACACGTCTTCGACACATCAGAATCTAGTTTACAATCCCGTCGAGTAAAATAAAATGTCACATGTAAAAATTCTTTCTAATTGAATTTTATTATAAAAAAATTGAATCCATCCATATCATCGGATAAGGAAAAGTATGAAAAATTAGTAGCCTAGAAGGCAATTGTAAATACAATTGAATGATATTGGGAGTTTATAATTAAATTTAAGCAATTTGTGTGAAAATTAAAGAAATCTTTCGATAATTGTAGACAAAATTGTGAATTTTTATACATTCCTCCCATGTGGCACAATAATTTTCCAACTCGATCGTAATGAAAATTTTGAAGATGTCGTATATTCTATACTTGGAGTACCATGACTTGTGTAATAACAATTTTATAAACTAAAAATCTTAAAAAAATGTTCATCTACTATTAATTTTAAAATATAAAATTATTAAACTAACACAAAAATAACAATTCAATAATTTTTATAACAATTGCACAAGTTTTTTGTTCGTACAGATAAATTTACGAGTAAATAAAAAGAATTTTGATTTATTTTTATCGATATATAGGGTCATAGTTTCGATATTATGAACAGAGTACCCAATTTTTATGTAACAGACCATAGTTTGGAAATAGATTTAATACAATAAAATAAATTTGTTAATGTATAAATTTTTAATTATACAATAATTATTTGGCTTTAGGAATTAACTGAAAAGATAAAAAAATTAATTGATTTATAAATAACGATACAATGTTTCTTTTGGAAAATATTACAAGTAGGAAAGCAGCACCGGGTTTTAACTAAAAAAAAAATGCATTGCTATCGAAACTAAAAGTGTCACATCAAAATAACTACTTTTAAAGCGATGAAATCATTCATATTATTTATAAACAGAATCTTGGTTCAAATAAATATGTTTAGTTAAGTAAATGTTATACATTTAGATCACAACTACTAATTATTTATTTTTCAGGCATTTAACTATGTTCAATAAATATATTATAGGACAGTTGGTATTCACGCAAAGATATAGTTAACATTAAAAGTGTCCGATGAGCGATACAATTACTCTATATATAAATAAATAAAATTATATAAAAAAGTATCTTCAGAATATTGCATATTGGACAAAGTTTTGAAATAACTTTATTATTGCATTATCGATTTTTCTCTTATTTATACATTTTGTTTTTATAGTCATTATTTTTCGTCTTCTACTTTTTTCTATATGAAATCTCATGATTTTACACATTGTTTTAATACTATTTTGACCTATATATTTCCATTAAATATAGTAGTTACATTTAAATTTTTTACAATATATTTTGTGATTATATTCTGGTCACGTTTGAAAATTTTCATTGAGTCTGAGAATATACAAATATGTATACGAGGGTTGCTTGACAATGCAAAAAAATTAAATAAACACTTGTTATTCAGATGTTTGCGATGTCACAGCATTCTCAATTAATTTCAATTTTCGATCATTCAATTTATGTTTAATCATTTCTGGATTTGTAACTATTTTTCGTATACAACCACTGCGTGTCCAAAGTATACAAACAACGGAATTCATTAAGAACAACCATTGAATCATTTTAGTTGATGGAGCAGAATCCGGATACCGTTTATTAAGATTAACTTTTGATTATTCGATGGTGTTTTTAGAAAAAAAAAAATAATAATTAATGAACACTAGAAATTAGACTATAATTCCATTTAAAAAAATGTTAAACAATGACTACAATACAATACGTTTTTGAAATTGGAATGTCCGATATGAAAAATAGTATCGTATGATAACAATGCCCCAATTTCTTAAATGTTTACCATCATTGTTAAGCCGCCCTCGTATAACAATAATGCATGTAGATTGCAGACACTCCGCAAAAATAAATAAACACGTACATTGGTTACATTAACTAAATTGTCATAATTTGACCATTTAAATTATCCCATTTTACAGTTTAATACATATATTATAAATTAGGAATAAATACACAAATTATGGTACAGTTTTTTCATACGAATTTCAAAGAAATTTATGATATTGTCTAAAAATAGATAATGCGAAACGACAAAATTATATAGTTTCAATAGTTCATACAAAATTTCAGTGAAATATAATATTACAGAAATATATTTTTTGCAATGCATTACCCGATAATAAAGTTTGCGTGTGAACCAAACTCAGAGGAACAGATGTAAAATGTAGTGTTGGTGGTTTATCTAGTTAACTTAAAGTAACGTCTACATATTTTTTTAAATAAAACTGAAACTAATTGCAATTTTATGGTGGTTATTCTTTCAAATGAAAGTATATGCTACAGATTCAAAATACGACGATAAATAATGTAAATTTGATCAATTGTCCTGTCAATATTAACCAAAACATAATTTCAATGGTAAAAGTATTTTAAAATTAGATTTTTTATAATTATTTATAATTTCAATAGTCCGGAAAGTATTCCAAATACATTTATTATATTAGAGCGACGTTAACACCTTAAAATTGAATGTGTTCGAGATTGTATAAACCCGCAACCATTTATTCCTTCGGCTTGATTTTAACACCTTAGAATTTGATGTATATAATTTAATATATTAGGGTTTATAAATTAAATCTATCCTTCTATAATTCAATAAACTAAAATTCTTTCTGCTTTCATAAACCATCAATTTCCACTAATTTTTCTCAATAGAAATCGTAATAAAACCCAGCAGAATTCAATGTGTGCCTAAGTTGCCAGCAGTCGTACTGAGTTATAGTAATTTAAAAACATATAGTTTATGAAACGCCTTTCTTGAAATTAGAAGGCAACTGTAATATTTGGCCAAAGCATTTATCATTGTGTAATAGTTTGGTAAATTTGTACATCGTTGCATTCCGAATTTTATAAAAACAAAACGTATAAATCATTAATATATAAGGTTGTCAAATATCTCCCTTCCGCCTTTTTGTCTTTTTAATTTCGCGGCTATGTACAAAGCGCTACAGAGCTCGTATCTGGCAACACTGTACATAATTTGAAAGCTCTTGACATAACAAACAAAACGACGCTATGTATGATTAGTTTGGATATTGCGTTCAACAGTTATAGACGTGTAAACATGGAGTTCACTAACGCCGAAATTCGCGCTATTTTAAAGTTTTCCTTCGTTAAAGGCAAATCCGCTAGAGAAACGTTCCGTGAGATTAATGGTGTTTTGGGGGATGGTACTCTATCACTTCGAACCGCGGAGGAATGGTTTCGACGATTCAGAGCCGGTGAAAACGACACCATGGATAAGCCAGCCGGCGGAAGACCTGTGACGACAAATACCGATCAAATCATGGAATACATCGAGTTAGACCGGCATGTGGCATCTCGTGACATCGCCCAGGAGATGGGAGTTAGTCACCAAACCATTTTAAACCATCTGCAGAAGGCTGGATACAAAAAAAAGCTTGATGTTTGGGTGCCACATGAATTAACAGTGAAAACTCGACCCATTCTTGAAGCGGATGGTGACTGGCGACGAAAAATGGATCACATACGACAATATCAAGCGAAAACGGTCGTGGTCGCAGGCCGGTGAATCGTCCCAAACAGTGGCCAAGCCGGGATTGACGGCCAGGAAGGTTTTGCTGTGTGTTTGGTGGGATTGGAAGGGAATCATCCACTATGAGCTGCTCCCATATGGCCAGACGCTTAATTCTACCATCTACTGCGAACAACTGGACCGCTTGAAGCAGGCGATCGACCAGAAGCGTCCAGAATTGGCCAAAAGGAAGGGTGTAGTGTTCCACCAGGACAACGCCAGACCACACACTTCGTTGATGACTCGTCAGAAGCTACGGGAGCTCGGATGGGAGGTTTTATCGCATCCACCATATAGCCCGGACATAGCGCCAAGTGATTACCACCTGTTCCTGTCCATGGCGAACGCCCTTGGTGGTGTAAAGTTGATCTCAAAAGAGGCTTGTGAAAAGTGGCTGTCCGAGTTCTTCGCAAATAAGGAGGGGGGCTTCTACGAGGGAGGTATTATGAAGTTGCAGTCTAGATGGAAACAGATTATCGAACAAAACGGCGCATATTTGAACTAAATCCGATTACTGTAACACTTTTTATAAAGCATTGAATAAAGAGCAAAAAGGCGGAAGGGAGATAGTTGACAACCTAATATATTAAATAAATCATATGAGTTCCAAATAATCATTTAGAGACATCCCACGAGGACGTAACATTAACATTAACACATTCCCATCTACAAAACATGAGATAAACGACCATGGTTAAATACAACCGAATTAATGTAACAAAATTTACGCTAAAATCCCAAGTATTTCCAACTATATTCTGTGAGATATTTTATAAAATGCTTTACAAAAATTGTAGTATAGACACAATCTATCTGAGCACTGCATTTAATAATATTTTGAAGTCGGAAGAAAGTGACAAAATCAAATAAATTATATAGTTAAAATTAATTTATTTGTCCACAACATAGAAAAAAGACCACTAACCAAAGATCTATTTAAAAAAAAATGCAACAGCCAATGATATATACTTCCCATGAATTTCACCAGTACAGCAGATAGAATGCCATCCAGGAACACAACATTTTAAAAATATAAAATCTTCACGATTAGTATTAAATATATATTAGTATTATAAAAATAATTAAATGTATTAAACTTAAAACTGAAATAGAGTCGGTATTATCATAAGATAATTTTCAAAAATTCAGCAAATAATATAAGAATTAATAATAAATTATAGCACCCAAGATATTATTATAGCCTTAGTTGAGAACACACATCTATTATCAAATTAATAAATATTTCCAAAATTTTTAGAATTACAAAAATAGATACTCGAAAGTAGTAATGTAAAAACGCATATTTTAAGACTATTGAAACTATTACTTAAATTGTGTTAATCTAATAAATCTGAATCACTACTTGATATACATCGAACAGAAACTCAACGTCATATTTCTCAAATTGTTCATTTTCTTATATATAAGGTCCTTTATCCTACTATAATAAGAGGATGATCGTGCGATCCTCAATTTTGTGTACCTTTATGACGTTTTAACAGAATACACACACATTGCAATTAAATAACAAATTATAAAATAGAAATTGTATATTAAATTAAATAATAAAATTAAATATTCACCACAAAATTACAGAACTGAATTTGTATATAATTGTTGTAATAGTAAATTCCATGTGATGTAATAATTTAAATGTTACATATATTACATGAATATATTCTGTGTGTAAATGGAATGTGTCTGATGCTGTTCCTCAACCCGAATATATATTTATATATATAACATAACCCCGTATATAACCGCGCACGAAACATACGTGGGAGTACAGCTATATAGTACTTTTTATAATTAATAACTACATAGAAAATTTACAAAAAAAAAAATATGAAACACTACACATAAAATAACAATTTTAATAATTAAAAAATAAAATATACACACACATTTTAAATAATAATATTATAAAAAGGACGTACCACGTCAATCAACAACGACATTCTATTTATTTATTAATCATTTTTCGTTTTATTAATAAATGAAAAATACTCGTTTCATTTAAATACACATTTATTTCTTTTTTATTAAACACTTTTTATATATTTATTTAATTTTTTATTGAAGGACATTTTAAAATACGAGTTGAAAAAAATTATTAAAATAATAAATAATAATCACAAATTAATTTTTTTTATTTGTTTGTAATTTACACTTTTGATATAATTAAAATTTAAATTCACATAATAAATATTTATTTTATGGTAATAAAATTATTTGATTTGTCAAAATATTTGTACAACAACACCCAAAAAAATAATGTTGCAAAAAAACACTTTATAATAACAATTTTCTATTTTTAAATCCACATATTTTTTTTTCGTTTTTTTTTGTTTCCCTAAACACTCATTTTATTTTTATTATTTTTTTGTTGTAATATTTTATAAATCAATTTTTCTATCTATTTATATTTATACGCACAATATAAAAACACATAAATATATTTTACTATATATATATATAACACATCCTTAACATGGGGGACAGGGTAGTGTATTTGTCTGTTCGATGTATTATTATGTCCTTTCACCCATATATAGGTATTTTATTTATTTATACAATAAATTATGATATAATGACCAACCGACGCGGCGACCGATATCATCATAAATAAATTGAATTGTAACATAAAACACAACACAAATACGAATTTTCCATTTATAAAATATATTTAGTAGTTAAACCGTCGCCCGAAATAATAATACCATTCCCAAAATAATTTTTAAGATTTTTTCCCATCGAACACCAAAAAAAATATAGCACAAAATCTAACTAAATAAAAATATTAACAATAATAAACATTTTTATTTTTACATTATATAGATGGACACACACACACACACACATTCACAGTAAAATACATCGTCCCAATTATAAAATTATAAATAAAGGATATATTTTTACAGTTTGTTTTTTATTAACAATTTACTACACGGACAATAAATTATTAACACGCGCGCGACAACTACACATTTAAAGCTTTCATAACAATTTTTATACTTGAACTGATGTAAAAATAATAATTTTAACATTTTTTAATGGTGCGCGACGTTATATTTTGTATATAATGAATAATATTCTCCAGTGAGAAATTATCTCTACAAAAAAAAATTTTTTCCACTCCTCCGTTGGGATGTGTGATGGCAACACATTTTGGAAAATAATAGTAATAATATATATATAAAATTTATGGAATATGGAAAAAATGGAATAGTTTTTATTACAACACGTTTGCGCACACAATAAAAGGAAGATTTTTACTCTCTTTTAAAACATTTCTTCTTGTCTATGCCAAATAGAAAGGGGAAATATAAATGATGATGGTTTTTTTATTCTAATGTCATACACGCGCCGATCTATTTACAAGAAAAAATAATAGATTGAGCGAGATGATGGTGTCCTTATTATATTGTGTATCGTGAATACGATAACTATAAGTAAAGTGTATATTTATTTGAAAAGTTTTCATTCATTGCTTCTATTTTTTTTCTTCCATTCAATGTCACTTCAATTAATTCCATATAAATATATGTAACTATAGATAAAGGGTGCGTGTGTGTGTGTGTGTGTGTGTGTGTATCTCGTCCTTATTTCTGCATTTGTATTTGTATCATTATTATTTATTAGTAAACTTATTGATTTACCATTGATATTGATGCATTATTAATAATATAGAATATCCTGATAAGCATTTAAAATACAAATAAATTCTCTGTTGAAAATATTACTTAATCATTTTTCATTTTTTGATAGGTTTATTACGCAGGAGATTTGATAAGGAACGTGTACATAAAATAAAAAAACTGCTTTTTTTGAACAGAAATCAATTAATTTCTCAACATAACATTTAGCTGGATTCTTATCAACAATATTCTAATCTTTTAATGACTTTTCAAAATAAAATAAACTATATGGGTTTGTATTAAATCGATGACTTGGAAAAGGTTCCAGCTATAGAAAATAGTTGCGAATATGAAATTATGAACCCAATTTTATATTTGTCTAAATATAGTCTATGAACATTATGTGAATTTAAAAACTATTCACCAATGGATCGAATTGTTTTTACTTAATTTGTTGGCGGGCTTAAACACAAAACACCCAGCACACAGTGGGATTCGAATTTTTTTTATTATTTCATTGATAAGTATTAAGGCGGTCATTGACATTATTCTAATATATAAATCATTATATAAGTTAATAGAATTTCTATTTATTAACATAATAAATCTTTAATTTTCCATTAATAAAAAATAAACACGCAATATATATATTTTTGTTTATAATTTGTAAATTGGGCCTAATCTAATTTATTTAAATGTCAACTTATACATTAAATAATTTCCTATACTCATCGTATACGCGAGCGTATGCAAATAAATTATTCAAATTCAAATATATTATAAATGAAACATGATTATTTAATGAACACAACTAAATTTAACCCTTTTAGACTCGAATTTTACAATATACAAGTTAACCTGTAAAGATTTGTTGAAGTATATGACAGTATCATCTTTCGGAAGCTACCATAGGACCAATAGATTCATTCATAGAATAGCTAGGGTACAATTTTTACGGCAATTATTTTAAAATCTTAAAATGAAGTGTTTATAATGATAACTTTTAAATGAAATGAATAGATTGGCATTTTCGTCCTTAAAGGATCTATTCATTCCATAAAAATTATTATCGTAGAGGTAAAGAAATTCTCTAACAATAACTTTTAAAGTTTACTATTCATAGTAGTGATGAGACTACCCCATGCCTAGTTACACTTAAATATTTCCTGTAAAATTGTTCTAGTATTATTTAGAAGATTTTTTTGAATATTTTTAGTGTTAAACTTTTGATTTGAATAAATAGAAAAGGCGTTATCCTGTACACGGTAATTCTCAACATTACGATATACATGTAATTAACATTACCAATGTGTAATAACTCTCTCTAGAACCGTTTTGTAATTGATGTACTTTAACAATTGAATTTAATAATTAAATAAGCACTTCTTACGATTTGGATGACGCCATTCCACTCTGTCCACCCTAAAAACAATGTTGGATATATCACTAATATGAGAAATATTTTTAAAAAAGTTATAGCGAATCGATGGGTCCCGTTTCCTGAACGACTATAATTACATATTTAAATTAGTGCTTTAACAAGGACATCATTCAAGCAATTATTTACAAAGAAAAACAGAGTATTTTCATATTAAATCCGAAAAAAACGTGAGCAATTGTTATTTTGACTTTCCGATAGTATTTTCATTACCGTTTTTTTTATATTAATCTCAGAAATATTATTTGAAAAATTTTCTATGATTTTATAATCTCGATTTTCGTTGAATCTGCTTGAATAAATACTGAATACTTAAATGCAATCAAATCAAATTTAACAAATCATATTAAGTTACATATAAATTATTGTCTAATGTCATGCCATTGGATGGATAAAATTTTATCAATAAGATATCTTCCACACACGGAGAACATACAAAAGATAGTGAACTTATTGGTTACATTAACCTTTATACGTATTAATAGAAATTAAAAACATTTATATAGTTCAAAAGGTACAGTTCACCTCAAATTACAATATTCATATAAAGAATTTTATACACGCAATAAATAATTGAATATCAAATCACAAGGTAATGCGAGAGATGATACATATAAGGAAAAAGAATATATACAACAATTTGTGTCTCCCGACGACGATGATGATGACATCAAAAACTTTGCTTTATTTTCATGTTTATCATCTTATTCATCTTTAGCTTTTTCGTATCCATATATATGTCTAAACTTTATTCAAATGACGCGATATTAATGATTATATTTATGTTTTATGATAATGATGATGTCGAAAATATTTTTTCTATCAAAGACAATATATTATTATTATATTATTATTTTATTATATTAGATTGTGTGTATTATATTATTTAGGGAATATAAAAGGAAATTATAAATGATTTTAAGGGTGGTAAAATGTACACAAGAAAATACGTATATTTACATGAGTGCAGGCGTGTGTGTGTGTGTGAGGAATTTATATGTATATTTACAGTTATTATTTACTCATTCAATTTTACTTTGTTCTATTTTCTTTTCAAAATAATCCCTTATCCTTTTTATTTTTCGCTTTTTTTTTTTTTTTTTTTTTGTTATTGTTTTGTTATTTAAATGGATTAATATATAGGACGACGACGACAACACGACGAGATATACACTCTCTTTTAAATATATGGATATATAATTTAATCAATATTTAAATCAGGTCAAATTAAAGTTTTATTTTTGACATATATTTTTATATAATTTATTTAAAACAATATAAAATTTATTGTTTAATTTAAACATTTCAATTTAAATTATAGTTACAGTTGTCGATATTGAAAATAATTGTTCTTTTTACATTTTGATTGTATTGTGTGAGACTACTGTATATAATTTAATTACTAAGTATTATTTAAAATATATAGACAGACAAACAACGAAGAAAAAGAAGGTCAGTAGTAGTGTGGAGCCATACCAGAAACTTAATTTGAACTTTAAAATTCTAATAAAAAATTTAACAAGTGGTAATCATTTGGTTTGAATGTTAAAAGTACTATACGTACTGCGTTAATGGTAATTTTTAGTAAGATATCAGTATCATCATTTGGATAAGTGAATCCACACTGTTCACTGTCTTTTAGCAAACAGGTCTTTAAAAAACCTGGAGATCAGAAATAAACGGTTGCTTTCACTTTTTGACAAAACATTACATATATATACAATTCGATAGGTAATTAAATTTCTAACCTGTTCAGAAAATTTACAAAGTTTAATAAATCTTGACGTTTTTAAGTAGTTTACCATTAATTAAATTATGGAAAAATCACATTCACATGGTTAGATTCACAAAAGTATTACGCCCTATAACCTCCATCAGCACCATTTTAATAATTGCCAAAAAAAAACCACAGTTAACGTTATAAATAATAGACGCAGAATCTACCAAGACATTGTACCCATATTCAAAAGCTAATAAAATTTACAATATACTCGGATAATTTAAGGAAAATTAATATTAACGTTTGGGAACTAGGTGACATTAAGTGAAATTGAAAAAAAAAAACAAACGTAGAATGCCGTTGGACTAAATTGTACCCTATTAAAAACTACTCCAAAGAGATTAAAAACTATAGCAACAAATGTAAATTTTAATAAACTCTAGAATTCTATAGAAATTTTTCTACAAAAAATTGAAAATCTTATAATATCTATATTAACTTTTAAATAATTTAAAAACTTTGTTATAACAAATTTATGTGATTGTAATTCGTCGTAGGATTTCTATCTGGTTTCAAAATACAACAAATTTGAGTGAGTGTTATCAATATATAATAGTCTTTCGTTTAAAACAATATAAAAACAGTGTACACCAAAATATGTTCCTAAACTTATTTCTACATTATAAAAATTTCACTGAAATATCCGTCCACTCAATGTTTTCCAAATCGGAAGTTTTGTGACAACAAACAAACTATGTGATATTGCAATTATAAAACCAGAGGTGGAATTATTTGAGGCAATTAGTGACTATCACCATTGAGGTTTTTTGACATATTCAACAATTTTACATACAAAATATGTCAAGGAGTCACAAAAAGTGGCGGTGATACTTACTAATCACCTTACATAATTTCACCATAGTCTCTTCACGTGGAACTATCACCGTCTACAATCAGAACGTAAGGTGGAATTCACTTAATGGCACTTAATAAGACTATAAATAATAAGATCGGGGGGGTTTTTATAATAATCTATTGATTATTTAAAATACATTCGCACCATTTCTCCAAATATTGCTGATACTGAATGTTAGAATCCAACGCAGACACTATACGTTTATCCAAAGACGTTAATAAATAATAACATTTATTTTTCTAAATACTCCAAACAATTATAAAAAAACTGCTCCATTAAATATAGAAAGAATATTGCGCTCGTAATTTATAACAAAAATTTGTAGTATACATTTTGTAGTAGAAGCAAGTGTTGCTGCAAAATAATATTCTGATACTTTATTATCATCTGCTAACATTATCGGAACAGATGATGTACTTCAATCATATTTTGTATATTTATTATCATCTTTGGATGAACGTATAGTTTCTGCGTTGAATTCCAACATTCAGCATCATCCCATCATCAATATTAGGAGAAATGCGTGCGGATAATTTGTTATCATCTGCTAATATTATCGGATCAACTGATGTACTTGTACTAGTCCAAATTATATTCTGAATATTTATTATCTTCTTTAAACGAATGTAAAATTTCTAGGTTCGATTAGTCAACCACAATATATTTTCAGCACCAACATTATTAAGAGAAATGCTAGGCGGGAATGTCTTAGTAATAAATCAATAGTTTATTTTTAATTTTATTAAGTGCCATCAAATAAATACTACGTAGCATTCCTAACATATACGTTGATAGTTGCACGTGAAAAACCAGGTTTTATAATTGAAATAGCATAAAATATGTCTTCGCCAAAAAACACCCGACTGAAAAACTTATTTGTAATATATTTATGTGAATAAACTTTTTATAAACGAATAAATATTTTTAATTGATACGCAAATATACATCTTTAACTAGAGAACCACACGAAAATGTTCATATTTAAACTTAATTACCTCAAGCAATAAATTTTAAAATAAACTCCACAATATATTTTCAATATAAAAACAAAATAACCAAATAAAATATAAGAATTTAGAACAATATAATAAATTAAATAAATAATGAGAAAATGCTTAAGCTACTTACCCACGACATAATAACGCCAATACATCAATTAACCACAAGAAATTACACACAATAGATGCGAAAATGAAGATACTATTACTGATTGTTTGGCTGGATCGATGGATTGTTGAATTCAATACTTTCAGATATGCAAAATAAAAACAATTTCTATAATTACAATTATTTTTACACACTTAACACTACTTTTCTGAAAAAAAATAATAAAAAAAATATATTAAATATAATCAAAACAACGAAAATTAAATTTGAATTATTAAATTACAGCAACAAAATTATACTCACCAGTAAAAGAAAATAAATTGAATAAATTGCTTTTGTTGTTAATATTTAATTTTAACCAATCACAAACTCAAACACACTTTTATAAAATATTTAAAAAAAAAAAAAAACTAATAAAAAAATACTGTGAATGTTATATTATTACATTAAAAAATGATGATGATGATTATATTGATGATGGTAACAATTAATTTCTTCCATTGTTCAATTATGATGTTGACGAAGAAATTTACGACGGCGCACAGCGACTGCCAACCATAAATAAATTCTAAATATAGAATTCAAAACCCGTCTCGTCGTAGACACAAATATAAATAAATTGAAAATATCGCTATATAAAAACAAAAACAAAATATACATTAAATGACTTTTTTTGTTTAGTTTTATAAATAAAATTTTTAAATAATAAAACAAAAATATAAAAAATGATTATTATTGTTTTGTAATATTATTAATATTTGTAATTTCAAATTTATACAGGGTGTCAACCACGAAGGTTTACCAATTTAATATTATAGAACTTCATAGAAAGTGAAAACATAATAGTTTATCATGCTGATAAAATTACGAATGGGAGACAATATCAGCTAAATGTCCTTGATTTACATGTGGTTCCAACAAAACTCTGCAATTTCACATACAGCTAATGTAAGAATGGAATTACTAAGAGATTTGTATCTACAACAAATTATCTCTAGCAATGATAATGTCTATTGACCTTTATGATAGTCAGATTTAATAGCCCCGGACTTCTTTTTGTGGAATATCTAAAGATCAAAGTTTATGCCAACAAATTATTTCATATGAAATTTATTTTTAAGGACGAAATGCATAAATTAGTTCCATAAGGTGCAATCTATACATTGGAATTACCTGTTGTCAAATAAGTTCCAGTGGTTTTTTAATGGTATTTATTAACTCCATTTATTCTTCCAAACTTGTTGGTTGTTGTATTATTGAAGGATGGGTGTACCAATTTTAATAGACACATATTAAGTTGTAATCCGAAGTTAATAATCATAGAGGCATTAAACATGAAAAATTAATGTTATAAATATCATAAGTATTTTCTAAATTAATGTTTTCCGGAACCAGTTTTCGTTGTTATAGTCAGTCTTGAATATCTCCTTCTTTATTAATAACACATTCTCGTCTAGTATCTTCACTGTTCAATACATTAATTACCGTGATTATCGGTTTCTTGAACATATAACGTTATAACTAATAGACGTAAATTTTACCAAGACATTGAATGCATATGCCATTCGAAAGTTAATTAAATTTACAATATACTTAGAAAATTTAAAGAAAATTAATCTTAACGTATGGAAACTAGGTGACGTTAAGTGAAATTGTAAAATAAAAAACCAAATTCCTTATTGCTTTTCTTTTTTTTTTTATAATATGCATTATTATTGAAAGTGAAATAAATTGAAGTTAAAAAATTGTTTCTTTTCTTACACATTTTTAATAATAGTATTAATGCATAATAAAATTTAACAGGTTTATAGTGTTAAAAATGCCACCCAAATTGATTAACGTTTGCCAATATTTTTAAATTAATTCAAACACAAACCCTTAAATATCGGAGTATAAGAAAAAATTGACTTATATCACTTTCAAAAATTACAGCTCAAATTTGCAATATTTACAATTACATAAATTTACCTGCGAGAGTTTGTTATTTCTCTTACGAGGTGCGTTCCCTGGTGCTGGTGGTAAGGGAAGAAGAATGCCCTCACCAGATTCGGAACACTATGATGAATCAAACCGACGGATTTGGGAAAATTAAACAAAAATTAATAATAGCTAAGGGAATAAACTCCTAAAAAAGATCTACAAACCTGATATAGAAACTACTTCATAAAATTGCAAAAGAAATATAATCATTTAAGAAAAGCTTGCAAAACATCAGTGAAATTAATTTCCAACAAGATATATAAGAGAAAAAAAAGATATTAATGCCTGTAAGGTTTGAAACAATGTTGGTTTTGGTGGTAACATTAAAAGGAAACAAAATAACAATACAAAATAGTTATTCGCTTTCTACAAATCGTCAGTTGTTGTATTGTGTGAGGATGCTAATTTATAATAAACAAGCATTTACATCATTTCGCGCAAGTAAGTAATGAATTTAAAATATCCGTCCACTCAATGTTTTCCAAATCGGAAATTTTATGACAACAAACAAACTATGTGATATTGCAATTATAAAACCAGAGATGGTATTATTTGAGGCAATTAGTTACTATCATAAAATGTCAAAGAATCACAAAATGCGGTGGTGATAGTTACTAATAGTCTTACATAATTTCACCTTAGGCTCTACACGTGGAACTATCACCGCATATGGTCAGAACGTAAGGTGGTATGCCTTTGATGGCGCTTAATAAGACTACATTTTAACAATATAATCGGATTTAAATAACCATCTATTAATTATTACAAATACATTCGCAACTAGCATTTCTCCTAATAATGCTGATGCTGCGTGTTATCGAATCCAACGTAGAAATTGTACGTCCATTCAAGAATGATAATAAACATACAAAATATGATTGAATTACATCATCTGATCCGATAATGATAACAGATGATAACAAATCATCCGAATATATTGTTGCAGGAGCACATGCTTCTACTACAAAATGTATACTATAAATATTTCTTACAAATTACACGCACAATATAATTTCTATATTTAATGGAGCAGTTTTTTGTAATTGTTTCGAGTATTTAGAAAACAAAGATGTGCCGGTCGGACCGAAATTGCTTTTCAAACAATTACAAAAGAAAAAAAAACTGTGTTATTAAATATAGAAAGAATATTGTGCGTGTTATTTTTAACAAATATTTGTTATTTATCTTAAATTGTATTTGAAAAATTTTTTATCATCTGCTAACATAATCAGATCCGATGATGTACTTGTACTAGTTCCACAATCATATTCTGAATATTTGTAATCATTTTTGGATGAACGTACAATTTCTACGTTGGATTCGTCAACATTCAAAATCAGTATTATTAACAGAATTGCTAGAATCATAAGATTATTATAAAAATCCTGATTTTATAGTTTATATGTAGTCTTAAATTAAGTGTTATCAAATGAATACAACCTTGCATTCTGACCATATACGGTGATAGTTGCACGTGAAAAGCCTGGTATTAATTGAAACATCATAAACTATATGTCTTCGTCAAAAAACGTCCGTTTGGAAAACTGATCAACTGTTGACGAATATTTCCATGAAAAAAAAAAAATATATATATATATATGAAGACGCCGGGGAAGATATATTCATAATATATTTATGTGCATGTGCCTAAACTTTTTATTTATGAAGAAATATTTTTAATTGATACGTAAATATACATCTTTAACTATCGAACCATACGAAAATGTTCATATTTAAACATAATTACCTCAAGCAATAAATTTTAAAATAAACTCCACAATATATTTTCAATATAAAAACAAAATAACCAAATAAAATATAAAAATTTAGAACAATATAATAAATATAATAAATATAATAATTAATGAAAAAATGCTTAAACTACTTACCCACGACATTAACGCCAATACATCAATTAACCACAAGAAATAATCAGTCACACAATAGATGCAAAAATGAAGATACTATTACTGATTGTTTGGCTGGATGGATGGATTGTTGAATTCAATACTTTCAGATATGCAAAATAAAAACAATTTCTATAATTAGAATTATTTTTACACACCTAAAACTACTTTTCTGAAAAAAAATATAAAAAAAATATATTAAATATAATCAAAACAACGAGAAATAAATTTGAATTATTAAATTACAGCAACAAAATTATAGTCACCAGTAAAAGAAAATAAATTGAATAAATTCCTTTTGTTTTTAATATTTAATTTTAACCAATCACAAACTCAAACACATTTTTATAAAATATTTAAAAAATAAATAATTAAATACAATCAAAATAAAAAAAAATATATAATTGAATAACTGTAAATGTTATATATTATTGATGATGGTAACAATTAAATTCCCCCATTGTTAAATTATGATGTTGACAAAGACATCTTCGACCGCGCACTGCGACTCTGAGACTGCCAACCATAAATAAATATAAAAAATATTAAAACCTGTTGCACACACAAATACAAATAAAATGAAAATATCGCTATACAAAAACAAAAACAAAATATACATTAAATGAGTTTTTTGTTTCGTTTTATAAATAAAATTTTTAAATAATAAAACAAAAATATAAAAAATGATTATTATTGTTTTGTAATATTATTAATATTTGTAATTTCAAATTTATACAGGGTGTCATCCACGAAGGTTTACCAATTTAATATTATAGAACTTTATAGAAAGTGAAAACATAATATTGTTGTTTAAAATGCTGATAAATATTTTATTAAATGTTTTATAATTTCGTATGGGAGACAATATCAGCTAAATGTCCTTGATTAACATGTGGTTTCAACAAAACGCTACAATTTCACATACAACTAATGTTACAATGGAATTACTGAAAGATTTGTATCTACAATAAATTGTCTCAAGAAATGGTAAAGTCTATTGACCATTATGATAATCAGATTTAATAGCCTCAGACTACTTTTCGTGGAATATCTAAAGATCAAAATTTATTCCAATAAATTATTTCATATGTAATTTATTTTTAAGGACGAAATGCATAAATTATTTCCATAAGGTGCGATCTATATATTGGATTTACCTGTTGTAAAATAAGTGCCAGTGGTTTTTTAATGGTATTTATTAATTCCATTTATTCTTCCAAACTTGTTGGTTGTTGTATTATTGGAGGATGGGTGTATCAATTTCAATAGACTATACACATACAGAGCAACAAATGATCACGCAAATTGTGTACCTACTATATTGAATGAAAGATATACTCATCAGTATCAGTAGACTAACACACATCGGTTGGGTCTATGTAAAGGCATTGACAGATCACCTACAATACATCACCCATTACTGGATAATCAGAATTGCAATGAGTGTGTTGAATAACTACAGCATAAGCTTAAACAAAGCACTAATCTGATCTTGTTCAGCAGCTATTTCTGCATCACTTGTTATTCCTTCATTTCGTGGAATATTAAATTTATTTTCATAATTGTGTCCTCTGTTGAATTTTTGCAGCAACCATATATAGATATAGATCCAAATCGACAAAAGAGGATAACTCTTTGATAAAGATGGTACATACCATCCACCGAACTTTTTGCATATACACTGAGTATCGTACATTACATGAAATTTAAAATTGCTGCCAATAATACAACAGTTTGTAGTCAACAATTAATGATTTTGAAGAGATGATTGCTAGAAAAATGACAAGAATATGCCAAAATCTACGAAAACGTGACGTTTCAATGCGATAATTGTTGAACACATGTAATACCGGTTACAAGAATTTGTTTTACTCTATGAAAATAAGTTCCATCATGTTTAAAAATTAAGCAATTTTTATAATTTTTATAATATTTTTAATATTTTTATTTTACAAATTTTAATGCAATTTCTTTGCTATCATAAAAATTTGTTACGTAGTAAACGTTATTAAATTTAAAGAAAACATAATGCAAAGCGCATGTTTGTAAACATTGAAATTACCACGGCCAAAAATACAATCCTATTGCAGTGCACTGTAATGGTTTTTTGTTTCTTCATACCTATACAAACCCACACTTATGAAAACAAATAAATAGGTGCAAATTAATTTAACATTTAAAAATGAAATGAAAGATATACCAAATAAGAGGTAGGGGAATTCTTCACTAACCTATGGTATTATTATTTGTTGATGACTGTGAAATTTACTGTTAAAATATTAATATTATTATTTATAGGTATAGAAAAAGAAAAAAAATCATTTAACATTCGATCAGTTATTAGATTTTGTTTCGTTTTTGAATTTTTTGTTTTATTTTATAGTCTCGCTCGCGTCGCCG
The DNA here is from genome assembly GCA_910594885.2 of Bibio marci. Classification (NCBI taxonomy): domain Eukaryota; kingdom Metazoa; phylum Arthropoda; class Insecta; order Diptera; family Bibionidae; genus Bibio; species Bibio marci. Next base: position 9,382,134 of record OU343116.1, on the reverse strand, counting down.
CCGGCCGTGGTTTTATTAAATAATTTTTTTTAATTTCAATTTAAGAATGGAAATCTTTTTACCTTTTTTACCTTTTCAAAAATTTGTGTTAAATAATATTAATTAATTATTTGAATGTAAGTGATATTTATTATTATAAAATTTAATAATTTAATTGTTCAAAATAAGTTTAAAACAATAATATCTCAATTTTTGTTTTTTAATTTGTGTTTTTTCTAGGTGTTTTTTTTTTTTTTTTCATTTCTTTTATATTGAAATTATATGAGAAAATCTAAAATCAAAAGTGTTCAGTGTTTTTCAAAAGATTTCCAATTCTTTTTTTTAGTTTTAACAATTTACACACGCGGAATTTATGTCATCGTCGATATAAATTAAACTAATGACTTTATCTTATCGTTAGTCAAAGTCTTAGTAAAATGGCCAATTAAGATGATACGAAATATGGTGAGTTTTTTATACAATTTTTTATTTTATATACAATACATTTATTTAGTTTTCAGTAAAATATATATTTCAACCAAATTCAACCAAATGTTTGCTTCCAATTAATTAATTTTAAATTAAGTTACAATAAATCACTATAGTTTTTCAAAAATTCTTGAAGTCAAATTGATGTATCTTTTCATTGAATAATATCGTATAGGCTGAGAATAAGGACCTTTTTACATAGAACGATGTGATAGGTGCGTATTTAAAGTATGGCTGTGAAGTGGCCCTCATGGTTTTTCATAGTGGCTGCCTTTTCCGTCGCGCTATATTTGCATTAAATGTTGCAAATCATTATCATATTATTTTATCTATGGAAAAATATTCCCATACCATATATTGTTTGAACCATTTGTGGACATATTTTGTTTCTCGTAGATACTGGCCCTTTCTCATTATAGGATTTTCATTAAATTTTTATAAATCTTCATCATTTTAAATTATCTATTGAATAATGCGATACAATCCTTATCTTAGCTAATCTTCTGTTGAAAGCATTCCCCATACCAAAGTAATTTGAACAATTATGAACAAATTTTGATTTTCATAGAGGTTGGCAACTTTTTACCATAGTATTTTCATTAAATTTTATAAATCTTAAAATTAAAACCATTTGTGAACACATTTTGTTTGTCGTAGAGGCTGGCCCTTTCTTACCATAGGGTTGTCCTTACATTTTTTATAAATTCTCATCATTTTAAATTATCTATTGAATGATGCAATCCTAATATTTGCTAAGCTTCTGTGGAAAACATTCCCCGTACGAAATGGTTTTGAACAATTGTGAAAAAAATTTGTTTCTCGTAAAGGCTAATCCTTCTTACCATAGGATTCTTATTAAATTTTATAAATCTTCATCATTTTAAATTACCCATTGACTCATCTTGACTAATCATTTCGGAAACAATTTATGTTTATGTGTAATTAATTCTAAATAAGTAAATTGCTATGTATTCCTGCAAATAACGATTTTGAATTAGACAAACAAATATTTTAAATATAAAACTACTGAATTAAAATATAGTATAGAAAATATTAATTTATTTAAAAGCAAGTATTACAAAAAAAAATGTTGTTTTCATTAATATATGATTAATTTAATTTATTTATATTATTATTAAATAATTGATTAAAAAAAAATACCGTCTGTGTGTGTCTACCCATTGTTTTTATATTAATTAAGATGTATGGACTAAAAACTAATATGTCCGGCATAGTGTAAGTAGTCCAATTATAGCCAGATATTTGATATTTCTAGCTGTTGTACAGTGTATACGTACACAAAATTAAATTTAAAAGGGTATGTCATCGTCTGCTTGGATCTACCTTTTTTAAACTTATTTTATTAGAATTATGTTTTCAATTTATTTATAAATATACATTAAATATTTAAAATATTAGTTCACATTAATCAAAATAAGTATAGCTTAAGTAATTAAAATATCTTAAGCAATAATAATAATAATAAATTGCCCCCTAATTTACCTCTGAACCAACTGTATATATTCTTATCTTAATAATTATTAATATTTAGCATTTAAGTAAACCGCATTAAAATCTGTTACTCCTCGCAAAGGATTATAGTGAATCAACAAAAAATATCATTTTGTTCTTTTCTTTGAGCTAAACTCTTCACTTTCCATCTGATTTTACCTTGCGCTTTAGCCTCCACAATTACGCCTTGGCCTGTTCAATATATATATATATATTATATTCTTTGGATGAATTCCACGATATAACGCTTGTTATGACTATAACTCTCCTTTTCCAAAAAATGTTTTTCGATCCTTTTAATATCAATTTTTATTTGTTGTACTCTTTTTCCATCTGACTCCTCCTGTTTTGGGATTACCAATTGTTTAAGGCTAACGAGAACACGAAAGATTCTTAGAAGTTCAAAGTAAATTATTGTAATAAACTTTAAGGCAAGATCACTATCGGTGATCTAGGTAATTCTAAGTCAAAGTAATTAGTTATAATAGATATTAAGGCACACAACGATAGATGTAAAGAAAATGCTGATAACTAGCAGTGTTAAAATTCTTCGTCTAATTCTTAATAGTAATTAGAGATAGAAGCTATAATTTGATTTATTCACAGTATTTTGTTAAAATAAGATACCATTTGATTGGGTTGGAAAATAGCCGCACTGATTTTGCGGGCTAATCACTCATATAAGAGTTATAGAATTAAGGAAAAATCTATCTATTTATCTATCAATGGATATTTGCGGACCAATTGCGGCGAAATTTACAGTGTTAATTATTCCCTACCCCGCGGGTCACCAGTGTGTGAAGGATCAAATTTTGCAGGTATTTTAATTATTGAATTAATTTTCAATTAGTCTTTCTATTCATTATTCGCGAAAGCATATTTTATTTTGTATAAAAAACTTAATAACGGCCGTGCTTACACTAAATTTGACATTGAAATTGTTTTATTAAATGAAATAGAACGCAAAATGTAAACCGGTTTTTTGACCTCGTCTAGCTTTATTAGGTCAAAGAGTTCACCCGATAAACAATAATTATTGAATACAATTTAATGCGCGAATATTTGTTTTGGTAATGTATTATATTTCGGTGTTTTAAAATTTTACGCAGTAATGACAGGGTGGGTACTAAAAATTGACTTTAAAATATATCATTCTTTTGATAAATTGACTATTAAATTGTTCATTGTTATCAGTTGATATAGTGATAATGATCTTGTAAACACAGCTGAATTGCCGGGAATGCCGATTAAATCTTATACCTTGTGCAATTGGATAAATCTTGGATATTAATATTGTAGGTGTATGGATTTTTATTTAAATTTTAGGAGTAAATGAGTTTTTCCAAATGGTATTATAGTCCTTGTTACATTATCCTTAAAAATGTTTGTTTATGAAAAATAATTACTCATTTAATTCGGATATTTAAATTTATCCCATCACCACCGATTATACAATATCGGTATTTAAATATTATATTAAAAAAATTGTTTAACCGTACAAGTGGTTCCACTTGAAGACGTTTCATTTGATGAATCTGATGTATTTGATGGATCACGATCGTCTAATGACTGTGTTGATTTTAATATTGGAATTTTACTATCTGTTGATGGAATTGTAACTCTTGGTATATTTATTTTATTATTATTATTATTATTATTATTATTATTATTATTATTATTATCAGTATTATTACTATTTGACCTTGGATTTGATGGTTTTATTATAACTTTTGGTTTTTTATTATCATTTTCTGCCTCAGCTTTAGTTTGATATATTTTAAAATTAGATGGTGGTTTAATACCGGATGGTTTAGTAATATCTTGATCTTCAATTCGTCGTTGTTGTTGTTGTTGTTGTCGCATTGTTGTATATAAATTTTCATTACTATTTTTTGGTAATATTGGACCAACATGTAATACATTGCATGTAATTTCCGGTTCTTCATCTGTAGGCGGTTCTTCAGCTCGCCGTATCGGTGATGTTGTTATATTTTTACTATCTCTATTACTATTATTATTATTATTGTTGCCATTATTTATAGACGGATTTCGACCCAATGTTGATGTTGTTCTAGGTGGCGGTAATGGTGGTAATGGTGTTTTTATATTTATCATATAATGTGGTAATGATCGCCGTTTCATTGCTTTTGTTAATCCTGTATTGGTTTTATCTGACATTGTAATATAATTATAATCCACAACGTCGTCGGCGGGCGATATTAAGTTGTTATTATTATTATTTGGATGTTTTGGCAATACTTTTGGATAATTTCTCATTTTTATTGATTCTAATTTTTGTTCGGGTGTTAGCAAAATGCGATCGTTATTGTTATGATCGTCACGTGACGTAACATTTATATCAACATTTTCAATGAAACTTGTAACATTTTCTTCAAAACTATTTTGTTTACGATAATACATTTGTACTGGATCAGATCTGGAATGTCTATGATCAATTATAATAATATTATCGACTTTATTTCGATCCATATCATTATTGTCGACGGTATCGTTACCATCAACATGCGCTACCGTCGCATCATCATCATCGTTTCCATCAGCACCGTCATTATATTTTTGTATTTGAATTGTTGTTGTCGACAGCGTTGACATAGATGTATTTCTATTATTATGGTCATTTGAATCTCTTATATTTACTGGATCAATTAATGTTCGATCAATAATATCAACTTCTTGACATATTATTGTTGCATCATAATCAAAAGATTTTGCTTTCATTAATTCAACAGGTTCTTGTTGTAAAATACTTGCACTACGCGCATTTGGCGTAGCATCAATACCAACACTTTTTTTATTTGAAAATTTTTTAAAACTATTTCTAGGATTTAAGGCACCGGTGGTACCATCTCTATCACCGTTGCGACCATCATCGATAATTTTTGATTTCTTCATATTTTTTGGGCTTAATTTTTTTATTTCTTGTGACATCCAATCACATACTTTTGTATGAGCATCCATTGTACTTGAACTAAGTTGTCGCGTCATTACATAACCATTTATTGGTGAATGATTACGTTTCGGCACTTCTTCATATTCATTTTTATTGTTACGTTTATTATTATTGTTTCGCATAACTTCCATCATAAAGCTGTCGTCACCGTCACTATTTATTTTTGAACGTTTCATATCATCATCGGTTGTACCACCACCACCGTCTGATGTTAAAATATCTAATTTTCGTTTCAAATGTTTATTTAAATAGTTACGTTTAATTAAATAGCCCAATAGGATTACAACATTTAGTAATAGAAATGCAATGACAAAACCAATGACAATATTTAATGCAGAATCAGTTTTTACTACAATTTCATTTTCATTATTAGTTGATGGTGGTTGAATCATATTTGGATCGATCATTTTATGAATATTATTATTATTATTATTTGTATTTACAAATGAGGAAATACCATCGGCGGCGGAACTGGATTGTTGTGTATTCAAAAAAATATCATCAATGTTTGAGTTTGATGATGATTTTGTATGTAATTTATTTGGTGTCTGTTCCTGTTGCAACAAAAATTTTAACTGACGAAATGGATCTTCTGTTGTTTTATCTGAATAATAATTTATGTGAGCATTTCCTCCTCTTACACCTGCTCCTGATCCTCCTCCCCCTCCGATGGGTGTACGACCACCGAAACCAAGACCATTTTCCATTGAAGGTGATGTACCTCGTCGTGGATATACAACAGTTGATGATGGCGCATATAAATCTGCATACGGTGGTATTGGCTTTAAATTAATTGTACGATTTAATTCAATTGGCAACAAATGATTCCAAAATTGCATATATTTATGACGATATTTTTGATTGACAACTGGTGGTATACCAATATTTAAATAATTATAGTTTACATCATTAAATTCTGGCCAATCAATGTCATATTCATTCCATTGAGGTGGATGCAAATTTAAGAAATGGTCACGCCAAGGTGCTTTTGGATTACTACAAATAAATATAATAAATACAATAATATTGTTATTCAAATTAAAATTTAAACTATTATCTTGAACATTTATCTATAAATGATTTTTATCGTTTTTAACATAAATAATATTAAACTGATGGATCATCTCATTATTGCCGATGAATAGAGGCTTTCTTTATAGCTTTGGTGTGTACCCGCAAGTGTAGGTTACTTGGAACCATTGTAATATCTAATTGTAAAATTAAAGATTTTACCGACACAATGAAGGGAATATATACGAATATGACTACTAGTCAATTCCTTTTGTGAAAGTCTTATAAATTATGATAATGTTAAATAATCAATTGTATAATAATAATATTGTAAACATACCCAGTTTTAGCAAAATTTGTCCAATAAACCATAACAGCTTCTGAAAGTAGTTTTTCTTCTGGACTATAACGAGATTGAAATGGTCCTGCCGATGCTAATGGTGCTCCAAATACATATGGTAGTTCTTCGCCGACTATACTCTGTGGTAACTATATATAGATAAAAACATAATAATTTCCAACTTTTAATATACAGCCAAGGCTTAATTACATATTTATGAAACACTTACATGACTATATTCACCGGCTTTACTATTATGTGCAAAAACATACATATAATTACGTGGATTTACCCTTGAATGATATATGCCAGTTTGTATTAATGGTGATGCTACACGAGCATCAGATAATATTTCCAAAACAATATCACGGTGTTCACCGGCCATCGGTCGTTCCGGATTATTATAAATATCAATATATCTGTCAATGAAAATCGTTGTATGGCATAAAAATACATCAAATACTTCCAAATTATTTATTCCCTCTATATTACAAATTTTGTACACTTACTCTTGTAATGTTAGGGCTAATGCAATATCCGGTCTTATTTCAAAACGATTTTGCATATAAAATCGTAAATAACTATCACGTTCACTTTCCAATAGACCATGTGTTAATCCAATTTGATTTAATATATGAAATGATTCAATTTCTGTTAAACCAAATAACATGTCATATCTGTAAATTAAATGGTTAAATTAAATATTTAAATTCAACATTATTGTGTGTTGGCTGATACTACTTACCTACTAAAAACATCATTATATTGTCCCATAATATTTTGTGGTTGATTTGGTACAACTAAATTGTCAACAACCGGACCAAATATTGTTGAAAATTCTGGTGTTGATATTTTTGTTTTTAACATTTCTTGATAGCTTTAGAGATTTGTATGGATAAGAAAAATAAAAAATTAAAATTATAATTTTTAAACCTCACGCTACTTTAAAATTATTGAAAAAAGAAAATGCTTATTTAGAAGTCATAGTTTTTATGTTGTAATGATTTCGTGACGACGCATATAAATATGATACCCACCCATTTATCAATGAGAACTATAACAAGGAACATGTGATGGGTCACCATGGACTTGGCGGAGTGAACCAAAATAAAAAATAAATGTATAATAATCATTTTTTGTTGATGCAATATTCCCGAAACCATTCACAAGTATACATAGAAATCTCGACGCAAACGACCAAGAAACCGAAGTGATCACATTGTTATAATTAGAAAAATTACTGTTACTTTGTTTCAACTCAACTATTATAACGACAACTACATGACGGCAACCGTGGAATGGCAATATATAATATATAAAAACTTCCATATCGAATAAATGAATGTGTGATGCAAAACCTTGAAAATTCTCTATAAGGAATGTGCAATACCATAGGCACTTTTTTTTATAGTAACAAAATACATTCGAAGAATTTTATGCTGGCCGACTATACTACGGAATAAATTGACAGATAGAAATTAAATTTTACATGAGTTTATATAAAAATATATTTTAGTTATTTCGCAGACAGAGTGTGTACACTTTGTACGATCGCTAAACATAATATCATAATTAAATGTTTAATTAAATAAAAATAATAATTAAATTACCGTTTTTTACGCATACAAGTAAATAAACCATCATTATCATTATGTAATGGACAATTAAGATCACGAACAACTTGCATTGTAGCTTGCAGTGGATGATTAGCAATAGCCCAATCAGATAGGGCAGAACCAGACATTAAAATGGCTCGACGAAATAGTCCTAAAATAATAATACAATACTTATTAAAATTATCTATATATTCAATAGGACCAATATATATATATACCTCTAGCAATTGGTGATATCATTAATAAATTTACACAAGCAGCACCTGTACCATGTCCCATTAATGTTATGGCACTATTATCACCACCAAAAGCTCCTATATTATCTTTTATCCATTGCAATGCGGCTATTTGATCCAATAATCCAAAATTACTGACCGTATGATCACCAGTTACAGGTTTTAAGAAACCTATTTATTTGAATATATTGTAAATAGAAATATAAAAATGGAACGTGTCGTACATTGATACAAATTTTCTATTCTATCGATATTATGTACAATGTATTTTTTTTTCCCAACTATATTATCTACTATAAATATCTGTTTATAATATCTATCTATCTATCCATCTCTATGATATTCCAACTATATTAAGTGTTATACATATTCCTTTATATACTACTCGTATATAATTTAATGGTAATAATAATAATAATAATAATAATAATAATAATAATAATAATAATAATAATAATAATAATAATAATAATGGTTCACATAAAAGGTTAAAATGTTTATCTATATATTATTGAATGTGACATAATAGAAAAAAAGGGCATTTATGGGTTAGATTGTTTTCTTTTCTATAAATATATATATATCTAACTAAACTATCGTATACTTCTTATACTTTTCCATATACGAATTCCTGTGTTGTGTGTTTTTTCTTTGTATTATTATGTTTGTCGATAAGAATTGATAGTAAATATTTACACAAAACACAAACGAGCAAATGTATATAAATAAATATAAAAATAGCGAAAATAGAAATGAAATGAACATTCATGTCCGAATAAAAAAAGTAAAAGATATTCAGAATATAGATTTAATGTTTAAATAATAACCACCGTGTGCAATCTTGTGAACCATTTATAATTGTATAAATTAGGAATAATCATATACTATCTTAATATAACATTAATTTATGCTATGTATCGTCATTATCATTGTACATTAATTAATTATATGCAAAAGTTTGCGTACACACTTACCTAAAATACCCAAACGATAATTTAATGTAACTACAATTACTTGACCATAACTTGACAGCACAGAACCATCATATGGATTTCCACTGTTCCAATCATATGATTCACCATGTATAAATATTATTATAGGATATTTTGGTTGTGGTCCGATACCCTCTATTTGTGTCATCGGAATTAAGAGAAATCATAAGTTTATTAATTAATTTTACTAATTTATTTGTAATAATAAAAGTTATTTTTTATCTTAAACAATCTCCTGTGGGTGATATTATATATTTTACGCCTCAGACATTCTTTCAAAATACATATATGGTTTAATTTGGACACGCAGTCATTGAACCATTGAAAAGCAAAAATAACTTTTATTTTATTTGTAAAAAATGGAAAAGCGGTGAATGTTGATTAAATATATTTGTAGAAATTACAGATAAAAACAAAGATGGTTTGAGAAATGCTATCCACACTCTGTTCCTTCAATTTTAAAATGATTTATAACGAATTTCATTTGTGGCCGTATAAAAACAAATATAATATACAACCACCACCACCAGGTCATCCAACAAAAGATGAATATGACTACAGAAAAACGGATGGACGATAACATTTATGATCAACATCTTCCAAGATAATTTTCATTTGAAAATTATATATAAGCAAGATAACGTTTATTCACCAAAACGATGCAATCGTGAGAAGGTATCTTCTCAAAGATTTTGGAAACTGTTTATATGTAATCCGACTCGATTATCATCATTTTTAACAAGACAGTTGAACCAGTTGCTGGAATTTAGTGGAAGCTCATACCAAAAAAGTCAAAAACAACGGTTGGCAAGGGTGTGTGCGACAACTGTTTTATGGGATGCAGATGGTATAATAATTAATTGCCTAATTAGAAAAAGGTATAATCATAACTGCGGGCGTTTTGTATATAATTCGCGATTACTAGATCGATTTAATGAAGAAATTAAGCCAAAAATAAATCGTATTTAACAATGGAATAAGTGATTTTTTAACACAAATCTGAAATTACCATTATCAATTTAAACGAATTACATTATAAATTGCTTCCTATCATCCACCACACATTCTCGCACTTGGTAAAATTGACAGGTGATGGATTTTTTCCTATTTCCGAACATGATGAAATGTATCTAGCTATAGATAAGACAATTGAATTAAATTTCCAAATCACACACATAACAAACGCATATACAGCCTACGTTATTCCGAATAAGGCACATTTGAAGCATTTGCATATTGTTGTAAGAGATTATGTTGATATAAGTACCATAAAACTTATTTTCGATTTTTGCCCACATTGTGTCCTCACATACCATTATGACCCATAATGTAACGAGTTTACTCTGTATAAAAAGAAGCGATCGTACAATTGTTTCTGTTTCTTAGAAACACATTCACTATAGCCACTAGTTGTAAACCCAGACATCATACGCGTACACATGTATCCAAATTATTCTCATTATTACACTGTTTCCGTCTATAGAAATATTAAAAATAAATTCACTTACCCCATTTTGGTACATATAAATTTAAAAATAAACAATCTTCATTTTCGATTTTTAAATATGGTAATAAACGTTTTAATTGATCATATCGTCCGCTTGATATATGATTACTGGAACCATTAAGCATTGGTAAATTTTGTGGACACACCGGCGATAAGGTTGTGGTCAATTTAAGACCATGCCATGGTGGTGGTTCACCCGGTGGCATAAATCTACCTTTGCCAACGGGTGGTGCCGCATATGGTATACCTAAATATTGATCAACATTTCGTAAACCACTTTGGACATGCATTGTACGAACAATTCCCTGTAAATGTCCTTGTTTTATTTGTAATTCTTTGGTATGCAAAATATTTTCATTAGATTTAAATTTTTGTTGTTGATGTTGCTGCTGTTGCTGCTGCTGGTGTTGTTGTTGTTGTTGTTGCCGATGCAATTTCTGTTGCTGGTGTTGTTGTTGACGTTGCTGTTGCTGTTGTTGTTGCTGTTGCTTCAATTGATATTGTAATTGACGTCGATAATTTGCAATTTCATTATATTTATTTTGTTTATTTAATTGATCGTTTTGTGTTAATTTTCCTATATCTTTTTCATACAGCTGCTCATGTAAATATTCTACAGCAGCTGCACCGCCATCTACTACAGCATCATTTTGATAATTATTTTTAATATTTAATGAATCACTTTTACCACCACCATCATCATCATCATCATCATCATCATCATCATCACTATCACCATCATAATTTATATTTATTTCTATATTTTCATTTGACACCCATATAATTTTCTTTGTTGTTTGTTCTGCATCAATTTCCGATGATCGTGGTGATGATGGTTCATCGTGTGCAGCCAGTGTTTTATGAGAATAACATATTTTTATAATTTGTAATAATATTATAAATATTATTGATGATGAGACGGCGACACACTTCATCATATTTTATTTTTTGTTTTCACTAAAAATTGCATTTTCCAACCGAAATACTCGGCAACAACTAATTGAAAAACATAAATTAATTTTTTATATTTAAAAAAAAAAATTTTATGATCCAAAACATGCGGCAGCGACGGCAGCGGTGAAGATCATCGAAATATTTAAATGTTTTATATAAAATATATGTGATAAAATGTATCGTATATTATTTTATTTTTTTAATTTTTTTAAATATGTACAATTTTTCATCAACAAAAACAACTACAACAACCCAAAAAAAAAAAAAAGGTTGATGATATTTTTAGAACATATTTTAATTCATATGTTAATTTTGTATATTATCTCTAAATCTATATATTATTATTATTATTATTATGTTTTTAAAATATTTTCTATTCAATTTTATAATATTTATTTATATTTTATATACACACACACATACACACATACCTAATGTTTACATAAACCGTGTGCATACGTAATTCGTTTGGTTCGAGTATCTCTGGGTGTGTGTGTTTCTATATAACATTTACCAAATAAACTAAAATATGATTTGTGAAATTATTTCACAAATAAATAATAATTAATTACAAAATTTATAAGATTTATTATATCATTTTTAATGTGTGTGTGTGTGTGTGTGTTTGCGAGTGAATGTGAAATCAAAAACACTATTTTGTATTTTATTAATACGAATTTATTTATAACAAATACATTTTTTTTTTGTTTTTTTAAATGGAAAACTCAAAAAAATATCAACTGAACATTATTTTAAAATAAACAAATAAACCATCAATCAATAAATAGTGAGTGAATAATTTTTTTTTTATAAATATTTAAATAAGAATTTCACTCAAATTAACTATAAACAATACTTTTTTTTGTATTTATGTAAACACATTTTCTTAAATTAACAATGGCACTAAATAGTAACTAATTTATTATTTTTAGTATAACTCTTGTGTGTTGGATGTAAATAAAAGTCTAATTAGATTTATGGTTCTTACAAAAATAAAAAAATAATTCGTATGTCGATCATGCTCTACGCTACGATCAATGGATATTGTGTAATGTGTAATGGCACGATATATACTGTACGGACGGACGGACGAACGGAATACTAGAAAAATCGAGTTAATTTAAAATAAATAATTAAATTGAAAACACTATACAATATTAATTTATAGAGGTGTACACAGTACACAGTACACTGTACACAACATCACAATATCATATAGAACACGCTCGTTTTTAATTCAATTTACATGTAAATTACTATTTACATAAAAATAAATAGTAATAATATGTAAATTTGTGTAATTAATAATGAAATATCTCTGGTATAAAAACAAAAACACATTTTTACTACTAGTTAAATTAAATTTACGATACGATCGTCGTACATTATAAATATGCGCGTTTTTACAGAGTTTTTGAGTTTTTTTTTTTTTATAATAAGCGATATTATTTCTTAAATAATATATAATTATTTATACAGCACAAAATAATAATGCACACACAAACTATATTGAACTACATACGCAACTATTTTATTATAAATGCGTTTAACTATAAATACAAAACTAAATATAGAAATTGTTCGAAAATCAGTTCAAAATTTATTTTTAAAATTTATATATATATTCTCTCGTATAATATATATAATAAACTACACTCACACACACCGTACACGCACACGCCACTCATATTCGATCTTATCTGTTTAAAGAATTCCGGTATAATACTACCATTGAATTGTGGTACAGGAGTATAAGTAAAAGATTTTTTTTTTAAATATAGAAAAGATACTTAGTTTTTTTTTCAAAATTTTTACATATAGAAATAAAATTTAAACGCGCATATAATAGATATTTTGTAAAAATTATAATTATAGTTAAGTAAAGTAAAAAGTAGTAGTAGTAGGATTCAGATGATGATGATGATGATGATGATGTGTTATATACTTACAATTAGTTGAACTCAAAGATATAAATACAGTGCGGATATTTCAAAAGATTTGCAAAAATTTTATTATCGATAGAAGTTATCATTTTATGGAGAGAGAGACGTTATGCACCGACGAAGCAACGTATTGTATTTTATTTTATATTATTAATGTAATTTTTATGAAATTTAATGTTAAACAATACACATTTTTTAATTATAATCGGAGTTATACTAAAGAAAATTGGGTAGAAATTCATATAGCCACACAGAATAGTTTTTTGTGGACTCCTTTACAACGAAATTTGACAGTTTTATTATATTATTTAGCAGACAATTTTGTTTGTGCTACAATTTATTATCGAATTGCATATATAACCAATAAAATAATACCATCGCAATATAGATTTTCATACATCAGTTCCAAATATCTATAAATAATTTCCATATATTAATTCTATTAAACTAGGATTAGATACCATATTATAAAAATTTAAATATACATATAATATTAGAGTAGTAATAGAATACATTAAACATCTCTATAACGTTATCGTTAAACAATCTCTTTTGTCACTACATCCTTTGTGGCTCCTTCGTGTTGCCCGCTTTCGTGATGTATTTCCATCAGGATCTTATTTTGTTTTCATCATTGTTTCGTTCATTTTCTCATTTTCCCAAACACGGACCAGTTTAATTTCGAGATACTGTGCTACGTTGGAACTATGGACCAATCACCCATATAAAAATAATAGAATTATGAAAACATTTATTTTTCGTTATAATTGCAGTACAATTGAAGAATTTTTATACAAAACATGGTTAAAAAGACTTCTTTCTTTAGTTCCTCCAGTTCGCCATACCACAAGGTAGCGCATTTAATTCTTCCAATCAATGGTGGTTAGACGACACAATCATCAGACGTTGTTCCATCAGATTACCACCGTTTTAAATCGATGAACTAGTCTGTGCACAGCACTTCCACAATTATTATGAAGACGTTCAAAAATGAGTTCAATTTTTGGATCGCATCAAAAGAGGAGAAAATTTATTTCAAAGGTATTGATAAATTAGGAGTATATTTTTGCTTAACAATGGTAATTATATTCGATAAAAAATTATTTCCAGTATTTCTAAAATATTACGGAATGCAGACATATCATTTTAATGGGAAATTCATCATAATTTTCTGTATAATCCAATTCTCAAGCTACTACTACGAAATTGGATTGAAAATAATTGAAAAATGTCCAAATTCTATATAGGATTCCATAATATATTCATATAAAACTTTTTGTGCGTATCGTTTTCTAGGCACTCCATGTACACACTGTTTCATATAATTCCATTTAACAAAATTGGATAAATATTTATTTATACTGTCATGAAAATTGATTTCCAACAAGTTCGGTATACATTAATTAAATTTAAGTAGCATTTTAATCGTATATTGCTTAAATTTTATAGTTCTTGTAAAATATAGAGAGTTTTCTCAATGTTATCAGATGTGGTTCGTGAAAATAAATTGATGTTCACATGTAAAAACCTATTGTTCCTAAACTCTCACTACATAAATTGTAAATTTATTGGCCCTGGCTGCTGCGTAATACCGATATATCTTTTCCATGGAAAATATGTGGGTATTTTCCACAGAAATTTTCCTCATTTTTCAAAAAGTACGGACAAATTGTTACTACCCAAGTAGAAATGAAAGCTGAATTTAAAATGTAGCAACTCTGGCACAGCCAATTTGTTCAGCATTTTAGTTACGGCAGCATTATCCAAACCCTCATATAAAACGTTTGTAACAAAGCTATTTCAGTCAAATAGGATCCTGTTTTGTTTCAGCTACAACGTTATAAAATTAACTTTAGCTGAGGTTGCAGTTGCACAAAAATCTACTAATTACGTTACTAATTTTTTATTCTTTAAAACTTACAATTTTTATTAAAGGTTTGTCGGTTTGATTCGATCGCAGATCCTCAGATTTGAAAAATTCCAATACGTTAACCACTACTCTATATGTCTTCTTGTACAAATTATATATGTAAGCATTGATAGCGTTTTGATACTACTGCACTCAATAACCACTAAATTTCAGCTATTATTTACAAAAACTCGAAAATTCAGTCAAATAGTTACAACAGCAACAACCAAAATGTGTTACCGTCAGCAAAGATGACTACTATGGACTGTAATTTAGTCTGAAATGGCTGACAAAGCAAAATAGTTGAATATTGTATTATTTATAGTATAGGTTGCCATCAATAAAATATCAGCAATATGACTGTTTAAACGAAATATCTGAAATTCAAGCTGCTAAAACTTTCCTGCAGACAAAATAAATTTCCACATTTCAGATTAAAAATAGATTCTAAAATTCAACTAAAGTCAGGTTTGCTACAACGCTCTGTCAGTCATTTTATATTTGCAAGAACTAAATGGTTTATAGAGTTCTATTTGGGTATGGAATACGCTTGCCCGCACCCATTCATATAAGCTACACATTTTGAACAGAGAAATATGGTTACCCCGGTCATCCCTATTTAACCATATAATTATAATATTAATTAAATATAATATAAAATAAAATTTGCAATTCATTAAAATTTTATTTGATTTTTATACTATATTGGTATATTGCTGTTGAAACGTTGTAGCGTAGCGCTACAGGTCTATATATATATATATTTTAAAATGTACGCGCTACATATATATTTATTTTTATTTTAACCAGAAAGCTTTTTGATTCGATGTAGTATATAATTTATTTTTTTTATTTAATCGTTGTTATTATTATTGTAATTCCATTATTTACTTTTTATTATATTAGTATTTACTTTATTTATAGTATCGTATATAAACATAATCTTAATTCTTATGTTTATAAATATAGTATATACAGGGTGTCTTCGATGGATCGATTGGCAAAAGGTGGGCCCATAAGATGGTGGCAAAGTTCTAGATACTTAAATTCCTACGATTTCTATTTATGGGGTTTGTCTTAAAGAAAAAGTCTATACAACTGTGATTAATTCACTTGAAGAGTTAATTCAGCGTAGTGAACACTGTATTCAAGACCTTCGCCACAAGCAACAGCAAACACTTAGATTGGTTCGGTCTATTGAAAAGCATTGTTGTCTATGTGTTCGAGCTGAAGGAACACATTTTCAGCAATTACTTTAGACTTTGTTTGTTTAAAACTATGGTGATATTCGTGCGTGTGCTTTTGTGGGATTGTGTGTGTAGTCCTTTGTGTTTGAGATCGTTTGTGTGTGTATGTGAAGGTTTGTGTGAATGCATAGGAGTGTATGGAATAAATTATATGTCACGTCCCTATTGTTGGTTCTGGATAAAACCAAAAAAAGATAAAATTTTTCCATAGCGAAAATCAATTTTATGCTTACATCGTTGTAGTTATTTGTGTATATCTTTGGAACCAGTTCAGACCCATCGTAATGTTATAGCTTAAACGAAAGCTTATGAATGTGGCAAGTTTTTAAACTTATATCAGAAAAAATTTTTCATTATGATTTTTCGACTTATGCTTGAACAAAGTTTCAAAAAGAAAAATGGCGTTCAGCTAATTGACAACATTTCTGTAAGTATCTGGATAACCACTTGTCCGAATTGCCATATATTAACGTCAAATTAAAGATCTGGGTTGGCTAATGCTAATAGTGTATCAAAAATTTAAAATCGGTTAATTAGTTATTGCGATATTAATGCCAGTAGAGTGCAAAACATGGTCTGATTGAAAATTTGGTTATTTGCGTGTAACTTTGTACCGAAGTCGAATCGGCCAAAATGCTATATGATATTTTCGACGCAAAATGACCCAGAGAATCTAGTGTTTTTGTATTGCCGTCGAAAATTGGGACACCCTGTATATTTTGGGTATAGATATGAAAGGAATTATACGGCGTTGAGTTTTTATACATTAGAGAAAACTTTTTTGTTATACCATATTATTTTGTATAAATAAAAGTGGATAAAAATTAAATTTTATATTTTATGCCATATATTTGTTAACTAATTTAGAATTTTTAGAATATAAAAGAGATTTTGTTGCACTCCATCATTTCCATTCTTAATTGTTTTACCGAAATTTATTTACTTCATTTTTTAGAGTTTTTATGTATTTTATGTATTTTAAATTTTATGTTTTATATTTTCTTATGATGTGAGTATGAGAATTAGGGGTTATTAAATTGATGATTTGATGAGGTAAATATTGTTGTATATATACATAAAATATATAGCAGGGTGAAATATGTGTGTGTGTGTGTGTGTACTCCATACCTATAGATAATATGTGAAACAGTGAAACAGTGAAAATTTATACAAAATATATGAATTATATATTGATTTTTCATTATAAATATATATTTATTATAGAAAATCATGTTTAAGATTCTCAAATTCACACACACACACACCTCTTTATAATTATGAATATAATTTTAGGGTTGTCTGTGAGACAAAAATATTTACCAGTATATGTAATATGAGCTCAGAATTGAATGTGTATATTACATACACGATATCATAGGGAAATGGTTGCAATATATATATATAGTTAAATGTTGGTACATGTCTATAGTATAGTATTAATTTAGGTAAAATTATAGAAGAATATATTATATACTGTCTTCTTAATGATTTATTATTATTATTATTATTATATTTAGTTATATATTGTATATAATATATGTGAAATAGTATATATTTACTTATATATAATATACTAAATATATATATATGTGATAGGTATATTAACAGGCCAATGGAAAAGTCCCCAGTCTACACATTTGCAAAATTTGATTTTATTATTCAACATAGTTGCCTTCGAGGGCGATACAGCGATTATAGCGATCGTCCAACTTTTCGATACCATTTTTGTAGTACGATTTATCTTTTGCTTCAAAATAGGTCTCAGTTTACTTCTTCATTGGTGCTAAATTTCTTTCCAGCGAGAATTTTTGAGGTCTGAGAACAGGAAAAAGTCGCTGGGGGGGCCAGATCTGACGAATACGGTGGATGCGGAAGCAATATTCGAAGTCCAATTCATGCAATTTTACCATTGTTTTCATTGATTTGTGACACGGTGCATTATCTTGATGAAACAGCACTTTTTTCTTCTTCAAATGGGGGCCATTTTTTAACGATTTCATCCTTTAAACTATCCAATAACGCTATATAATAATCGCTGTTGATGGTCTGGCCTATTTTGGATGTAATCAATGAATATTATACCTTGCGCATCCCAGAATATTGATGCCATAACCTTGCCAGCTGACTGTTGTGTTTTTCCTCGCTTTGGATTCGGTTCATCGTGTGCAGTCCACTCAGCTGACTGTCGATTGGACTCCGGAGTGAAATGATGCAGCATCCATTGTCACATATCTCATGTACAAATATTCGTGAATGATATGATATGACACGTTCAAATGATATCTTCACAATGTCTGCTATCTCGATCAACTTCACTTCAAAATTATTTTGTGAACTTTTTTTGATGTTTTCTGTTGGTGACAGCCTCACAACGCAATATCTCACAAACTAATGATCGGACTGTTGTCAAATTTTGACACGTATCGTTTGATGGTTGGTACTAACTAAAAATCATATGAATTTAATACTAGCACTGCCAGCTGTGTGTGTCAGACCGGGGACTTTTCAATTGGCCTGTTATATATAATACGCATATTTTGAATTTAATACATGTATCAGCTATATAAATATAGTCATTTGTTATATAGATATTTTATGTGCACACAAGGATAGGAATATTTAACGTTGCTCGTATCCACATGTTTACTTGCTTGCTTGATACACAAATATACACAATTTTTAGATATGCTACACAAACACACCACCATCACCACCACCACACATGAAGTTAAAAGAAAATAAATACAATATACCATATAACAAACCCGAAAAAGAAATTTTGTAAATTATATGTAATTAATATTTATGTGTGAATAGTGATTTAATGAAAATTTATGGTTAATTAAACATATATATAAGATAGTACATGAAAACATAGTATGTAGAGCATGAATAAATTTAAAACATGATACATAATATATATTTACATATATTGTATTTGTATTTATATAAGGGAAATGATAAGTTAATAAAATCTTAAATATTGACATAGAGTAAATGTATCTTATAAAATTGATATAAAATATATATAGATTTTGGTAAAGAAAGTGATTCAATATAATTTATATATATATATAATAAAATATGTAATATTATATATATATGTACACCCTGTGTTTGAAAAATAATCGAAAATGACTGTTTTAATATCTTGTGGTGGCGATCGCAATTTGGTGCCAATTGATTTATATACAATTGGTAAACTGATCTCGTGTTTTTAAGACAAATTGTAAAATGTTTCATGGCCGTATAATTGTGTAAAAACACATTATTCAAGTGACAGAACATACATTTCTGTTCTGGCATTTGTGTGAATTAACAATTATTACCAACAACACATTAACACATATATCCAAAAAGTGAATCTTATAAAAATTATAATTTATGATAATATAGTGATATTGAAGTGAAACTTAAAATTTGTATACCATTAAAAATAAAACAATTAATGAGGAATAAAAAAACTGGAAAATTTTTGTCAACAGCTATGTGTAGTGTAGTCAAAGTTTACCAATTGACAGAGACTAGATCATTTCAAATAACATCATTAAAAAACAATTTAGGGATTGACATTCAATTTCTTAAAAACAGTTGTGATGTGTTTTTGAGACAAAGTGTCAAAATATAATTAAAGAATTTGGGGATTGACATTCAATTTCTTAAAAACAGTTGTGATGTGTTTTTGAGACAATGCGTTAAAACACTGAATCTAAATCTACAGATAAAAGGAATAGATAAAAAATCCAAATATCAAAGCAATATTCTTATTTGTTATTATACGATTCTCCAAATGTTATATTACCCGCATAGGTCTAAAATTTGTGTTATGATGAATTTTTGAAGCGTTCACAAAAGCCGTATACTTCGTGTTTTCGTCCTGTCTGTGAATACCAACGACAGCCCATTCGTTAGATTGTTTTCAAAAAATCATTCTGGTTATTTTTCGTACAAAGGCTTTTGTGTGGTGTACTCACAAATATTATATGTATAATTATATAGGTTAGAAAAGATTTCATTAATTGGTTCTTTCTTTGACACGACATATGAGTATAATAAGTAAGAAATATAATATCGTATAGTTAGACTTAATTACCAATCAAAATAATAATAATAATAATGAATTGATTATTGTTTCATATAATTATAAAATTAGCGCATTTTCATTAGCATTGAAATTAAGAGATTTTATTTGGATAATTTGTATATTCCAGCTGCGTGACACCTAGCTGTATTTCAATTTATATATATTGTATATGGACATTATAGATTAATATATAGACACATTTGTTATATTGACAAAGCCTGCAGAAAGATAGAGTATTGAATTTTTTCATATCACTGAAAGTATTCTAAATAGCCTAAGGGAAATTAGACTGAATTATGAAAATAAATTTTCCGGTAAAAAGAATTTTAATAAAATGGGCACAGTTTTTTTTTTAACACATATTTTCATTATTTTATACAGAATTACAAATTATATAATTGATATGGTCAATCTTTCATATATAGAAGAACAATTTTTAAAATCAATTCACGAATTCATATTCAAATGTAATATTTGATGGATTTTTCTAAATGGTATAGCGTTTCTTTTTTGCTACGGCAATACTCTATAAATGTACATTCAACTTATAAAAACAATGAAATTGAATAGCGTATACGAATTGAAGTCGCCGAGAAATGTATAGAACGACGTTTTTAAGCACCTGCTCTAACGACAGAAAAGGAAAGTTTTTTGCATCTTATTGTGATTGGTATTGAAAATTGAATACACTATATAATATTCGGAAGCGTATCGTGGGTATAAGTCCGTGGCAATGAGTCAACAACATCCGTGGTTTCAAACTCTCTAAATGCTCCTCAAACCCAACGAAATCATCTCGGGAGATCTACAATTGATGTATTTGTATCTATTAATGATTGAAGAAAAAATAGCCATAATACACGCAGAGATACACGACAAAGTATTTTGTTCAGCATGACAACTCTAAAATATATATAATAACACCATTAAAGTACACATTTTCTTATGTGAGCTTTAATTTCCCAAAATGTATAGTTAAATGAAATAATTAAATAAATAAAATATTGCAAAACCCGGTCAAAACAAATACTTGGAAACACGTAATTGGGAAGCCACCATATTACTTCTTCCGCTTATGCTATACTTGTATACCGATCGATGATTCATTATGATGATTTTGAATATATTCATGGATAACCTAAAAATTGGAGTCGTTCTTTCACCTTCAATACCAACACAATGAAATATTCTTTTACTAATAATTTTTTAACACGTTAATTGCCATGTCAGTCATATGTGTCTGACGCTAAGAAGTTCTGCATGAGCCATGTCAGACATATATGTCTGACGGACGCGATTTGGTAGAAGAAATTTTTGTCGAGAAAAAAAGTTTTAATATAGGGCCATGTCAGTCATATATGTGTGACATAAAAAATAGTGTTTTTCCGGGAATTTTGGCAAAAAACACATTTTTTCTGTGATACACATTAAGTTTCCTTGATACATTTTTAACTAAATTAATCTAATAAAGTTACCATGGCCCATGTGAAAATTTTTCTGATATTATCGTGGCGATTAACGTGTTAAATAAAGTATTCATTCATTTACACCAAAATAATACTTATATATATATGTGAAGAAGTTCCTATGATAATTGATTAAACATTTTATAACCATATTGATTCAAGTTTCGTCAATTCGAAGGTGTATAATGAATATAAATTTTGTTAAAACATTTATAATTTTATTAAAAATTGCGAATATAAAACATATGGTGCTAAACATACCGAATATATACTATAATTCATAAGGTGGTGTCAAATGTATGCCAATCAAAGTTATGAGTGAACCGAAATGTTGATTTTCGAGCCATTGATCATCGATACACTCTCATATATTTTTATATATATGATCATGATAGATTAGATGTTTTAGGCATAGATTGTGACTTATTAAAAATGGTAATCACTTTGTTTTTATATTAAAAAAATTGTCTTTTTCATTCTAATTTTTTATAGATGTATTTTTCGTTTTCTCTTTAGAAAATTGAAAAACTTTTTTACCTGAATATTTTTTATTATTCATTCTTTTTCCCTATTTAATAAATATTACAAAATTATTCCACACAACACCATATATACAAAACAATATATTTTATCATTTTTCCGTATGTGTATTTATACCTCTATAACCGATACACTCGACTCTTTTAGGTACATATAAACAACATTATAATAATAATAATAATAATAATAATAATAATAATAATAGTAGTATAAACGTCGAGTAGTAGTATATATAGTAAAAGTATATTATACTATACTTTTAACAAAATTAAAAACATATTTCACATCAATTCATGAAATACTACACACACCAGCACACAGCATAGCCCGCTTCTTCTCTTCCTTTTATTCAAAACTAAAATTAAATTTTACGTTTTCGTACATTATATCAAAAATACTAAAATATAATTTTACATATAGGAGTTTTTTTTTTTCCGTACAGAGATTTTGTGTATATGTTTTGGTTCGAGTATTTTGTGTATAGTATCTGATGCGATAGATACTACACAATATTATAGTATATACTATATATTAGCATAAATACTATATACATATACTATTTTAGTATTAAAAACATAGAATAGATAGATAGATGGGTGATATGGTGGTGATATATTGTACTGCTGAATATATACATAAACTTGGAATGATATAGAACCGCACACATATGTTCTTCTCTATATAATATAAATATCTATATAGAAGTTATTTTTGGCTCATAATTTTGTTGTATTAATTTTTTTTCACTTTAAAGTGCATTAGAGTGTGATTCGCTTCTAGAAATTAAATTTAAAAAAACATATATACACTTGTTGTTTGTGTGTTATGTGTGCGGTTATTGTCAAATGCTTGTTATTTTTGTTATATGTTGTGTAAATAAAAAAACAGACACACACACACACACATAGAGAAAGTAAAAAAATAATAATAATAATAACCAAATTATAATATATTAAAAATGAAAGACTAAAGGGATAAAAATAAAAAAAAAAAGGGCAACTAACTATTTTCGGAGAGATGAAACCATGCAATGCAAAACATTTATATATTTTATATGCAGAATATTCAATTTAAATACCACAAAAACATCGACACACATATATTAGCTATTATATTTATGGTGCGGTGTAGTATATGGGATGTTTTTAGTTTTTAGATAAAAGTGATATACATTTGTTTGCAGATGTTATGTTAAAATGATTAATATACAAGATTTGGCTATATAAAATAACGAGATTTACATTTGTCGTTCGACCATGGCACATGGCCTTCTCTATCGATGGATGGCCATTCCGTGTTCGGTTTGCACACATACATATATTATAGTGTGGCCAATGCCTTCGTTCGTAAATACTCAATAGCACAGTGGCATAGCCGCGAAATATATATATTATTAATCATGAAATATGGCCGCTTCAATTCCGCTATTTTTTATAGGAAATTTTTCGGTATTTATTTTAATATTTTTCTGCTATGGGTGAATCATTTATTCGTTTATGGAATAATAAGAAAAACGGATATCTTTGAAAATTTGGTGTTGAACGCTATTCCGAGATTAACAATGTCTGCACACACATATAAAATTAATAGTATTTTGAAAACATCTATCTTTCGTTAATTGCATTACAATTGGTAAATTGTTATATACTTCCATGCGCGGAGTGATTTACCAAACTTGGCTGTAATGAAAGGTTTATTAGATGACATCCACTTGGAGCAAAATATGACTTAATAATATAAAAAGACCTTCGTTTGTATAAGATCTGCGGTTTATTGTTTTATGCCGAAAAAATGTATATATGACAGCAACGAATTATCCTGAAATGTTATTTAAAACATGGAAAAACTTTAAACTATAAAATTTATCTTATTTTAATTACTTAAAAAGGAATTATTTGCACGGTAATGAGTGTTTTTGAGTGGTTTAAGTGTTTTCAAAAGATAGTACACGTCAAAAAATGTATTGATAAAAATATCGATAGTCTGATGCAATGTAACTGTTGGTTGTTAATTATATTCGTGCGCCATTGTGAAAACTGTAGGAATTGACAGAGAATAATATCGTATAAAGCATTTTTTTATTCCTCGTCTGGAACAATAATTTTTAGGTTAACTTTTGAATCATATCATCTATTAAGTATTGCATTTTTATTGAGCACTTATATTCCGTATGACATCACATAAGTGAAAGAGTCTCTACAGCTCAATTGAATGCATCCAAAAATACTATGTGGTTGGGCATTAATGGAACATCATTATACACCATCTGTTCAATATAGGCGAATATCCTAATATTGATGCCAAGGATGAAAAGACCATATGAGGAACTTATTAGCTATAAGGTGTCTGGTTCAGATCCACCAAAGGCTTAAAAACATGGGTATATACACTATTGCAGTGGCGTTTTATTGGACCAAAAAGATTGTCCAGTTCATCAAGGAAAATTCCAAGGGTTAAGTTTAAGGTAACAAAATACACCTACACTTTGGTCGTACAGTGTTTGTGACACTTTAACTATACACCTTATTTCTTTTCGTATCGTATATTGTAATTCATTCCATTAATTCGGTATATATTGTAAATTTGATGTTTTTAAATATTTGAATATTATATGCGTATCCTTTATGCACATAGCAATCTCATCTTTGTGTTATTAGCGTCTATCATATTGATGAAGAAAATTTCTAGTGACTGGGTTCGACGGTTATTACATACATTCTCCCAAAAGAAAATTACATACGTGGAATATTGAATTTATCACTTTATCATCAATTCCGCGGGAATTTGGCTCCGATATAAAGTAATTAAATACAGTACGCCCAAAAAACAAATCCCTGCAGTCATCTCACCGTGTCGCCAATTTAACACTGCATTATCAAACCTTTTGTAATACTATACCAATACCAAATCTGTTATGTATAAATAGATTACATAACATTTAGATAACGCAGTATATATTTGTATTGCTTAGCATTTAGATAAGTATCTATGGTATATATGGATGTACAAATGCCATCGATAGACACATAAACATATTTAATGTATATATACAATTTAGATGTATGTACGATTCACCAGCGGAGTAACTCTCTCTACTCTAATGGATTTATGAAACTACACAACCACATAACATTCAATTTGAAACATATAACAACACATTATAAATATATACTCCTTCGTATATATTGTATATTAACAATTTATGTAAAACCATTGGTATACACATTTAGTTGGAACATACAATGTATTTTGTGTGTGTACATATTATAAGCTATTACAGATATTTATGTCATTACAATTATCCTTAATTTGTATTTCGATTTACTTATATTATACAATATATTATAAACATAATTGATTGTCTATATAGTAAATATTGTCATATTTTATTAATGCTTAAAATATACTTATACCCTGTCTGTTTGAAAAATAACCAGAATGGCTTGAGCTTAAAGCTTTTGCAAATTTTTTATGCGCTGCGGCTAGTCATAAATTCTTTATCCAATTAACACAAGTTTATGAATGGCATCGATTATTTACATTGAGGCATTTCAATTGAGGTATATAAATATTTTGTTTATCCATTCCGGTTATTTTTTGCGGACAGACCGCATGTATATTGAGAAGTAGTTAAGTGTTTACAAAAAATATTATCATGATTTTCAGACATGACACATTGACTCCACAAAAAGTGACAAAGTCACTACATTGTATCTTATGTACGATCAAAAATTAATCTCTGTTTAACAACTTAAAAACTCAGAATATTAAAATAAGAGAACAACGAAAAACAATTAATATTTGTTTAATCTGTTGATAAAATTATCGTTTACATTATCTATATTTTTAAATATTATTTTTAATAAAAAATAAATATATATTTACTATGCACAGGATATGTTAAAAATTTCCAACCAACGGCGGCCCACTATGGATTTCATGAAGAATTTATAATGTGCCCTGTGTGAGAAATATTATTTTTATACTAGATTTAGAGTTTCATTACTTACGAAAGCATAAAAATGTTATTGTCTTTTAAAAAAAAAGTAAACCAGAGGAAATTAATAAAAAACATTCCAACATTTTACATTACATCTGGAACGCCGAACAGAACTACATCCCGAAATATATATTATTATTATTATTATTAGAATAAATTTTAAATCTATGCTTTTGGCTGGTAATTCTTAATACAGCCAAATGTATTATGCAATAAATTAGTTATTCATTATAAAAATTAATTACTGGAGAAAATAAAGCAAACAAATAACATAGAGAACATTCATCATCCACCTGTTTTGTTGTTGTAATTTGTAAATGATAAACATTACAAATTTTTTTTTGGTCCTTGTTTTTTATATATTTTATTTATAATGTAATTTTAATTTGTTTATTTCCAGTAAAAACTTTTCTAATTATTATTTTCTTCTTATATTCAAATTATATTAACTTTTAATTATGTTCGTCCCATTGTAATTATTATATGAATGTAACGGTATCGTTTATAAAACAATTTCATACTGCCAGGACTATAGAGGACGATACGATGGTTTCAATATATATTCGAAAATATTAAAATTGGTTAGGTCGTACGCTCTCTGTCCGAAAAATAATTAGAATATGGCTTTATATTTTTTGATTTTAATGCAATCATTACTTTAAATTTTAATTATTTTACTGGCTGTGTGTAACTTTAAACCGATGGCATTTTGTAATTACTGTTTACTGTTTACTATAAAATTTATATACTTGTAGCTACTTTAATAACCAATATGCCTGCCATTATACATTGTATTTAAAATATAGTAAATACATTCGTTACATCCAGTCTGAAGTCATATTGATTTAAGATATAAATAAATTTAATAATTCATATTGCTCACTCGGTCTTGTGCGCTGCTATTCACATATCGAATACAAAAAGGAACGAATAAAAAACACTAAAAAAATCAACTTCTATATTTTGTTTTCATCAATATTATGCAATAGTAGAACTTCAGGTATATGAACTCACCGTCTTATGCTAGTATCGTACGTATTGATATTGAAAATCGATAGATTTCTTAAGTATTCGGTTATGCCACCTAATGGATCGGGTATGGGTTATTATTGTGGTAATGTACTTTTGTGTATGTGTGTGTGTGTGTTGTGTGTAGAATGAGATACTATAATATACCCTAACCTAAACCTATAATATTAAATATTTCATATATACCTATACAATTTAATATGTGTGTACTTGTGCACAATAAAATTGTATCATATTACTGGATATAATTTTATTTTACGACTAAAATATATGGCGAACATATAAATAATTGGAAATGTATACACCAGCAATTGGTTTTTTTTTTCTCATATTATATATTAAGAAATCATTTTGATATAAAACTTGTTTATATGCAACCAAATATTTATTACCCACATTGATGTATAAGCAAAAGGCAAAAAATTAGTGTATTTTATAAATTCTGTTTTAACTGCAATAAATATTGTACTTCAATTCAATCCAAATCCAGTAAATTATAATATAATGTATATTGCTTAAATGCGATATACTAATCCAGTGCCCATTATGTGAACGTTGAAATAAATGAATTGGTTTTATAAATGTTTCATCATAAATTGTTAAATAAAAATTTATTTTCTGATGAATTGTGAGTAAGTTGTTATTTCACGGATATTAAATAACTTTGTAATTTAAAATTTAATTAATTTATTTTTTATTCTAATCATTCTGTAATATATTTATTTAATTTATTTATTAAATTAGTTAAGCTACACTTAAGTTTTATCACAATAACGATGAATTATTTCAACAATATCCCTCTTTATATCGATCAAAAACAGTCATGATAAACTGATTTATCTTAAGGATGCCCTTAATTTGATTTACCAATTGATGTAATCGAACAGTTTCAGTAGAATTACCCTATTGACTAGCAAACTACAGATTATGGGGTTAATAGATTGTCCTAATATATTACATATAAGATCTTATTTTAATTGTAGTTCACCAGAAATCAATTCCAAACTATAATTGTATAGAAATTGTTGGAACTATCACGGATTTATATAAACTTATTCGGATAACTGATAGCAATATCTAATATTTTTCAAATATTACATTCAAATTAGTAAATCGCCCGCGTTTATGAATTTAACAAATACCAATTGAATTGTGAAACACAATCGTCTTTTCTCGCACTGAGTTCCAAATGCATCTATTGTGTCCGTATATTGTGTGAGTTTCCATAATGAAATATACGCCATTTAATGGATAATTGAAAATGATTGATTGGCTGTGAATAAGATAAAAATCGAATGAGACCTGAGTAACATTTGAATGAAAGAACATCAGAAAAAGTATATATATTTTTATATGAAAGGTAATAGTTGTGGACGAATTTCCAAATTGAAATTTACATCATTCGATAGAC
This sequence comes from Bibio marci, assembly GCA_910594885.2. NCBI lineage: Eukaryota > Metazoa > Arthropoda > Insecta > Diptera > Bibionidae > Bibio > Bibio marci. Next base: position 9,352,898 of record OU343116.1, on the reverse strand, counting down.
AATTACAAATGATTCATTTTCTGTGAATGTGATAAAAATTGTATATGCGGTTACATGTAAAAACCACAAAAATAGCACAAATTCTGCAGATCACAGATTCACTGATGGACTAGCCGACAGAGTGAAATACATATTATTCAATAGATTATTGCTAATGATTGATTTTCTGCGAATGTGAATAAAATTGTATTAGATATTCGGTTGAGTATGGGTTACCAAAATAAAATATACACCATTCGATCGGTAATTGCTTGAATTATTAATTTGTTGTGAATATGATAAAAAAAAAAATCGTATGATGCATTCGGTTCAGACATTTAATTGCCTGTTTTAATCTAGTCTAATATATTTGATAATTAACTACTATTAAAATAAACGTCAACAAACAGTTTGTTGTTGTTATATAATAATTGAAATCAAAGTATCTATTGATTTTATAATAATTTGTAAAATAAAGTTTTTGCACATATTTTTTTTATCAATATTTTACAAAATAACAAAAACAAAATATCGATTTCTTTTGTTGTTGTTTTTTTTTTTTCCATGGAACAAACTTTATTAACCACAAAAGTATTGCTATATTAAATTATATAGTTTTTTTTTCAATACATCTATTCTGCGTTAATTCGAACGTTTTTAGAATCTCCACAAATCCGTTTCAATTATTCCTCGGCAAAATATTAATGTCTGACAAACGAAACGAATGTAAATTTTAATCAAAACTTCTTTTTCTTCTATTTAAAAATCAATGCCCACCGGGGGACAGTTTTTATAAATCATATAGTATGACATGTAATTTAGTTTAACAAAACATATTCAAATTGCATTTAAAGTATTGATTAATTAGTATTTGGAGCTATCTGAGCTGAAAATGTAGATGATTTAGTTTAACTCGACTCTAGATATTCATTAACAATTGCCTGGAGATGTGTGACGACAATTATTCCGCAATATCGAACCACCACATTTCACACATAAAGTTTGAAAAGTAATGTTCAGATTAACGCACGGTTGGTGTACATATCTGTTTTTTTTATCTATTATAAATAAGTGTATACACAGATTCTTGGCATTATTCTATCATATACGTATTATATGTCCTTATAGGGTACATTTCACCACAGACAATGTAATGGTAGACAGACACAGAGCCATATACCATCGAAACAACGAAAAATAATATATTTTTTCTGTCTTATAACTTCAAATTTATACAAAATCAAACATACTCAAACTATCTTTAAAGATTTTTTCAATATATGAATTTGTGTGATGCGATCTTGTGTCCTTGTGTCCTTTTGTGTGTGATCTGACCTATTGGAATACATTAACTGGTTACCTCTTTATATTTGAATTGTATATAGATAGAATAGATTATCTGGTAGTGGTGTGTAATATTTGTGGTTTAACTTTATAATCGACAATTTTTTTTCCGTTGAATTATAATTTCTTTAATGATCACACAATAATAAGAAAAAGTTTTATAATTTTTTCCATTCATTCGTTTATACAACGTCTTATATCTCTTTTTAATATTATTATTGGGGGTTTTATTTTTTTTTCTTATAGTAAAACCAATATTTAAATTTTTGTCTTCGTTAAAAGTTTTCAATTTTTCATTTGACTTTGCGGCTACACATTGATTTTAAAAATCAAGTTTTTATATATAGTGTATCGAACAATTTCAATATTATACTGCTTTATATTATGAGCGATACAAGTAAAATGTACAGATTAGATTTACGTAAAAAAACTTATCGTCATTGCATTACACTCTCCATATTATCAAGCCAAAATTAGATACGATGACATATATTTGTCATTTTATGTAATTGACATTGGTAGCCAATTAGAGTTTGTTCAGATTCTGATTCTGAGATGTTTTCCTTGGACCAGCAATAGCTACGGTTATAATAATATACCGGGTTTATTGAATGAACCGCTCGACATTAGAACGGTACATATAGGTTTATTTGCAATCTCTACTTATATGACATTTTTATCGGCTTGGATGTTTTACATTATTATTTCTTCGGCTATTTATCTTCAATAAATAATAATATAATGACCATAAAAATTATCGAAACACAAATCCGCACCGATTATATGTCAGTGTGTGTGTGGCTATTTAGAATATGGAAAAGTATAATTCTTACATTTTATAAAGTATATTATTAAATTATTATACATTAAACTTGTTAGGTTTAGCCACTACTCACCCAAAGAATACGTATCAATATCATAAAATAATCAAACATTTATTTATATTTTTTTTCCGTGGCTAATCGCATCATCATCAATCTATAAATAAATACGGGTATAAAATACTTAATATGTTTGTTATTATATTATAAGCTATCGCTACACACTAAACATATATGGAATTGGTTGGTAAAAATTTACGATATATGTATATGGGAAACAGTGAGATGATGATGAGTGAAAATGCGGTGGTTGAGTAAATGCAATATAAAATCAAAAAAAAAAAAATATAGTCTATACACATTTTGATATGGGTGAAAGACTAAAGTAAACACACAAAAAATGATTTATCATCAATTTTATGTTTTTATTTTTTCTCATGTACCATATATATTAGTCTATATTGGTTAGTTTTTCCAATATAATATTATCCAGACAACATAGTACACACACACACTACATACTATGATACACATATGGTATATAGGATCTATAGACAATCGTTTTCAAATACGGCTACAATCTATCTCTAAATTTTGTATAACCATCCATTCATATATCTATCTATCTATGTTACATTATACCTATGTTACATTATAAAATAAATACAATAATAGCATAAAACACACACACACACCCACACATAATACAATTTTCCATCCATAACCATATCATATATTATTGGATAATGTATTGAAATAAAATTATTGATGACGACGATAAAGAAGAAGAAGAAGAAGAATAAGAAAAAAAAAACCCCAAGTTAAAGCACTTTTCCGAACAAAAGCATCTTTCATCCAATATATTTGAAATAAATATATATACAACACTTAAGAAAACATTTAACACTTTTCAATTCTATACTTCTACAATATAATATTCGTTCATATGTGTACGTGTATACTCGCGTATTATATATTTGATACAACCGAACGGTTATAAGGATCGAGAATTGAAAAACAAGATTTATAGACAATATGCGGTTCTATTACCTTATTTATATATTACTACTATTATTGCTCTCAACCACTCCACAAAACGCGTCTACACTATAGACTATACCATATATACCATATGACTGTATGTAAGGATCCTTATATAAAGGTATACTATAAATATACATGTCTACCATATAACTAACTGTTGTTTTAATGTTGAATCCCTTTTCATCGAATGTTATTAAATTTATGTTTATATTTCGCGTTTTGTATAATACGTATTAATATTCTGCTGTAGAAAAATAAAAAAAATCTTTTAAAAGTTTTTATAGTACAAAGTATTTACAGTACAATTTATTTATACAATAGATTAGCGACGTTAGATAAGTGTACACAGGGTGTATTAAAAGATACGCAACGATATACATCCAATGTTTTGTTTTCTATTGACATGATTGATGAAGTAACTAATTAAAAAAAATAAATAATAAATAAATTAAATACCACTTTCATACCAGCCATACAATATATTCTATATAATCACAGAATAAACTGAGTGACAGTGACAGTGGGACATTGGTTTTCCATTCGACGTTACATTACAATTGTGTTGTGCCAACCCAAAACTGTATACGGATAGTAAAAGCAACCACTTCCATTGATAATCTCTTAAACGAGTCCATTTGATAAAGCTGTAAAAGCAGATCCATCATATCCAACACATAATATTCTAGTAAGATAAAGCTTATGATACGAAGTGATGAATCTGTTATTTTCAGCAATTTGAGCAGTATAATTTATATACCGCAGTTCAAGTAAGAATAAATTAACCAAAAACGATTGGAATGTATAGATTTCAAAATCAGTAAAAAATCGATGGCGGGGATCTCTGAAAAAAACCAGAAAAATACCATTTAAAATTAATAAATTAACTAGAAAGATGTGGTTTTACCATTCACCTCGCATGGTCATGGCTTCTTAAGAGCTTGGTAAAATGATGGAAAAAAAAACATAAGATGATTGTTTAAATGAAAAATTTTTCATTAAATAAATAATTTATCAATTTTTAAAAGTGATATTATATTTCGATATATAGTATTTTGTAAATATCCATAAATAAATGATTGTGGTTGGAAGCTTCATAAAAACTTTGTTATAGCATTATTATTTTTACCTTTCGTTTAAACATTTTTTCTTTGCATTTTTCGATTATTATTTAATTTTTTCACCTTTTACGCAATTTCCATTTTGAATTGCTATGCGTTTGTGTGTGTGTGTGTGTGTGTCGGTGTCTTTGGTGCGTTTCATATTTATAAAGTGCGTATTTTTATTTAGACTTACAGTACACAAATACAAAATATAAATATAAAATATCCACCCTGTGTCCGAGAAATAATCGCGAAATGACTTTCTATAAACAAACATTAATTTAATTTAGTGCATAAATTAAAATACAAAGCAATGCGGGTGACAATAGTTTTTGTGCGCCAAACAAAGAACAAACACAAAAATTTGTTTTAAAATTAATAAAAATGCCATTGAAACGCTTAAAAAATAGCTGATAACATCAACAATTCAATATACTTACCGCAATTGTTCACTGCTTTTCTCTTAATCTGAATCATTTCGGTTATTTTTCGAATCAAATGTGCGTGTACGTATATAACTCTATATAAAAAATAAACCATTAAGACGAAAATATTCCAGAAGGACCAATCTAATGTAAAACAAAAAATATAAATAAATAAATAAAAAAAGGAAAAATATATATACATTTACACTTGCCGTGTACAAATGTAAATAAATATATAATACGTATGACCACGACCAGCACATGTTTATGAAACAAGGATCTAAGGTGACCGCATTCATTTGGCAACAGCATACGATTGAGTTTTTTTCACACTAGCATAGTTTTATTTGAATTGAATTGAAACAATTAAAAAGGATCATAAAAGTACGTTATTCAAATCATAATTTTTTCACATATGGAACTTTACATCAGACGATAAAAGCTTTGTTGGAACAAAAGGAAGTCAAGGAAAAGGAGCAACCCTTTTCTATATCTATATATTTAAACTTTTCTGGTAAAAGATCAGCTGAAATTGACCGGCACTTTACAGAACGATACATCAACGATTCAGGTGAAGATCTAGTGGAAAGAATTGTTACGCTAAACATTGCGGTGGTTTCATCGGAAAAAGAAATGGTTGCAACATATCGTTCTTTAAATACACAACATGACGAACACCAACAGGACATATTTGTATAATATGCAAAACTGAATTATCCCTGCTCACAAAAACTGCCCATTTGGTCACCTTTAAAATGTATAAATATACATTTGGCGTAAATGAAAAATATATATACATTTGAAAGATAAATGGAAATTGTAAGGCATGTAAGGCCCATGGCTAACAAGTTATATTATTCAGTATTTTCTTTTGAGGTTTTTGCCCATCACATGCACACACACACACACAAACATATATGGAACAGAATTTATGGTATATAACGGTTTAAGGATATATAATGTATATATGTTTTGCAGTACATATAATACGCAATGGTGATAATTCTCAGACCACAATCAGTTGATTATTTATAAAGATCCGAAACAAAAAGGATTATATATAAATATAGAATACATATAAGAATAGAACATTATTGTATACGTTGCAGCAAACAAATAACATAAATATGTACCGAATATAAGAAGCTAAAAACTCAGTGAAAATAGATTTGTTATTTTGTATAGGATAATAAAAGTCAAATACAAATCAATTCTCGTTCGGTTAATGCTGCGATTTTATTATTATTTGGTAAACATTTATATGGTAATTTGGTTGATCAACGATTTTAGAAATGAGTGAGATTTTGATCCATATCCTATTCACATTGTTACAAATAATTAATCGGTATATTTTCTACTAATTATTGTGTTGATGTTAAATAATTGATAAAATATTTGCTACCACATGCACCACATCCACTGCCATAAATCCCAATTTTTACATATTTAATTTTAACAACAACAAAATATAAAAAAACCAAAATAATAACAATTTTATTAGAATTTATGTATTTATTACATTTATATTTATATACTTTCCCTGGAAAAATGGTAAAATGCGGTGACTCGCGTGTGCTTCATAGAATAGGGAAAACTTCGCGTTTATGTAAACTGTTACAGCCATTCTATATCCATATTCCTATAATAATATAATGATAAATAAAAATTATGCGAATACACAACACCTACCACACACACACCCTATACCAATTTCTTTTAATATTCACTAATAAATAAACACATTTAATTTTATTTCCTTGTAGCTCTTAAATATACGCATTAATCCAAGCATTGAATGCCCCACACCCAACGCCTTTAAATATAAAATAGCTTAATATGAATATAATAAAATTATTTGATTATTTAATGTTATAAATTCCACTCATTTAATTTAATATAATTTCAAATAAAAATTTTTTTGTTAAATTGATCCATAAAAATATAACAAAAAGGATAAAAATAAGAAAGTGAGTACGAACTTTGGTAATAAAATTAAAATTTAATTATTAATAATTGTATAGTTATTATTATTTGATATTTGATATAGCATGAATATACCTATTCTTGATACATATCGCTCCTATGCCCAAATAACGAACAATTCTACAGTAGACACTATGACAAATCATCGTATGTGAAACTTTATTACACTTCAACGCAGTTGTTCTTGTATCTGCGTACGTATCATTTATGCGACGGCATTTATTAAATCCTAGTTAAATACCAGTCTTCTGAAGCATAGTAAAGTAAAATCGTTGAAGTATATCTCAGAGATATGTATATTCCTTCCTATATAGCCTTTTTTCTGTACACACTTCATCTTGCCTATATAAATGTGATGTTTATTAGTTGATCAGAATTTATCCACAATTTTTTGGACGTCTTCGATTATCCAGAAAGTCTTACTATTACTTTCAATTCATATGCGATAACTATATTTTCCAAACCATTTTAAAACATTCCCATTGAATGGTAAACGTCTGCTAAACGTCGACAAGTTATGTAACATTTAATACTGCACCGTAAATTAAATTTCAGGTTGAGTTGTTGTTCAATAATATGTTTTCAAATCATTGTTTCCGCTACGAACTTTTTCGATTGACAATTTTTCTTTGACATTAAAATCTCAACTTTTGAATAATTTCGCTAACCATTCCCTACAAAAAGAACAATCGAAAGTTGAATGTCATACAAATTTTTAAATTAGTTTCCATTGTTATTTTTTTGTTTCCAATGGAAAATCATTAAATCACCAATGTCGGTAATGTTCTCTCCTAGCATAGGAGTCCTATGCTCTATTTACAATTAAATTAAATGACTCCCTATAGAAAAATTTTACTAATCACTATTTAAGTATTTTCTTATAAAATTTTCGAAGTGTGAAGGTTTTACTAATGGTTTGCCACAACATAACTATTTAATTGTATATCACGAACGAATAGTGTATAGTTATCTATAGTTGTGTTTATGAACACACACACACCGAGATGTCCTGCCAGCACATTAACACAATTAAGTGGTAAAAAATATGTGAAAATAAAAACCGTTTTTGTATATAAACTCTTGATGATCCAGAAGACAAGAAGAAAATCAATTGTAAAATAAAAAAAACCCAAAAATTATTGTATCAATTGAGTTGATTTTTAAATAGTAAATATAGTAATTTAAGTGTTTTACCAACACCATAAGTTAAAATTAATAAAATATACTATGTTTTTCTTCTATCTGCCGCACAAGAAAATGCAGACACACACACACACACAAAAAACGATAGTAGAGCTTTTACTTTTTTTTTATAATACATTATTTGTTTAAAGGAAATAAAGAATAGTGTAAAATTTTTACTGTTTTCTCCATTCAACCCTAATCAAACCCATGTTTGTTTATTCTATTTCATTCAATATATATTAAATTAAATATTTATTGAAAATTTTTGTAAGATTCAAATTGAAATATCAACATGCCGATATCCTTTCTTATGTTAGTATATATCCTTTTCTATGTATATATACGACGGTATCCTATATTCTTCAACCTAACAATATAATAAAAAAAAAGTAAAGAAAAGCATTAGTAGTTTAGTGTAAAATTTTCAAAGTGTGTCAATAAAATCTAAAAAGACCATTTATTATTTGTATATAAATTGGCTAAATCAATAATGGGTCTTACCTTTTACGTTTACGTGGTTTCAGGTTTTTTTTTACTCTCCCATATTATATTGCATGCAGCATAACTCAATTCAATTTTATATTAGCGCCATAAAATAGTTTGTACGAACCCAAAAAATTATATAAAAATAGAAATAAATATATGGTTTATTTTTATCGAATAAAAACTGTATCGGCAGACAACACCATCTACAGATTCTGTTGACCAAATTGTAACATAAATATATATGGATGTGATCTCATGACAATTATTTTATATTTAAAATCACATCCAATTAAAAAGGAATTTTGGTGAAAACGTGAATGACCAAAATTCTGGTATCTATAGTTCGGAAAAACTATCGCACATTCTGCGGTATCTATCAATCAACCACGAATTTATTAGGAACTGTCCTTTTAATCACATTTTATTATAATCCTTTCAACAGTAGAAACATTTTATTATATATTTTTCAAGAATAAATTAATAATTTGGTATTTTCTTAATCGATTCCGGTTATATTTTGGACAAAGTGAATGATTAATTATCGGCTTAATTGAATTATTAGTTATGTTGTTGGGTAACATTTTGCAGTGGTGCGTCTGCATTCACGGCCGTAAATCAAACAATACTTTATCGTCGCACTTTTGTTTGTACTAAAATAATGATATGTGGACGTAAAACTTCTCCGAAAATTATGTTCTTATTTTTTGTACAAAATATTCCATAAATATAAAATAATAGCTGTATTCAAGTGCTTTAATATTTGCATGTATATTACGCGTTGCCATTGCTATAACCATTATTTATTCATTTAACCATAAACTAAGCAGAACTAAATATAATTTAAACATTGTGAAATAACAAATATTAAAAGTAAAAAAAAAACATATACAAAAATAACGCAACAACATAATTTTTTGGAAAAACAGACACACAATTTTTAAGCATATTATTGTATAATTATATGAAAAGCTTATTTGTATAATTTTGTCAAAAGGATATAATTTATATAATGCTATAGTCAGCCAAATAAAAAAAAACGAAGCTTATAATATTTCATAATAATAATTTTTAACTGCTTCATAATAATAATAATAATACTAAGAGTAACACAAAAACGTAAATATGGAAATTTTTGTACAATGGAAGCAAACAATATAATAATTCAAATGGTTGTGAATTTAAATAGGTGTATTTATACACACAGGAAATGTTTGGAACGAATGCTACTAACAATATTATTTGAATTGACTGTGCAGAAAGTACAATTTACTAATCGCAATTTGTACTTTACCATTGTATATGAAGTTGAAGGTTAATCCACCTTTTTGTCTCATGCCATCAGATCGTTCTTTGAATGTTCTGTTCTGATTCAATGCCATTAAAAAGCATTTATCGGAAAGCAACCTCATACATGGAACATAATTTAAGTAGGCAGTAACGCGAAATGTTCAAAATTACATTCCGATGTTTTTTTAAAAAAGCAACTATGCAATAACATCTCAGATCATCAGATTCGAAAAGCATATTGCTGAAAACATCTACTTGAATATACGTTGTTAAATTTAATAAATATATTGTAGGATCAATGGAGATATTGTGAGAAAGGTGTTATGGTAAAAAGAAAAAAAACAGCCTTAACAAATTTTGAGCACGATCTTCAATATTTCCGCATTGCGCACAATTCTTAATCCTTCAAAAAGTTGCGTCGCCTATCACAAGTTTATTGTTGCGTAAACCTAGAATTATATTCCATCGTACGCTAGTAACATTTTGTCCGTACTTTGAAAAATGAGGAAAATTTCCGTGGAAAAAATCCACATATTTGTCATGGAAAAGATATATTGGAATTTGTCCAAAGAATGTCCATATATTTTCCACTTATAATATAATAGTATTTTATTTAGGTCAATTGAAATCTTTGGATGGTCAGGGTAATATGCCCAACATATATCCGCTTGGTATTGTATTCATAATTTATTTCACCAATTTTCCAAGACAGTGGTTCAAATTATATATATTTTGCTTATCTATAAATATAATCCTCACTCTTTTAAATTTATTTTCATAATTTTTAAAACAACCAACAACTCAAATCTATATATTTCCTAGGAATTTTGTAAGAATTTTCATGGATTTTATCCGTGATTTATTTTTTATTATTTATTACAAAAAAAAAACATCCACAATCGATGAATGTTTGCCATCGTTCAGCATCTTAATTCCGTGCTCATAGAACTTCTGGTCATATCGGTAAAAAATTGAATAAAACCGCAGTTTGACATAATCGTCATAAGAAAATTTATTTGGCTAATACGAACGGAATTCATGGGTATTACTTGCCAAAATACATGAACGATCCAAAGATATTTTTGTCAAAATATACGACGAAATATTTCTAAGGAGAATCCGGGGAAATTATCATCGAAAATATACGGATAGTCCAAGGACATTTTTTATAAAAATCCATGGACACGGTTGCACTGATCATATAAAATTCCATTGGACATCCATAAGAAATCCATTGATATTTCCTCGGATTAAAACTACGGACTACTACATATAATGCGGACATTTTGCGGACAAACTACGGACAGTGTTACTACTGTAATCGTAGATGATAATGCGATTAACACACACTTCATTTAGTTTTATTATAATATTTGATTATTTTTACTTTAGCCACAGCACTGAGTGTGAATGGAAGATATAGCATTACAAGAATTTTCTTCTATATATATATATATAGGAGCATATGCTTATACTTGTTGAATGCCGGCATCAATTTATTGAATTTGTTGTATGTTTACTGGTCAAAGTCATTTATTTTTATATGCAATTTGAAAAAAAATGTCATGTTCCAGGATTTAAAAACGTTTGCTATAATTGTAATGATATGAAGAATTTGTCCGTTGTAATGTCGCCATAAAGATGTAAAATTGTGTGCTCTCGCCAGTAACATTTATCTTCTAGTTGTCCTTTGTTTTCCATCGAAAAATTTGACCTCGCAGACGATACGAATTCGGAATTGATTCGAACCATATAAATTTTATGGAAATATAGAAGATTGGATAGGTTGAATATTAATCGCATGTGAGTTGATTTGATTTTGCATTTAAAAATCAGACTTTTCGTGTGAACGATGAGTTGCACGCGAATAATTTTATCGTCTGAGAGTATCTTTTTAGAGGTCATTTGTATAAGAATTTCATTTCTGACCCATTTTTTCCTACAAATTTGGATTTGGTTTGATCGTAAATATTACATCCACGCATTTGTGTATTAAGGTGTAATAAACCAAAAACGGAAGCTTTTTTTTTATTTTATGGCGATTGTCTTGAATTGAATTGTGAACGCAAAATAGGATAGATATTTTTATTTCCAATTGTAACTTACTAAAAACATAATCTCGTGTTTGTAATTCAATTAATTTATATTTACGCACTCTTTTTTTTCCCTATTATTTATTCTTTTTTATTATCATGGGAATTTATTTTTCTTATTATTATTTTCATAACAAAAACTTTTCTACTTCATCCTCCGTTTCTCTGTTCTTCTTCTTCTCGACTATATTTTTTCTCCTATTTTTACTCCTTACAATTCCAATTACAATATCAAAGTGTTAAATTTTATTAGCAATAAGAAGGTTTATATACTTCCTTCCGTCATCCTTTTTATGTATTTATATCTGGTACCTATAGTAGGTACATTTTCATTGTGTTACCATGGTTTATGTGTTGTTGTTGGATTTATTTATACGTATATATTTTATTTTATGATTGTATATTTATTATTGTTTAACTCGTTTTTTTGTTGTTCGCATGGTGTGTGCAAAAAGGAAACAAACCAAATGGAGGATATATTTTGGAAAAAATAAATAAATAAAAATAATAAAACATATATTTACCTACACACATACACGTATACACAATCCAAAAGGGATTTCAAACAAAACTTTTTCATTTCAAATTTAACATAATTCATGGTTGTCCTTAATAAATTATACATAACGCACTGTAGTATTCATCTAGTATCCAGATACAAAATACGACGAAGGGTTTTCGCAATTGTTCCTTGAAAAATTATTAAAATAAAATTGGAAATATTAATTAAAATATAATGGTGATGTGCTGTGCTACTTTGTATAATTGTCACAAAATCGTATATAACTCAGGTGACGGTGGGACACGGTTGTGTTAACGTTATGAAACATAAAAAGTTAACGTTGCCGCACCGATCAACGAATTACATTACATTATGTAATTTATTATTTACATTGTGGTAAATTAAAATCGTCCTTCAGCTTATTTTTCAAGGACATTTGCCACACTAATTGTTATTTTGTGATATAGTAAAAAATAATTTATTTCCCATTGGGGATTTACAAATGAATTTATCTTTTCTATTTATGCGTACACTTATTGAAACCCCCTCGTATATCCTGTACACAACCAATGTATAACATATAAATAAAATATATAATATGAAGGTATTCTTTTTTTCACTAGTCAGTAAATACTCGTATATATATATGTATCAGATACTTTAATACAACGACATACCTCTATGTGTGTGTATACATATATTTTATTTAACCAACAACCCTGAGGTATTAAATATATCTTATTATGTGGATGTCATGGTTCATTTGTCCCAGACAATGTTTTTTTTTTTTATATTTTGGTTGGACTGAATAAAAAATCAGTTTCATATTCAAGATTATATAAAATTGTGGTAGAATGGTATATAAAATATTATAAAAATATATTGGTATATGTATTTTTTATGTATTGTATATGTAATATGAATCTGCACATAAGCTTATCAACAACACATATATATATATAACATAAAAATATATGTAATATACACCCTGTGTCCCAAAAATAATATGAATGGCTAACAGGTATTCATTCTATTCTATATATAAATGCTATTCAAACATATGATTTGTTTAAAATTGTATGTATGTCAATGGCACAAGTTTTTAGAATTCAAAAGAAGATTTCATGTTGATCAAAAATTGACACTTAAACATTATTAAAAACATGAATTTTCGATCAACGCATAGATGCAAAGGAAATACAATTTTTGACCCACCCACTACAATCACTTAAAGCAATATATTTTGACTTTCGCTGAAGAAAATGCCATAAAATTTTGTCAACTAATCGATATAGCTTTGGGTTTTATATATATTTATAATATTATAAAGCCATTCTCATTATTTTTGGAACAGTGGGTGTTACATATTTAATAATAATACTCATGTAATATATAATAAAAGTATATATAGATATGAGTTATTTATGGTAAAAAGTGGACAATAAATATATATTTCTATTTAAATAAATTATATGCAATTATATTCAAATAATGAAAGAACTAAAAAAGTGGCAAACAGAACGATGTGTTGCATGCCATACTGAAATTATATACCGACGATTTGATATAAAATAATAATTATTTGCCTAAGGAAAGACGTCGTCTCTAAGATAAATATATATAAATTTTAAAATATCAGTGAGTACTCTCCATGGCAATTGATATTTTGGAATTGAAATTATTACCTCTATATATAGGTGTTGATTATGGTGTCTGTCAAGGATACTTTCGACTAATATGTAATAACATATAAGTTATATGTTGAGTTCTATAACACGGGTTTTGTTTCGTATCCTTACTATTTTTGAAAACCTTCAATATTCATCTCTATATATTTAGAATTGTTAGAGTGTTTGGGGGGGGGTATACGCGCGCGGCATCAAAACATACATTCATTAAAGTTTTTGAATACAATATTTTATTGATGCATCCAAAACTATAAAATACAAACAAAATGTAACTAGTATTTTATATCACATAGAACAGATATAGAACAATATAAATTCAGATAAATTATTAAATATATATTAATATTGTCTGGAAAATAATAAATAAAATGTCAAAAGCTTTACAGTATTTTAACAAAAAAAAAATGAATCGATTATATTCTTTTTCATAATAATATACAAAATTCATTGTCCATTGTTTTGTTATAGATAAAATAAAAAATTCTGCAATGCAGCTGACAATTTTTTAATTACAATATGTTCATATGATAATAGGCGACCAAATTCTATATATATATATATAATATACTCATCCATACCTGATGTCCTGCTGTGCGGTACTGGAGGCGGTCATAGTATGGAATGGAATTTTCTATTAATATTTCAAATAAATGGTTTTTTTTTTTACTTTAATTAAAATTTTACGCATTGAAAATGTATTTGCACATTTAAAAATACAATACAAATAACAGGACAATCGCGAGGATGACACTTGTTTCATGTTTAGTCGGCGTTGTGCTTTCATAGAAAATTCCTTTTTTAAGTTTAGAAGTGTTTAATTACTAAATTTACACAATTTTATTTATATGGCCATCAATTGATGAAAGAGTGTCATTTTCACACAATACCGCAATAACCAAGATTAGCAACACATCAGAATTTCGTGATACACACAATCAAATAAGTCCACATGTAGGTGAAAAATTATAGTTAACGTCTATGGCCATCGAGTTCACCCGGATAAAGTGTATCAACAATTTTAAGGAGATCAGTCTAAATTTCCACTGGCCGAGAAAACACGAATTAGTGATAGGCTAGAATTTAATAATATATCTTTGATAAAAGGAACCATATATAAAGTAACAATTTAATAAAAATGAAATAGATAAATTGTCACAAAACCAGCAGCATTATATATTTTTATCGATCATATTGCACCCATAACACCTCAAATCTAATATGTGGCATAATGTTATTAAAAACGAAAATTTCCAAGAACCGTTATTATTTGAATGGATCGCAGGATAAGATATTTGAATTCATAGCGTCTTAAATTGATGCCAATGCCGAATAATACTTAAAATTTGATAATCTAAATCGTACTGATATTGTTAATCTTAATTGGAAAACTATATATAATAATAAATGAATCACAGTCACAATATATTTGAGCCCGTGAACCCAAAAATAAACATGTGTAGACAATTAAGTTATGGTAATTTTTATTTTTTGTTTATGTATATAAATACAACATTTTATATGTTTTCCAAATAATATTCTAATACAAATACCAAATTTAAATTCAATTACACCTATATTGTGCTATTGTGTGTATACAAAATACGAATTGAACACACCACCGAACGCATATGAATTTGTGGGTATATAGTAAAAGACAGGAAAAGTGAAAAATAATTAAAATATATTTATAATATACATGTGAAATATTTATCAGATTATTCAGCAATATTTCAATCTATCCTCCGGTTCACACACAAATGGGAAAAAAAAAAAAAATACGGAAAAATATGAAAAATCATTTTCACATTTTCTCCAAGTGTTTTTCCTTTATTCACCTCATATTACATATGTATGTACACAGCCTATATACACTTATACTTATACATATAACAATATATATTCACCATACACGGTATTATTTATTAATGGTTTAGGATATACAGTGGTCCACAAACAAACGCGTTTCCTATAACACGAGTCCAGCAGAAAAATGTAATCTGAGATTGAAGAAAATTATTAAATTTTTCACAGCCGTATTTATTATAAGATTAGATTTTATAATGTCCAAGGAAAAAACGAGAAAACAACTAGTACGCGATTCATCAAAATTGTCTGCACATCCAAACCATAACTTCGAAAATATCTTAACTATAGATTCGGTGCGGGTACCAAATTTTAGGGTTCTTTAAATGAAATGAATTTTTTTATATACTATTCCAAACCACTTATTCCCACACACACCTTTAACTACCCTCAGTCTGTCCGCTTCCCTAGTACATCCCCACACCACTAACTTTCAAATTTACACACTACAACTTCAACTACCTATACCTTTGTACGTCTTACAATGTGTGAAATCCACCGGATTAATAATGTGGCCTACTGTATTCAGTTTCAGTTATATTTATATAGATAGAAATTTAATACAGTATTTGTATATTTTTGTATATATTTATGGTACAAAGCATCCGAGTCAGTCAGTCAGCCAGTCAACCAATCATACAAATAAACAACAAATATATATGTATACAAAAAATACCGAAAAAATATCTCATATTTAATATAATATTCAGTCAGTAATCAAATCATAACTTTTCATTTCGTTTCTGCATATGACAATTTGATTGATTGATTTGTGCACTTTTGGTGATGAAATTTGAAAATAACTTTCTATTATATTGTACATTATAAGCTGATGCTCACAGCGATACGTTGGTATTGTATGATGTAAGAGTAAAGTAATGGCATAAAAAATTGTGTGAATGCATGATGATACATGTGTGGCAACCATAAATTAAAATTTTCATTTAAATAATAATCGAAAGTGGGGAGAATATAGAAAAAAAAATAAATAAATAAATGTAATATTTGAATGGGAAAAATAACCTTTTATCTATAACCTACATCCCCGCTACCCTATGTACTAATCCACACTTTACTGTATACTATTTTGACAAATATATAATAAAATAATTAAATTTTCATAATACGCTAAAGTGTCCAATTCAATTATAAATTAAATTACAAAACTTTAATGTTGATTAAATACAATTTTAAAGTTTTGATTTTTAAATTTAATTAAAATACAATTTGTTGTAATCTTGGGAATGGGAAAGGGGTTTGCAAAACCGATGGTGGTGATGGTATATATCATCCGCATTCATAGCAATAAGCGAATGTCACTGTAGTAACTAATATATATTTTTTTTTCGATAATAATAACATATTTAGGAGGGGACAAAAAATGTTTGGAAAATTTATTTGATTATTGTGCAAAAAAAAATCTGCGTGCAAACTTAATTTTAAGTCTTATATTAAGTATTCGAAATAGCCATAATATTCGAATGAGAAGCTTTTTTTGATGAAGTGTAATTACAAAAAAAATTGTTATTCAAGTCAAATGATTAATGCGGAGAGGGAGCGGGGGTATGATCGGAATAATGTGACTAGACTTTGGTTCAAATTACAACAAGATGGCAATTTTTTGTTTGATACACTATCTGCCAATGTCGTGGAGTAACAGAAATTAATGATTTTTTGATGCCATCAATAGTGTCATTAATCATCTGAAAATACCATCAAATTGTTACTTACTTACTCCATGGCGTTACAACCCGGGTACGGTTTTAACCTTCTCCAACACGCTTTTCCAACCTGACCTATCCGCACAGTCAATGTCTTCCAATCCCGAATTTTAAGGATCTTTATATCACAGTTTACTGCATCTAGGCGGCTCTCCTTCTACCTTCTGGTTTACTATTTTTAACAGTATTTTCGGCACACGCTCCTCCTCCATACGTACTACGTGCATCCAAGCCATCTCAATCTATTGATTTTGATTGTTTTTTCACAATATTTGGTTGACCGTACAACTTGTCTAATTCAAAATTGTATCTTCGCCTCCAACCATTCGGTTTTCTTTGACGGCGGGACCAAATATGCCACGGAATACCTTTTCGTTCGAAAATCCGAAGTATCGATCAAATTGTGGTGACTGAAATAATGTCCTGTCTGCTGCGTAAGATTTATTATATTGTAAATAAATTAACTAATTTATACAATGTTCCATTTAAAAATAAATTAAAATTAAACATTATATTTGCCATCCATAAATTTCACTTTTTTCCCATAAATATGAAACGATTTAATTGAAAAAAAAAACTATATTCACATCGAAAAACATTTATATTTACCTCAGAAATAATGTTAAATAAATAAATAATCATTTAATGTTTCCCTATTATAAGCATAGATAAATTGTAGATGTATGTAATAACATGAATATGAAATGAGTTCATGTTATGCAAAGTGAATCTGTACCACCACCAAATCCACAGAAATACATATAATTCCGTATGTGTGCTATTATTCCATTGATACAATTATATTGTTATACGGTACGAGTATATATTGTATTCCAAAAAATATAGGTATACATTTGCATATAATATACAAATAAATGACTATAAATATTTTAATTTAATGTTTTTGCTCTATGTAACACACAGATTCGAATTTCCAAAAAACCATAAAAAAAACAAAATAACATTATCATAGTTAGTTGTGTTAGTGTTAGTGTGTTGTGTGTACCAATTTGTTTATCTTATAAATATAAATTTTATTCAACTAGCTGCAATTTGGAAGTTTTCAACTTACAGATTTTCTTAGTACATTTTATTGCATATTTACCGTGTACCGTGTATAGCAATTTATACATATACTCACACACATATCTATATAGCTTTCAATGCCTTTTGTATATTCTATAGCCATACACACCATAATAAGTGCATAGAAAAAGACACTGTGTTCCTTAAAGACATTGTCGCTATACCGAAGAACATTGGAAATTATCTTTGTTGTACGTATGCAGAAATTTTTAACACGCTAAATAGTAACAATATATGGAATAACAATTTTTTAACTATTATATCCCGATATCTATTATAATCCATTTTCAATTGACGACAAACTTATCGACATTGTGATTAAAGTCAACGTAAATGTTGTTTAGTAAATACAGCCAACATTGTATAAAAGAAGTTATGTAAAAATTTCCATTTGCATTGAAGATTATCTAAATGGCCGGACTTTAAGTTTGTAGATTATGGAAGTAGTGGACATTATGTCAAACCCGATTAATTAGCTGAAAATTTTATGACCTAAAGCGTTATATGTTTTTGAAAGCAATATTAGCTGAACAATTTTCAAAACAATTTTCTTCTTCTTCTTCTTCTTCTTCTTCTTCTTCAGAAAATCATGATGATTCCATTTTGAGATTATTCATCCATTTTGATTTTATATATAAAAATAATGCTTACATAGTTCTGATTATTTATTAGGTGCGCGTGCATGCTCATTTAAAAACAATGGGTGGGTATCAAAGTGCGAAGAATATTGGGAAACTGAAGGGTATCAAGTTCAATTGATGATTAATTAAGAGAGATATCGATCGATATAATGGAAACTTTAAACTTAAAGTCATTGTTGGCAAATAATGTTATCAGAAATAATGGTTAGGCTAAATATATACCGGTGTGGCAATGGTATATATAATGCACAGACTATATAATCTATGGACAGATACTCTTAACTCAATATATATTGTAGAGGTAACGTTGTTTCAAAATTTGTACTTATATTGTTTTTATACATATAGAAAACTAGTACAATCATATGCACATATTATTTTTAACAATTTGGGTTGGGTTGTCAAATAAGTAAATTCGGGCTTTTCACAAATATATATGTTTTTGTTTTCATTTTACAATTATGGTAGCCGGAACATACATTAAGTAGCTTGACATTTGCAGCGGTTTTCACATGCACATATATTGCAATAGATTCACATAACAGAATAGAAACAATGGCCATTGTTTACAATAATGATGAATAAATGTAAACCACATCGAAAGTTTAATAGAGTTGCCATAGAAATATGCAAAAAAAGTTATAGAATAAAATGAAAAATATATAGGAATTAATTAAATCGTTATTCCATTCCATCAAACATTTTTCCAATAACCTTTTTGCCAACCCAATACGTGCATACTCTCTGTCTTATGTATATACAATATATAGGTACAATGTTTATGCTAAATGTTCATATTATGTTGGGAATTGGTTTTAAGCAGAACCACAATAATTATTATACTCTTTAACATTTTACACATATGTCCTATAGCTGTTTGGTATACATTTGTATATGAAATCCTCTATTTCTCCTTTCATCCTATATTATTATAATTATTAATATAAACTTGTAAATACTTGTACATTTGTTTGAATATATAATATTACTAAACTTAATACAAACTCTTTTATGTACCATATATAACGTACATGTATAAACATGCATATTTGAAGTTAGTATACAATATCTAGATATAGTTGAACTTATGTAGAAATTCTATGTATGTATAAATAATACAATCAGTGATGTGGGACGGTAAATTTCGATGATGGTTTGTAGAATAAATATATATTATTTTAGCAATAACTTAATGCGTATAACTGTGCGTATAAATAAACGCATCTCTTAAATGCGTAATGTTTTTTATACAATTTTATGTCGTTACATGTATTCGATGCATCCGTTGTTTATATTAAAGGTATACAAATTGATTGCCCAACATTTGTCAATTTGTCATTTGATATATTATTATTAATTTTTGTAATTTGCCTCCTAGATATTTAAATATTTTAGTTGTTATAATGAAATTACGATCCTTTCCGATTGCATTTATACAAAAATTTACGGTTTGCTCTGTTTTTGCATTATGCACGACACTGAAATAAACACACAGAAAATTTGTTAAGTATAAATAAACATTTTTACACATACTCGTACATGCAGATGCTTTGCTTTTTCACATATAGAACCTAATTTTTCGCATAAGTATAAAAGTACAAACATGTAATATTTTATATTTATAGATATTTACATGTGCGATATCGAAATTTGTTGCAACATAAGGATGTTGATAAATATAATATGAATACCACCGCGTTGTACCGTCATACCATCAGTACGGCAACACATTTAATTAAACGATAAAGTTTAATTTTGTAAATAATTGGTTGTTTGCTTAAAATTTAAATGGATTTATTCAATTATTCAATGCCTATTTTATGACACTTTTGTGCCTATAATGTACGATATATCGTTTAATCATATACCACTATTTCCTATAACATTACAATATCAAATATTCTGTTTGTGGTATGGTTAATAGAAAGTTGTATAATATATTTGTGAAAGCTGACGTGTACCAGTTTAAAGATACTTCCTTAAAAGTATTTATATAATATTGCGGTGTTGACCACTATAACAGTATCAACAATATAGTGTCCGAACCGAAACATGTGCCAGTACAACAAAATCAGTTGGAGGATTATTTCAACAAGTTCCCGTATACAAGACTTATATCCTCACATTGTATAATAAATAAATTGAACTCGGTAACACAAGGCCTAAAGAATTTACAATGCCTGTAGTTAAACGCATGAATCTATACAAATCACACTGATAAAGTCAATACCACATAAATTCAAAAAAATAAATGATGAGCGTGATATTGAAAAACCAGAGGCAAAAACCTCTAGCAGAATTTTCCATTCACATATATTCATAAGAAATTATAAAGACTACGAAAAAAACGAAATTATAAATTTCCTTAAAATACCACATCGCCAAATGACACAAATTAAAAATATGACAATGGCAGAGGTAAAAACCATCATCAATAATCATATCAAAAAAGGCATCTGGTTACTATTAAATTACTTGCCATTTGTTATACAAAATACCAGCAGCGAGGCATCAAAAATCATCACAATTCTATATACGAAACATTTAACTGAATATTTTCCATCACTGACACATCATTTTAATACCAACAACTTGGTAAATCGCTGGCAGAAGTTCAGCAGTCATATAGACCCGATATATATTTTGTTATAATAACATTATCACTCACCGAATTTCCTAATTAAAATAAAAATAGAACAAATATCAGTATTAAATTTCAATTGGCACTTACAATTGCATCTGACATTAAAAAATCAACATCAACGGCAGCGAATAAGTGAACAATGTCTAATGGCAAAGAGTTTGCAAATTTATAAGAATAAATAAATTTCTTACTTTGCCGGTATTATTGGAATATTTCACGGAATTAATTAAATGGGTTTGGAATTGATGGTGAAAGAACTACTGAATCTGGCCAGATTAGTTTTAAATTAGATTGGATTATAAGTTTTCCAAACGGAACTGTTGCGCCCACCAATTTTCCCATAATTAGTGCGGTCTAGTTGTTTGGTTAATAAGATAATCAAAGGCGGCAACGATCTAAATATTTTACGGAAATACGACAATAATAACATGCGTCAATAAAACGTAAGTGTTTCTTTTATTCAAGATAGCAACTACACAATATGAGCTTGATAGCTCGGTAGTTGTAGGATGCATTGAAATAAATACATCCATCCAGCCTCCCTGTCAATAATACAATACCATTTGGATAAGAAGAAAAACAATTCCTGTGAATACCATCAGAAAACTGCTGGCCCATATATTTTATAACAAATAAGTCTATAAAAATAATAATTACAGATCAAATAAATATATTAAACGCGACAATAATTATCTAACGATCTCTATATGGATCATCAAAATTAGGAATTACAATTTGTATGCGATCGCAATTGCCTTCTCGAAAGAATTAATATTTAAGATTTAAAGATCAATAGAATAAATCACATAATCATCAGAATAATTTGAGTTTATCTATCTCCAAAATATTGATAACAAATATTAAAAATAATAATCATAAGCATTTCGATTTATTAATAAAAAATTTAAATTATAAAACAAAAGAAAGGAATTTAACGGATAGAAATACAATTTTTTTTATTTGTTCTTTTTTTTTTTTTGTATTACGACGTTTTTTTTTTTTATTTTATTTGTGTGACCAATTGCAACGCATATTTATGTTTTGTTGCATGGCAGTGCGCAATTGCAGTCACAATTTTGTTCATCATCAACATAATATGAAAAAGAAAACCATTGTTTTTTATTCATCATCATCATTATCATCAAGTTTTTTTGTAAAATAATGTTTAATATTTGCAATTAATTTATTATATTGTATTTTTTTATCGCGATTGTATGTGTTTAGTCGGTGTTTTTTTTTTAAATATTTCAATTAATTCGATTTGCTTTTTTTTTATTGCTTTTATTCATGAATATAGTTTTGTTGCTGTAATAGCTCTTACTTTTCGTTGTTCTGATTGATTTTTAATAATTAGTATTTTTTTGTTCTTTTTTTGTTTCAGAAAAGTGTAGTTTTTTTGTAATTATATAAAATTGGTTTTTAATGTGAAAGTGTATGGACAATCGAAACGGAATTCAATCAACCATCTATTCAGCCATCCAGCCATCTAACCACCCAGCCAGAGTACATATTCATTCGCACCATTTGAATACGTACTTTTTTGTGGTTAATGAATGTCGTCGTAGGTAAGTGAATTTTAGCAATTTTTTAATATTTATTTAATTTTTATTATACATTTTTTATTCTATATTTTATTATTGGCAATACATTATTATGTTTGTTTTAAAATGTTGCTACGTCGTAATTACGTCGTTAATAATATACAATAGATGAATTATTGCGTCTCAATTAAAATTATTACAATATATTTTCGTAAAAAATAAGTTTATACACATAATTACACTGATTACGAATGTATCTGTACCGAGACATGGTTGTGAGGGTTGTGGTAACTATGTCGGATTACATTTGGAAGAATGGATTTTAGAGTAATATAATAATAATAATAATGACTTTACACGGCAGTCATAAGGCTAATGCTATATGCTGTGGTTCTATAGTCCTTTCGGACCAAGGGCGATTTGCTTGATGAGCTTATATTTTAAAACATTTAACATATTTCGTATATATAATATAAAATATTCGCATAACTAACTAATCAAAATCGTATCGTGAATACAAAGCTTAATGAAAATTGTAACATTTTTTTATAAATATAATAATACACAAGAGAAATTAAACTCTTGCTTGATATATTGATGGAATAATACTCTGCTTAAATATGAAAAAAAAAGTGTAAAATATTAATAAACAGGAATATTATTAGTTTATGTGTCAAGTACATGTATACAAATACATACATATAAATTTCAGCATAAATATACATAATAAATAACTATGGTATACTAACTATAAATACATAATATATACATTTTTTCGTAATGATACAATTGATAAGGATCATTAATCTTCTTTTAAAATTTTCGGCTAAAAACCATGATAAATTACAGCTTTTAAATTAAACTGTTTGTATTCGTTGTAATTCTGTGTGTGTATATGTGTTTATACTATATAAATTACTCTATCTACTATAAAATACGAGTAGTATTATATACTATATTTAGTCAGTATATATAGTTAAATATTATACTATGTGTATTTTAAAAGACATATTTAAGATATAAACACATATTTATAATAGTATTTTATTTCCGTAGCAAGAGTACGTATTATATAGTCAATATTATTTTAATTTATATCATATTTATTGATAAGAGTTTGCAATGTCTGTTTATATATAAAATTTTACGGTACTTACATTGAATTTAGCTACGAAATTAACCCAGCACGATCTTTTCCTATACATTTCTGGCATAATTTATTAAATCCGACTACCCTATTCATTCAGCAATCTCTAAATTGATGTCTTTTAAAACATTTTTTCTTCATCGATTGGGAAATAATGGAGTTGACATCTTCTAGATCGGAGAATACGTTTGCCGTTTGGGTTCGAGAAAAACTTCTATATATATGAGTTGCATCAGCGTTTGTTTTGAAGGCTATATTAGCTACGTGAAACCGCAAAGCCAAATCCATTAATGGTTATTTATTAGAAACCAATTAATCGTTATTTACGTAATAAATTATAATTCAAATGATACAAAAATTAATTTGTTTTGATACGACAACATTACATCGCTGTAGTAACACAGCCGGCTGTACGTACACACATAGGTATAAAGTATATTTTTTTCAATGTCTTCATTTTCCTTAAACACACATAAAGGATATTGTGGATCATTAAACAATTATTTATGTGAACATAAATTTACAAAGACTTTCGACTTTTCTTTTGTATATTTACAATGCATAGATAATTTCTTTTAAAACAGTTTAACTATAAATGTCTCTAAAAATAAAAATATAAGTATACCAAACCATCATCATCATAATCATCATCATCATTATCATATATATTTTATATACTATATTTTACAGGGAGTTAGTTATAACATTAACCTAAATAAAATTTAAGAATATTTCAATTTGATCATCTGGTTTTTTTATGCTTTGTGTAACAACTTTCTTGTGTGAAAAAACAAAAACAAAAAAGGATGCAAACGAGTAAAACCGATGAAAAATTTGAATTACAAATTAATACAAAGATAAAGATTCCAATTTAAAATGTAGATGGATAGAAAAATTTAGAAATTTTATTTAAAATCAATATATTTTAGTATTTTTCAATATACTTTGCCAAAACTGTGCACGTTGTAAATTATATTTATTTATTTTATATGCTGAAAAAAGAGAAATGTAAAGTTTTAGTTGAGTTTTTATGGTTTTTGTGTGTTATAATGCGTTTACTTTAAATAAAATAAATTAAAAGCAACGATGTGGATGGAGCCAGAGATGAGAATTTTCCAGAATTAAAACGATTTCTATTTATGTGGTGGCCTAACAGACTATTCTATGTATAATAATATAGTTTCCATTCAAGATATCACAGCAAAAAATTTAAGAATTACTTTATTCCAGCGCTGATGGAACAGATATTTACAGCCAATTATAATGTTGTAAGGCATATCAATGTTTACGCATGTGTGTCGCAATGGGTATGATGTGTGATGTTTGAACGTCATATGGTATCAAATTGGGTACAATAAAATTGCTTATAAAATATTGCGTTGAGTTTAAAAATCGGTGATTAAGTGTTAAGATTAAATTATATGTTCATTCACAAATGGCGGTTACACAGGAATCAATTAAAACATTTGATATCAAGATAACGCACTTAAATGAGCATTATTTAGAATAGATATATAAACAATAAAATAAATATGAATAAAAGCAGCTGCCATTGTTATCATAATATTTAACACTAATTAGTAATTACTTGTCATATGTAAATTATCTGTGTATGTGCTCAAAGCATAAAAATAATGTTTTATTAAGAAATTAAAGAAATAAATAGGAGAATAAAACTTCAAGTACACACCCACCCACCCACACACAAAAAACATATGATGTTCCCATTTATTAACTTTGTATACAAAAATATACAAAGTCCAATTCTAAGTTTGCATAAGCAACAACAACAACAGAAAATAAATGTTTTTACCTGTATAAAAAATAAAGTGTCACTGACGGTAAAGTGCTACTTGACGTCCTTTTTTTTTCTTCTTTTTTCTGTAGTCAGTTTTGTTTGTTTATTTTGTTTTGCCTCAATTGCTGTATAATAGTTTAGTGTTTTTTAGTTAGCTACTTTTATAATACGGTTTACTTCCCATTTCTTTTCATTATTTTGTCCTTTTTGTATATATGTAAATATTATGTTCCCGTTTACACTTGGTGTTTAAGTTTTAGCGTACAGTGTGTGTGTGTGTGTAGCTTGTAATGCAGTACACTTTTTTTTTATTTAGTTAGTTATGAATCGTATACAATTATTTACATGCACTTTTTATTTTTATGTACCTTTTACAATGTTTTTTTATTTTTTTGCTCATAAATATTTTGAAAAAACAAAAAAAAAAAACTTTGCAAAACAGCGAAATTGCCCAGAGGTTAAAGTTATAATAATTTTAAAGATGAACAAACATTAAACATTATAAATTTGCATATGTTGTACATGACACATAAAAATAACATTAAATAAATTGTGCACAAATTAAGTTCATTTGTAAAAATATTTAAATAACACAAGAGATAAAATAGATATAAATGTTATGTTTTAGTGTAAGCTACAACATCGTATTTATAATTGGGCCATATCATCTCTATATTCAGCCAAAACATTCACCTCTCGCTAGAATTTACTTGAAAGACTCTTTGACGTCAAATCTTTAGATAATATTTGGATTGGCGACATGTATGATCGCAAACGTGCGCGTCCAAGTTTCACATGTGTTTAATAACACGATTTTGACGTTTTCAATCAAAAGCTCACAATTTGGTGTCAGGAGTTTCTTTGGACAACCTTTGTTATTTATAGTGTTAAATGTAACCGCAGTGATATGCACATTTTCCGAAACGGTTCCACTTACACTCACACATAAAGTATTTATTGTGGCCTTATGTCGTTTGCGAGTTGCCAAACTGAAATTATACACAACAATTATAATTGCAAATTTGATTGATTTGCTGTAAATATAAATTTTATAATTATATGAGGTTATGGGTCAAGCTCATAATAAGTACATATTCATATGAAATCTTCCTTACACGTGGACAAGTTGGCAATATAAGATCAACCACCATTCGATAGATAATTTATAATGATTGATTTTCTATAAATATGATGCAAATGGTAAAAGGCAGCGTCTGAAATATAGTACATATTTATATGCTATAGCTTCCACTCGACTGGACGTGATGTCAAAATGAAATATTTATGTAGTACAGCATTTTATAGATAATTATTACAAATGATTGATTAACAATGAATATGAAGAAAATTGTATCAGATTTTCGGTTCACACCTTTATGAAAAACATGAGAAAAGAAACATTTTTTTATGACAAGTTTCGTGCGTGACCAATTTGACAAAATTAAATATACATCATCCGATAGATAATTGCAGATTTGATTGTTTTGCTGTGAGTATGATAAAAATCGTATGAGGTTTTGTGAACAAGTTGCCAATAGTTAAGATCTACACAATGCGATAGATAACTGCAAGTAATTGAAATTAGTGCGGAAACTTAGAGAAGTTTGCTCTGTAAAAGTAAATGAATTTCTGGCCAGTTTAGATCAAATTTGGTATATGTTTTTATATTGTGATTATAAACAGTCATCGTTCATAATAATTACTTTTAAAATTATTATTCATTGTAAAACTTAACGATCACCTAATTTTAATTATATTAGGTTTTTAAACATCAGAATTGGATTAATTATAGGTAAATCAGAATTGATACACACAGGTGCGTTCTACTAAACACCAACGTGACTCATTGTGTGCAGCGATGGTCTCCTATTCCTTACTAATAGGATGAAATTAAGTATGTGTATTGTATTGATTATTTAGCTTTAAAAAATTATAGAATTTTTTGTTAATTTAGTTTAAATTTCCCGCTAGTGGAATGAACAACGTTTCTGATGTAAATGTTTATAAGTGAAAGTGTGCGTTGAGTATCAATAATTGTCTAATTCAAATGTGACAGACAATTGAATTCCATATAGAATTTTGAGACTGACCGTCTGAAATATAAATTTTAACCTTAATAATATAGAAACAAAAAAAAATCGAATTGAAATTGATTTTATAAATTGATTACATTCTACTATTCCTATTTAATATCGCAATTAATTTTATAGCTAACATCAAATATACAAACACACACAATACACATTAAATGTATATTCTATATTGGAATATATATGGAAATCTCTTGAGATATTATTAATATATTGTACAATAAATACTATAAATATTAGTTATAAATGTCTTACATTATTATTTCTATTAAATATATTAATATGTGAATATTTCATTTTTACCCAACAGGAATTTATGGAACTAAGAAAATATATTGTTTCCCTGTAAGACATAGTTCTAAAATTGTGGAGTGTAAAAAAAGGACTATGTGTATTACTTTCTTAACTATGTCGTATATAGTTGTGAACAACTAATTAGTATTAGGATATTTGAAATTTACTATTTGTTTAAAAATCGAAAACAGTTTCAATGTAGTTAAGTCACTAGGCCAGTTACAATGCGCTCCAGCATAACTATATTTTTCAACTATTTATAAAGTAATGCCTATGCGGCTGGTGACGATTGTCATAGCACATTCCCAATTTGAAATAACCAGTTGAGCCACTATATAGTTTATAGAATCAGTTATATTTCCTCCAAGGATATCTATATACACCTACATTTTCTTTATATCCTTATACTTACTTACTTACTTACATATTGATTGTTTCTTATTATATGTATTATGTTATATACTGAGACTGACTGACATATTTATGTATTTATTTATGTATTTATGTTCAATACACTAGTTTTTGATTATTTTATTTATTAATTATTAAAGACGTTTGTGAGTGAGTCTCTGTGCTATATAAATTATTGATAGTATAGACTTATAAGAGATTGAAATGAATAAATATATATACAACAACAAAATGATTTATATTATGATCATCAGAGAAAATTATACGAAATAGGAAAAAGTTTTTATGTTTTTGATTATTATTATGTTATATTGTTATATTGTTGTTGTTTTATCGAATTTGTTGTGTTGTTGTTGGGAACATACAAATTAGTTTTGAACAAAGAATAAACTGGGAAGAAAAATATTCCATTTCATTTGTTTATTATATGTTTTGTAATATAAAATGCATGGATGGAATCGTATAGGACAAAGATAGAATATTATAGTAAAAATATCATAATGGCACTTGCTACTACTACTACTACTACTACTACTAATACTACTACTACTACTACTACTACTACTACTACTACAACTACTACTATAATATTGTAGTATACATTGGTGTTGTTTCCATTTTCTCCATAATTTCCCATTTATAACTAGACAATATTATAAATAAAATACTATATGGAATCAGAAATGGAATGGTAAAATAATTTTATATATTATAAATATCTGTGCGTTGTCTCAAAAATTGTTATGACACAGGATATTAAAAATAGCTTGAAGCAATCAATGTAAATTTGAAATATATAAATAGATAATACAAAAAAGTGTTTGTTATCATTTGATATCACATCGTTCTTGTCAAACCAAACAAACATCCTTCCAATGCAATTTTTATATTTTCTGTTTTTATAATAATTTTTATATTTCTTCTAAAAATATAAAATAACATTCAGTTTTGGTTTTGCTTTTTCTATATATGATGCCTAAAAATTGATTACATGCGATGTCTAGCATGTTGTTGTATAGTTCTTATAATTATTGTTACTTATAATGTCGTCTGCGATCGCGATACCGTATGGAGGAAACAGTAAAATATAAAAATTTTAAATCCTTTTTTGTTCTTCCCGCATAGTTTAAAAATTTGTTTATTTACATTTGTTTATTCACATGAGCAAATTATACCAAACTGCATTGATAGATGATATAAAAACGAGTGACTCCATCCCACTATTCTTTGGAGTTGATTTGCAGTGTATGTCTGTGGTGAGTAAAACCATATAATTAATTAAACTTTGGGAAATGGTGGTGGTTATTGCAGAACAATTAATTGATTTTTATGTTTAAATTTAATTGTCGTAAAACGAATACGTTTGCCATAGCAATAAAAGTAAAGGCTATAATTTTCGGAGCATTTCACTCACTGTACAATTTTACAATAAATGGCTTAAATGGCACACATAAACTTATGCAGTAAATTTTCAACAGAATTTATATGCGCTCATTCAATAAATGAACTAATACTATTAGAAATGTTGGAATTAAGGAAGCATTTACCTTTCGATGATAATGATTTTGCTCTCGCTACGAGTTAATCGTCGAACTGAAGTCTGATTTCAGAAGCAAAACCAGAGATGTTTGTTATATAAATAATCTCGTAATTATATTCGGGAGGTACCACTGTTTCGTACTCTACCTATCCTCCTTCAATTGACATTTATCGCAAAGGGAACTTGTAAGCAAAATTCAGTTTTCTGAGGATGCTAGTTTAAAGTAAATTTTCTAGCCGTGAGTACACCAACAAGCAATTTTAAATTTTTCCTAGGCAATTCCAACACAAACCAATTTTTTTTGTCTATCGTCAGTTGCTATACGCAGTCTCTATTCAAGCGACCAAATTCTTCATCTATCAAATCAGCAATAATGCACTGCTTTACCCAATTACTGCAGTAACCCGCTAAGGATCAATGAAGGCAGTTGGTGCATTTTTCCTTTCTTTACTCACAATACCATTGTGTATGATATTTTGAAATAATTTACCAACTTGACTGCATTGTGTAATGAATATTTTGTACATGCCATATAAGCTCCACTTGGAGTAACATGACTTATGCCTATGTCAAGAAGAGATGTTGGATTTACAACAAGCATTATGGCTCACTTGAATAACATTTAGATTTGGATCGAATGTATAGGGAAATAAATAATTTTTTATTGCAATAGATCAAGCAGCAAGTGATATTAGAAATCTACTACTACAGCAAAGTAATATGTTCTGGTTTGCCTTCACAAAATATGCAACAAATGATACATTGCTGTGGAAGACGATATAACTTTATCGCAATGAATCAAATCTTAAAAATAGTTTAAATCTTCAATGTGCAATGACAACAGATACACTTTTTAGATCCATTTTTTTTTTCGTTTCAATAATCTATAATAATTCAAACTTTTCTATATATTATTTATAAAATTTCAAAAAAATCAAAATAATTTTAAGAAACTCAAAAAATAAAATATATATTTACTCGCATACATTAATTTGTATGGTATTTATGTATTCGGTATACAATATTATATTATAAGGAAAATTTTTGCAGTACCGGGCCAAACCAATGCAAGTAATAATCAACATTCAGAATGAGAAAAGTTTTCAAATTTATCGTAAACTTCAATTATTTTGTTTTAATAAGAATTTGTGATTTAAAGTTTTCTTTTAACTTTGTATATATATATGTATATAGAGAAGTACCTAAAAGTGCTCTTCATTTATACTTTAACAAAATATATATAATAATATTTATGTATTATATAATGTTATATATTAATAATGTATATAATAGAGGTATTTTATTTGTATATACAAACTATATTTGTGTGTATGCTAAAATATTTATGTATAACTTTACATTTATTATTATATACATAAAAGTAACAGAAACTATTAAGAAAATTACTGACGCTGAAATCTGTAAATAATTCGTTTTAATATAATGTGTATCTTGGCTATATTATAGTATATTATATTTTAAGTTAGACCTAACTATATATTGTACAACTAATACATACTCGTATATGTAGAAATATAGGACATCGTATAAAAGTATATCGTATATATTCCTGAACTATAATAGAAAAACATTTTTTTTTCTGTTCAGTATATGTACACGGATTATATTCACATGAGAAAACTTTTTAAAAGTTACCTATGTAATGTATACCTTTAGCTTTTCAGACGTTAAACAACGTCCTTAAATATATTTATTTATTATAAATTTATATGGTGTTCGTCGTATATAATATATTGTGCAGCACACTAACATACAGAAAAATACATGAGTGACCCTTGAAATATATTAGCGGTATTTGCATCTTAAAATGTTCTAATAAATATAATATCAATGCACATTACCAAATAATAATAAATAAACCATTTGGGGATGTATATTGTAATGTAGGAATTTTATTTATAAATCCAAGTTTCGGATAAATCGCCCATATAGAGCTCTGTTTGCTTGCAGAGACGTATTGTTAATGTTTGAATAACGTGTGAGAAATTGATAGTACAGCAGCAGTAAAATAGTAATATATTTGAGTAATTTTTAGTATGAAAAATATTTAATATCGAACTCGCATTTGTAGGTTAAAATTGTACATAACATTTACTTTAACCATATTGCTCCACCAAATTGTTGATTAATCAATTCGTATAGAGGTCCAAATGTTGGATTTTATATACACCTCTTATCCGAAATATAACCAGAATTACTTTTAACTTTGACTGCGATTGGATTGAATGATTGAAATGACAATCGAACTTAATAAACTGTTAAAAAATTTCATTAAAACATTGTCTATAAAGTTCAACGCTGATTAAGTGACCGTATAGTTTTTGTGCATCAATCATATAAATTATATATACACAGCAGAAC
Organism: Bibio marci; assembly: GCA_910594885.2. Taxonomy (NCBI): domain Eukaryota; kingdom Metazoa; phylum Arthropoda; class Insecta; order Diptera; family Bibionidae; genus Bibio; species Bibio marci. Next base: position 9,319,803 of record OU343116.1, on the reverse strand, counting down.
AAAGAATCGTTTGAAGAAATTTGTAAATATTCTATACAGGAAATATATTTGTTTATCCAAAACGCGGAAGTTAATGAATGACACATCATAGATTCAGTATTTTAGCCCTGAATCAGTATTTTCTTAATCCATTCCGGTTATTTTACGGGCAACCACCGTAAATTACACACACATCTTAAAATTTTTGTTGCGAGATACCAAAGAAATTTATTCGTAAATATAAAAACAATTTTCTTTTTTCAAGATAAATTCAATTTTGTTTAAAAAAAAAATAAAAAAACTATAGATTTTACTCATCCGTAGAACTAAAGACTTTATATGAATTATAAACGATATACAAAATACAATGAGATTATTTTAGCGTATAATAAGTAGGTGGCTTAAAAAAAAAAATAATACACCTTATTATTATTATTAAGTATTAAAATTTTCAAAATACAATTGAAATCCTGAACACACGAGATGTGGAGAACACAAAAATTTGTCTCAACGAAAATTATACTTTTGAATTCATATAAATATTATATTCATTTTAATCATTTAATTATAATTTTATAATCACACCTCATGTGTGTGGTATAATTTTATCTCGTGTTAAATCAAATTGTCTTATTACATTCTGTGGTATTATCATTCCATATTGAATACTAAAATTATTTGCATCCTATACAGAACGGTTTTTCTTGAATTGAAGCACAGCCAAAGTATATCATTTGAAAAAAAAACAGTTGTCAAAGAAGAAGTAAATAAATTCACATGCACCAAAAAGGTGATTGTTTTACGGAGATGTCATGGTAAAAAAAGAGATTGCAACATTATCGCATTACTAATTTGTTTGGTAGACAGGTAAAGTTGTACACATCAAATGCAAATTATATGAAATTTTGAAAATGAAATATCAATTATTTGAATTTATTATAAAAATTTCATTACTCTAAATTCAAGTTCTCTGAATATTATCTCGCATCTCGTGTATTTTTTTTTTCCTTTAATCCTACTACGAAATAATTAATACTAAAAAATCCAATTATTTAAATACTCGTATTTTTTTAGATAATTAACTAATGAATTTTTGTCATTTCAACTAAATTAATTGACTGTATAATTAATTATTATTTGGTGTACAAAAATTTAACTCTATAATAATAAATTGGGCAATTGTTCTTGTATAAAATAAAATATATACCTTATGCGCGTTGTGTTTCATTAAATTTATATTAAAAAGATTAAGATTTAAGAAAAATCAAAGGAAAATATTAAAGTTAAAGATCGGATCTTTTGGGTTTTTTTTTTATATTTATTTTTAATATATTTGTGTGCAGGAAAAAAAAAAAGTATATCAAAGACACTTCACACCCTTTTTTATTTTTTCTCTTTTACCAAACTATCCTTTTTATAAATTTATTCATGTGGCTTTTAAAAGGAATTATATATTTATGTGTATACATACAATAAACACACACACACACACACACTTCTATACGACTCTATAATATAAAATAGAAATGTATATACAAAAACCCTTTTTGACTCTTCTCAAATATAACATAAGTGACTTTATTATAAATTTATCTTATCTTCATTTATATTTTAATATGTTTAAAAGAATATTACTATTTACTTATAAAATATTAAAATTATTAAGTCATAGGATAAGCAAAACCTTAAATGTTATATAGATATACTTTGTTTGTACTTATGTATATATATTTACATGTACATACATACATACATTTCTTAAGTAATTAAATGTTAATTTTTTAAAGTATAAAAGAAACGTCTCGGATATTATGACAAAAATTTAATTTTTTGCAAAATTGTATATTTATTTGAATGGATGTTATGTACTTTTACACAATAAGTTATTTTAGAATTTTTTTGGGTTGGGTGGATATCTAATAATGAGACATGGGCTCACCGCAAACCCTTTTTGCTTCTTTAAGTGCCGCTTGTATTCGCCAAGTATGTTGGCAACCACCAATCGTCGATAATGATGTTAAGAAGTGTATATTTTTCATAATATAATATGCAATGCATGACCAAAATATTTTAATTTTCGTCTCTTGATTGTTGAAAGTAGCTCTGCATGGTTTTGCCAAATTTGCGTATTCATCTCAACATTGGTTTTACGATACATTCTTCAATCATTTTTCCAAATGCGTTCACATTTCAAAGATTTCAAGACACTGAAACATTTCTTTCCGTTAGTGTCCATGATTATAATATACCAGTGTGCAAAAGTATACTGCCATTATAACAACGCAATGCTTTTAAGTGGAGCTCTATGCTGAAATCACTATATATCTATGTATTCATTTTCATAAATGGTGTAGGCCACGAATTATGGAAGTCTATTTTCTGTGGATTTTTCATGGAGATGTGCCAAAAACCACATTCGATATTTATCATATTCACATCAGCAAATCAAACATTTGCATTTTTGCAATCATCTATCGAATTGTGTATATTTTATTTTGGAAGCTGTTGTTTTTCAAATGTTTTTTGTTTTAATTGAGGGTTAGGTCGAAAGCTTATATGCATAAATGATGGTAAAATGCAAATTCGCATTGTTAACGATGGTTCGCGATTATTGAAATCCACTCCCAATATAATTCGTACCCAGGATTTACCATTTTCTTGTCAATTATCACTCATTTAAATAGCATCCAAGATAACGTTGCCAATTTAAATTGCCTGCAAGATAATATGAAGTATTAATCGCAATGTGTACTACTTGAAAACAATTTTCTTTGAATAATAGCTTTAGAATTGTTAAAACAAATGTAGAATTGTTTCTATTTTTAACCTTATCAAACGAGTTTTTTGTTTCCATCAGCTGGTGATCACAACACACTTGAACGCTTATAGTGTCTGGTTCGTATAGAAAACAATATATATATTTCATTACCAATTACAATAGTTTTTAAGAAATTATCGACAATCTTCCAGCGTTTTTGTAATGATGTTTTTGGGATGATCAATATTTTGTAATCAACAGCAAATCGATGTTGAATTCACCGCTTTCGTAGTAACCGCGTTCTTAATGACGTTCATCATCATCCACGAAGTTTTTCTTTGAATCGTACATGACACTTATTTAAATTTATGAGGTGAATAAACCATAAGTGAATTTAGGCATTTCAAACGTTTCAATAGGATTTTTACAAATTTTAAAATAAAAGTGGTTTCTTTGTTCTTCATACATATTCCGATTTCGACAAAATAAAAACTACTTGTCGCCTGTATATTTTGTCTTAGACTGACTAAACGGTCAAGAAACTTTGACATATTATTAAGGTTATTTATTAAAAAATTAATTCCGGTTATTTTTCCAACCCACAGCCGGCGGTGTATGTAGTATTTTCATACCGAATATTAAAAATCAATAACTATATAAATAAAATAATAATATACGATTACAAATGAAATGAAATTATTTTCATATATAATAATTTGATTTATTAAAATAAATAAATTTACTCGTAATTATTGTTGTTTATCTTTTTATTTATATGTGTAAAATTTAAAATAAATAAATGATTTAGTAAATTAATTTTTGTTATTTAAAAATACTATACAAATGAAATATGAATTGATGAAAATAATTAATTATATTTTGTCAGTTGCACATGATAAAAATGCATGTAATGGGTAATGAGGTCTATTATTTGTTTTAATATGTTTTCATTTTAATTTTTTTTGGAAAAAAAAACACTACGAAATAAAGTATTGTGTTGATTTTGAACAATGAAATATTTGTATTTATTTTACGCGAATGTTATAATTTTTTAATTATAAAATTACTAACGAAACGAAAATGTTGGAGCGGGGCTAGAAATTCAAAAAGAAGTAGTTCTTATAATTATACAATTTCACATAAATATATACTACATTTTCCTGCTCTTCGTAAATTCCATCTCATTATTGTTTCCACCAAATTTGATTGTTTTTTATTTTTTGAATCAGAAAAATTAAAATAAAGTTCCTTGGCATTTTTAATAAAAACCTCCCCATTCGTTTTTATTATATTATAATTTCTCTATATAAAACATTAATTTATATATATAAATACGAGAAAACCAAAGGATTTGTGAAATAAATTATTATAATTGCTCTATCAAAAATAATATTAATTATAAAAATCAATAATTATAATATTGTAATGGAAAAAATAAATATTATTAATTGTTATTACAATAAATTAAAAATTGCGTATAAACAGTGTTTTTTTTGTTTATTTTCAATGGACGTCACTATAATTCATTGCGATGTTCTATATATTTATATATTCCCGATCAATTAAAATCCACAGAATTGTCACAATAAAATAATTAATAAATATTTGGTTAATTGTTTGGACCGTTTTTTGCATAAATTTTAGTAAGAATAAATTGCGAGCAAAGTTGATGGCATATGCGACATATGATTAAACTTTCACTTGTCGAGACGTTACGAAATTTTAAAAATACGCAATTGATATAATTGTAAATTATTGAATTACTGTAAATATATATAATAGAAATGGAAAGGGATTTTCGTCCTAGTGCCATAGTTAATAAAAAAAAGTAAAAATTAACATGTGGCATCTCGTTACCAAAATGAAATATATACACAATTCAATAGATTTTAGCAAATTAAAATTAATATGTTGTGAATATTATAAAAATTGTATGAGGTCTTTGGTTCAGCCACACGAAAAAACCTCACATATTTTTAATTAAATTACATCATCAATAAATTGGAATCACATTAATCATTGTTAAATATCATCATTAGATATTAAGCTTAACTAGAAATTGTATACTGACAATAGAGTTCGTAATAAAAGTGTAGCTTTTTTACAATGTCGAAGGGTTTTTACTTTATCTATGGAGTTTAACTCGTATCCTATCGATTTACTGCGGCTTTTCACTGCAGTCATGTCCAATGATATATACAACGGCTGTATAGCTTAACACCTATGACGTCAAAGTTCAGCTAAAATCATCAAAGTATATGTGATAATTGCAATGAATTCGCCTTATCAACCCAATAATTAAAAATCAATGAAATTATAATATCAATTAGTAAATTAAAAAGTATTTCATTTTGAAACTAATTATATTTATCAGATATATTCTGCATGCAGAAATATATACATAACAATTTGTAACCTATACGAAAACTAAGAGGTTAATGTAAATTTTATGCTCAAGAGATATGTGTGTACGTACATGTATTCACAATATGTATATTATAATTATATGAATGAATTGATATGATATACCATCGCAAACCACATGTTCTTAAACATCAACAACACGAACGAATGCAATTAATTTAAACTATGTTATAGACTGCAAAGATAATTTATTTCTATATTCTTCTTCATCGAAAAGAAAACATTATATTATTATTTTATCTTTCGGTATTAGTACTACCATAATACAGATGTATGTGTTTGCAACATCATAAAACTTTACATTATAAATAAATTGAACATGCAAAACTATGGTATACATCCTGAATATTCAATTGGTTTATTTTATAGTTTTAACTACAGCACATATAATATATGGAACTCATACCATTCCCCTATAGACATTATCTCATTTTAAAGAGTCACAATTAGTAATTTTAAATTAAAAATTAAATGTACGGCAGCAAATATACGGCAAGCTTCAATAATAATATAAAGGATGTTATTTTATATACTATTTTTATGTATAATGCATTCCCAGTATATGCATTTTTTTTATATATTGTATTATTTATGACTTGAATAACATATACTTTTGTGTATTGTACGTTGTACGTAAATGTTATAATATGTTATGCATGTGTATCAAATGTGATACACCATATATATATGTGGTATAAAGGAAAGCTGGACTAAATCAAGAGATCTACTGCAATGAAACTACAATATATATAGAGAGAATTATAAAATTAAATCTAAAAGTTTAATGATGGTCTTTTGCATTTGTAACGATAAGAATTAAAAATAAAGTAAATATAAAACTAACAAGGGAACTTGTGATATGAGTTGATCATCCATCTATATACATTTTTAATTCAATCTATATTAGTGTTGGGAAGTGCGAGTAATGACGGGCACATCGAAGGTACTTTTGAACCGCATCCGACAAATACCTACACTAATTTTTTAACTGACGGATAAACTTAAGTTGCGTGTTTCATGTGATATAATAAAATTATTGAGACATAAAAAATATGAATCCATCCTTTATTTTTTAGATAATTAGAAGACGTTTTTGGTTTGTTTATATAAATTTTTATCATAATTTAATACTTATTCATAAGATGTGTTATTCCAGAATGGAACTGAACAAATCTTAATCTAAAACTACAATGTCTCGTGAATACAGCAACTACGCGGGTTAACATTTACCCAGTTCTCCATTTCTAAATATAGTTTTCAGTCGGTCGTGGAACATGTGATCTTTGTAATATGGTTTAAAAATTAATTTTTTATGTCTCTGCTCCCATTCCCATTCATTTATCGTGTCTATATGCATTACAAAGTCATTAATTATCAGTCATCTTCAGTAATAGTATCAGAAATATTAATACTATATAATGTAAAATCTTTATGTATATTGTGATATTATATAGGAAATATTTATGAAATAGATGCAAAACAATTCAGTTAAGGTTCCCTTGTAAATTAAATACAAAATAAAATGTTATAATTTATATAAATATTTAAATACGAATTTATTTATTAAATTTCTAGGTATATGAATTTAATTTTTAATCCTCATACATATTGTTATATTATATTGTTTGTATATTCAAATAAATTGTGCTGTCCATCCAACAAGAGTCTTTTAAATCTGAAATCCGTTAAGCTTTATATTCAACCTCATTTTTATGCAATTTAATGTGTAATCGTGAGCCCACCTAAGACTTGCAATTTATTTGAAGAAATTTTGACCTAGAATTTGGCTGACAACTGTCACATGCTATTATAGAATTTAAATATTTCCCAGTATGTGTGTGCTCAACCACAATTTATAGTTTGACCTATACTTAATTGACTAACTTTTGTCAATTTTTTATTAGAGATTATTATTAGTTTTTTTTTTAATGCGCTTAACTTCTTTTCTTGAACATTTATTTTGTTTTGAATATGAACCGTGTGCCCTTCAATACAAAAGATCATCTCCACTAATTTTCAATGCCATCACAATCTGGGACACATTATAATATCTGTGACCATAACTATATAGAGTAGGTATTTACAATACCATACTATAGATAGATACATAGATAGAAAACCTAATGCCTAATGCATATACAATTTTAATTTCTATACAAATACACTTTAATATTATATACAATAAATAAATATAAATGATATGATATTGTGCATGTTTACAAATTATACATTTATTATAATACTAATTATAATATTAATATAATAATAACTAATAGACATTTCCATTTTATTATATAATATGATATTCATAAACAAATAAAGGTTTTTGACATTTACATATAAATTATGTAAACGACAAGCAACTTATTTCTGGTAAATGTATGCTCGTACCATATTTGGTACAGTACATGAAATTCATATATGGACAAATTGGTTTTACCCATTATCTCTTTATTAGTTTTTGTGCACATCCTATATATGTACTCGTATATATATAGAGTCCATTCCGTAAAAACGAAGTGTTCTTAAAATTGTAGAAATACTACAGAAATAGCAGGACACACCCGAGAGCATAACGTTTGGCGGCATATGTAAAGTGTAGGCAAAAGGTTATTTGTAAAATCACCCGACGAATTCTTCCATAATGAAACGGATTATTAGTAAAAAAAATAGCATTTCTGTGCCGAAAATATGTTCCCCATCGCTTATTAAAATCATCATCATCAAAATACTATATTGACATTAAGTTCACAAAAATAATCCTATGTGGAAATGTAGACAGAGAGAACGTATGCCAAATTGATTATGTGGAATAATAAAAACAACATATGTGTGTGTGTGTGTTTGTGTGTGGCATATACTAAATTATTGGAAGATGTTTTAATATTAATTCGCGCACTGTATACATATGTATCACACATTGTATCCTAAACGAAATATATACAGACGAATATTCTTACAAAATAAAATACATATTAATTCGCCCACGCATAATTTTGTGCCCGCATATATCCTGCATAGGATCGTGCAAGCAAGGAAATTTCACATCCTCTATATGGTTTTTTTTAGAATCGTAGTGTTGCTAGTCAAAAATTATTGGTAGATGTAGTTTGATAGCTAGCGATGTGATCGAGGATATTAACTGTTAATTGGCAAAAATTAATTTGTTATCAAAGAAATATTCGTCTATATGTTCATTTCATTTATGCGATTCTGTGTTTATTTTATATAATATATACCTAAATATTACGTTACATATACATCTCTTGCGATAGATATACACATGATATTCTAAAAGTTGTGCCATATGTGTACCTTTATAATATACAATATAATATTATAGATAGAGAAATATTTACTTGAACATTGTATAGATTCAAATAAATATATGTAGCTATCATAACTCCATTGCTATATTGTATAACTTCACATATATTGTACAATTAATATATAATATATATAGGAACATGGAGTATATTTGTTTTATACATTATGTGTGTGTGTTTAGGATAATAGAAATAAAGTACATATTCGCAAAAGTTGTATCACATACTTGTTCGTACGTATTTAGATATGTATACGAGCACTGGCTTAATATAGTATATTAAAAGATTGATGATTCTACACAAGAAGTTGTGTACGACCGACAGCTATGCAGGTTGAAACGTTTTCTTTTGAATGCCGGCTCTACCGCTCCCGTGTCTGTAGACATATTAGCCGTGGTCTTCGATTGCAGAAGATCTGTTTTTTTAGTTTTTGCCAAAAAAATTATAATAAATACGTGTTGTAGTAATAGAATAATTTGTCAAGAAATTTCATATGAAACTATCGCAGACTTATCATTTATTCACAGAATTATATGTGTCAATGGAAGTTTATCACTTACGAGTGCTTTTTGAGTGGTTTAAGGTTAAACATTAATAAATCTCATTATTTTATAGCCACACCTCACATGTGTTCATTATAATTATTATATGCACAAAACATTTATAACGTATAGCTTTAAGTTTTAACCAATTCTCTAACTATCTATGCAATATAATACGGAAAGACATCAAGTTATTTGTGCATAAATTTTAAATATATAATTTTTAAATATAGATTTATTAGATTCATAATACTTTTGCAATGCAATTATTTGAAATTGTTATTATTTAAAATGCATTGAAAAATGTATATGTAAAAATGTGTTCAAGAAATAATAATTTAATATTTATAAATCAAATTTTAGTGCATATATTTGTGTTGATTGAAAATTACAAATGTTGAAAATATATTTAAGTGATTAATTTCAAGTAAACGCAATAACTACGTTTTAAATATACTGGGATATTTGTTTTAAAAACAGAGTAGGAATTTGGCACACCTCCGACATTTAGATAATGCGAAAGATGGCTATAAAATTTCTGAAAACATTAGTTAGTAATTAGAGGAATTAATTGTAAATTCACTGTTACCTGTGATGTGATGGTGTTCATTGCTTGCGGCGAAGAGCATAATTTACAATGAACAATATTCTAAGTCATAATCCACATAACATCAAAAAACATATCATAGCCCCACAAATTTTTATTGTAAATATAGAAGTATGGAACCCAATACGATGGCATTACAAACAACATAAAAATTAAAATTCCCATTATTTAAAAAATTAGCATAAATAATACAAACGATCTGCGTATAATATCTTGTTGGCCATCGAAAATTATAGATGAATTATTTTATTATACTCTTTGTTTGACGGAAATAATCATATAATAATTTAAAATTTGTAAGAGGTTTGTTCGATATATTATTTCTTGTAATCATATTGGAAAAATGTTTCTTTATTTTTCAACATAGTTCTCCTATAATTCCCGCAACACTTCATCAAACGCTTTTCAAGTTTTTTAATTCCGTCTGTAAAATACGATGTTTCAAAAATGTTCAAAATATGCTTCAGTTTCAGCGATAACCATTTCATCTGACGTGAATTTCTTTCCAGCTTTACCAGATTTTTAAATTTGAAAACAGGAAAAATTCACTACGCCAGCTAAATCTGGAAATTTCGTATCGTAATTCATTTAATTTTGCTGTTGTTAAACCTGATGCGTGTGTGACGGAGCGTTATCTTGATGAAAAAGCATTTTTTTCTTTCCTAAATGCGGTCGTTTTATTTTAATTTATTATTTATGCCGCCAAGTGCTCCTCACAACATGTCCGAACGAACTATTTTTTGTGGTAATGTTAACAAACGTGCGGCACCCATATTGTACATAGCTTTTTCATATTCAATTCCTCATGTAATATCCTTATCTCAGCAAACTCTGGAACTTTATTTCAACGTTCATTTGTCACAGCCACATGTATTTTTTTTCCATTTTAATATGAATGTTGTTGTCATAGGCCTTCCACAAATTTCTTCATCATTTAAGGTCGTACGACCACGTTTTAATGCAGCTACCCAAAAAAGTGTGTGACTTCATATGTGATCGTAATAAACTACGCAAAGTATTATCCTTTTTTTATATCAGTCCGCGCTGATAACCCTTCCAAAAAAAAGGTAATGCATTGCATCACGAACTTGTAATTTATTCTGTTTCTGAAAAATACAAAAATGAACTTATTAAATTACTTTTTAACATAAGAAACTACGTGATCGATTGGTTTGAAAATTTGCCTCATACCTACTAAAAAAATGTTGTTTCCAAATGGCATACGTAAAAATTAAAAATAATATTAACTATAAATGTAGTTACAGGAACTATATCGAACAACCCTCGTATATTCTTTTTATATTTATAAATAAAATATATATTATTATCGAAATGGATCAATAATTTTGCTGCATATAATTAATTAATGGTTTTATGATATGAAAAAGCATCAAAATTCAAAGTATTGATATTTATAATTGTATTATAATTTATAATGTTGGGCATAAATATGCTATTATAGGTGGTCGTACTATACTCTCGTTTAAATAAATTTCAGAGAATTTAATTTTGTGGAAAAAATTTCAACAACAATTAATTTTCCCATTCCATTTATTGCTGCGCGCATTAAAAAAAAAATCAATCGTTTTATGAAATTATATTTTCTTGTGTCGGCACACGCGTGTCCTCAATAAATGCACCACAATTTTTATGGTAATTTAAGTCATCAAAATGGAAAACAGCATACAAAATAGAAGATGAGCGACTGCAATAATTACGCAAAACAAATGATACGATATATTTTGAAAAAACAGCTGTATATTATAAAGTAATAAAAAGGATAATATCATTTTAATAGAGGATTCTGCACAACATTACAATTTTTGTATAAATTCATAGGTTTATTATGGAATATTATATTCATATTATTTGTACATTCATGTGTGTGTGTGTGTGTGTATCACTGTAATACAAAATACGCATTTTCGTTTATTTTTATTTAAATTGATAAATTAGATTTATTGTGAAATTCCGGAACCGGAACAAAAAGTATAATGTTCGTATAAAACATCCGTTTGTGTTTGTATGTTCGCTATGAGTAAATATAAATACACAAATTTTAAAATTTACATGTATTACGGGTATGGGTATGTAAAAATACACATATATCTATCTAATATATAATCATAATTCATATATAACTATACAATATAAGGGTATGATTGTGAAAATAGTCACAATATATATAGGGATGACCGAGGCTACATAAGAATTAAATTATCAAGAGTAAAAAAGAATAAGAGATTAGCCTCTAACATCATAGAAATAAACAATGAATTATATTTTGGCAAAGCTTTTGGTCTATTAACTTATGAGAAATTGTTATATTCTTAATCTTCGGATAATGTCCAGTACATTTAAAACGATCCTTGCGCCTCTCTATGTTAATATGATCTTGTTGTAGACGTAAATTATGTAACACATTGTGCTTTCTAACCATTTGTGTGTCACGCTGCATATAACTATTTCCATATATACCAAGGGGAATTTGTTATTCCATTCGATAGGGCTTTATTTAGAAATGTCTGCGTATATAGTTTGGAAATTAATTTTCTTTGTAAAATCCTATATATAATTAATTGCGGATGCCGTATTTTCAAATAAACTTCAAGAATTACTTATATATAGCATGATTTTTATTCTGCGTATAGACAGACGGTTGAGTTCCTTACCAGTAACCAGTACATTTTTTCATATTTAAAGTTTACTTCTTCACTTTTCTTTTTTTGCGATGAGCGCCTTCCATTATTTAATTTCACATCACAAAGATAGTGGTTCATTTGTTCCATATTGCAGATTTTAGATTTATAAAAACGTGAACAGAATTTAATTCCAATTTTCTCTTGTTCACAATAAGCCTTGGATTTTTTTATTTTTCTGTTCTTCCGTTTCTGTTATAGTTACACGTTTACGCAGGAGTATGATCCTATGTTAAATGATAATTGCTAATGATTCATAAAACCCGCTGCGGTCCACATATCTATAGACCCGCTTATCCCTTCACATAAAAAATATATTGTAGTTATTTACACGAAATGAAATATGGGTGGATATATTGAATTTTTATGAATTTGCATACATAAATAAATACATTAATAGGGTATTATATTTAAAAATTAAATGATGAAATTGAAATAGTGGTTTTTTTTTTTATTCAACAAAAGTTATTTGTTATTGCGTGTGTGTGAGTAATGTGTTTATTTAAAAATAAAAAAAAATCGTATCGCATATGAATTACGTTGTATTTTATTAAAGATTAACCAAAAAAAAACCCCACTTCATCCTTAGAACTCACATAGAGACAATATGTAATCTTCTAATCCCGCTGTCCATTTATGCAGAGGTCAACGCAGTTCAATGAACTATATATATGCCATTTTAGTACTTTATTTAAATTTCATTTAATTCGGATATAATATCGTACGGAATGTATATGAGTTGTAAACGATGTCTGACAATGACAATCCAAAAATATGTATCCATCTTAGTCCTTTCCATGCTGGTATTCATCGCCCGATTGTCTAGTCCAATAACAATGTTTAATGTTTATTTTATCCCTACATTTTATAACTTTTTACCTTCCGCATAATGTAACATATACATTAAATTGGATGTTTACCTTGAATTGAAATTTACACCTTGACAGGATAATTATTTTAAACCGTATATTAAAAAAGAGAATCTAAGATCATATCATGCCACCGAAGGACGAACTGTGTTATGATCCTTTTTCCGAAGCATGTTGTGATTTAAACTTCTGAGAGATTCACTTATACCCCGTTGAGTTAACTTACAATTTGGTCATACAATGCAATTATCGAAGGCACACAATTCAATGCAAACATCAATTCACCACATAGTTTTTCTATATTTTCCTATTATCTTTCGATCAATTCATGTGCGCACGCTAACCAAATTCCAAATTAACAGCTGATTTGAATGGTATTTCAGTGTATGCGTTGTACAAAAAAGTTAAATTTCAAATTAAACACCCAACATTTATGTATAACCAAACGTATATAGTAAAACAAATGATTAGAACTAACTATGACCATAAATTTGAACTTTGTTTTTATATTATTATAGATAAAAGTAAAATTATAGTAGTAAAAAATATAAGCAAAAATTGTGTGCAGAGAACGTCTTGCGTGTAGCGGCTTAGTCTAAAACGAAAAAAAAAGAAAATATTATAAGAAATCCTTCTAATTTTCTTCATCGTTTATTCTGAATTCAATTTTCATAAAAATAAAATGAATTTATAACTTTATCAAAAAGATTTTAACAACAACGATTGAAAAGAACCCAATTTTAATCTGATTTTCGATATATAAAGAGAAAAAAAAATGATTCTTTTTCGAAGGAAACAAAATATATTTATTTTTTATATCTGAAGAATAGAAAGTATATGTATTTGATGAATGCGTGCGATTAATTCATGAACTGGAATATATTGTTAAATATATATGTTTTATCAAAACGGAGCAGCGGCCGACTGAAAAAATATTTAAAGAAGTCAATTCATTAGCATTGGTTTATGCTGGAACAAATCTAATTATCTAATTTAAAGGTGCACAATTTAACCGCATTCTTGTGGTGAGATAGACCTGCGATCTTATATATAGATCAACAATACAAACATTTCTGAAAATTATGGCTCAACAACAACCACTGAAATTTCCCATAAAACACATGGCGATCAAGATTGCTCTCAGATTGCGAAGAGCTTTATCGCTGGCAAACGCAAGCTTTTGTACATTCGAACATCAGATTTATATCAACTTGACTGCAATGTATGATGGTTATACCGCGTAAAATGAGGAGCACTATTGTAGGCCGGTGACTTGACATAAGTATAAGTAATTAGGTTCTCGCACTGTATAGCAAGACGAAAAGGGACCCAATTAGTTGTCTGATTCGATATCCATTCAGTAAATATTAAAAAATTATAATAACAATGACTCGCAATCATCGAATGGAAATACTGTTGTTGACAATCTTTAACAGACGATTTCCCAGAAATTCCAAATTATTGAAAATATATTCTTACAATCAAATATTATTTTTCTATAGTCGCCGTGTCACCCACCACTGCTTTTAACTTTTATAATATATATAAAAGTATATTATTCGCATTCAGTAAAATAATAAATTTGAAACTGTCATTGTCATCACAGATATATCATCACCATTATCATCATCGACTGGACGACGCGCACATTCACAACATATTTATATAATAGGAAAATCATTGATACCAAATGCCCACGAATTACTGAATATGTATAAAATTAAAAAATAAAGCAAAAACCGATGACAATGTGGTGCCAGAGCTATTTTTATTTGCGTCGTCGGAATAATCTTGGGAAAATTATACTTTTTGTGATATAGCATTTATCAAGCAATTATATATTGTAAGTTTAAATTTTTTAAGTTAATTGTAAACCCGATTAGGATTAATGCTATATATGGGGACAGCTGCCATATGTCTTGGAAAAATCCGTTCAATCGATACTTTAAAGATGTTGGTTAATCCCAATTCACAAAATCCTGTTAGACCTGAATGAAAAATAATGGTTGAATAGATTCTTTAATTTCAAATATTTACATGAGAAGATCATATACAATCAATTTGTTTTACTATATCTAGTTTTAATTGGCTGCGTGGACCTCAAAACACACACAGACCCATGAAATCACGTGAAGTGGTTCCATTTTTCTGCCCAAAGTCAGTACAATACTTTATTTATTCTAAAGAAAATATAAATATACAGACTTGAATATTAGTATTATCATGCGAATTTTACAATGAAATACAAATATATAGCTATAGATTACATGTAATATGTATTTTGTATTACTAATGCGGGTGTGTGTATATACAAAAATCGAAGAAGATTATTATCAATAGCACACATCCTTAGAAATATATAGAATGGATTTAATTGAGTGTTTAAAATAGGCAATAAAAAAAAATGTTATCCTTTGGTGTATATGAGCAATATTTTATCGTTTGCAATATGTGTTTCATTGTTTTGTTATTGTTAGGTGAATGCATATAGTTAGTTATTTATAAATGATGTGTGTTATTTCAATCGGTTACCTTTACGACGCATTTGTAATTCATCATTACGCAAAATTTATATCGACTTCAAATAATATTTTAGTGAGCCTATATAGAGCACCAATGAAATTGTACCTCTAATTATAGTTTAATAATACAAAAAAAATTAATAAATACTTTCTTAAATTCAAGATAATCGATTAAATCACTTGTACTCAACCAATTCAGTTAAAAATATTTGGAACCGGGGAAGATAGTACTGTCCAATTAATTCCACAAATAGTTATAGAATTTATGATTACACACTTAAGTTGGAATTTTCAAGATAATTGGATAAATGGCTGTTTAATTATTCCAATGGGAATGTTTTCATTTTTAATATGGAAGTGGTTTTTAATTAGTAGTTGTAGGAAAATTTTGGAAGAGCCATGTATTTATCTCGTAATTAGTTCAACTTGTCTGATTCAAATAATATTTGTTTTTAAGAAAATATATGGGACACTTCTCGTGCGATACAGTCGCATATGAGTAGTTCGATTTTGCTCATCGATGAACTTAATATTTTTCAATTGCAGTTGTGTAATGACAAGTTTAGGTACAATATGCTTTTCGGAAAACACCTGCTGTTTTCCTAGCAGAATAACCTATTATACTATGAATGACATCCTGAAATATCCTTGTATATATTTATATCGATCTCATACAGTTAACGTTTAAAGGAATTGTAAAATTATCACAAGAATATGACCGAAATAAGCTTAGGTCGACTATATCTACAGATATGTATTTATATAATATTTTGAATAAATATATTTGGGGGTATTATTTTCCGTATTCACCAATTTTTTCATCTTACAATTTATGTATATTTTCTTATATATACATTTAATAATACACACGGTCGCACATACATACTCGTATAAATATAGGAAACGATATAATATAGAAGAGGTCAAGACCACATCATTTATATGCGAAAAGTAACATTATAGGCACCATTGAACATTTTAAATCCTTTTCCTATTTATATATTACACAAAAAAAAGCGAATATAAAATATATATAAATATTTAGAAAGATGATGGTGTGGATGTTTGGTGACTGATGATGGTGAGGTGATGATGGTAACGAAACGATAATAATATATAAGTCTTATGTGTATAGATATGCAAAAGAATAGAGAAATAAGGATTACAAATGGGTGTGTATTTTAAACCTTTTTTTTTTGTTAATATATTTTGTCGCTTATATACGGGCTACTCTGAATAAATAGGATACAATGATCAGCACAGAGTAATGCTTCATTCTATGTATTGTAGCATAGTAGCAATTTATGTAATTTAATATATATTTAAAAATTGAGAAAAAGAAGAAAAAATTCTAAGTCTAATCTTATTTTTAGAGACGACAATGAGAAATTTTCCATCCAGACTATTTCAGCAGCAACTTAATTTTACCTATATCTTTTTTCTAATGTGTGTGTATGGAAAATTTATTGTTTTGGATATATATTTTGTGGAAGTTATATTATATTATTATTGTCCTTCTCCATATATTTATAAAATAGAAATACGAGGGTTGTTTGAAAAATTTTCAATCTAATAATATAAAAATAAAAAATTTTTGTTCACACATTAAATAGGTTTTATTTTTAAAACATATAAAATTATCGAATACTTTACACATACAGATATTTTCTAACGTTTTTCCAATAATCCAATATCACTGAGCATTAAAATGTGATGCCGGATGGTATGCTCTAAACAATACAAAAGATGCCAATGACCTCGCAGTTATTTTATGAACTTTCACTAACTACCCAGTACGTATTTTGTCTACATGTTTGTTTACACGATTATTATTATTATTATTGTGTGGCTATATTGTGGAGCTCTTAAACTAAATAGAACAGTATATAAGATACAGTGCTGGAAATATATAACTGAACGATTACCCATATTCTAAATTTTCCGCTTTATATCACATGCTGGAAGTTAGCGTATTCGAAGTGTGGCGTTTCATCGGTCGGAAAGCGGGTGTTCAAAATTAATATTTTTGTGAAAATAAAAATAGTATTAAAACATGAAAAATATGTGAAAACTATTATTTCTGTTTGCACTGATTGGCAACAATTCTAAGCATATATAAAAAATTGAATGAAAATAATATAGAATGCACTGGAATGACCCGATTTCAATAGAAAAATCCACACAACACGAAGACGTAACGCATGCGAGCATCTGTAGGATATCGCTATGATATTTAAATAATGTTTATCGACATTCTATGGATTTATCTGTCTGTAGGAAGTTTTTTAAGTCTCATGTATATCATATGACATATCCCATAGGGTTAATCTGCGATGTCTATGAGATGACATCTTATACACAACATTAAACATATCACGAACCTCTTTCTATGATAGGTTTTATATGACATCCGCATAGCATATCCAGTAAAAGTAACACTACGTCTCATGCGGATATCCTTTAGAAATCCTTCTGGTTGCCTTTTTTAACGTTTCATTAAAACAGCTCTGAGGATTCTGTTACAGATATATGGTAGTCAGAATTACTGTGTCTACACACCACATAACTATTTGCCGCATAATGAATCATCAAACCATTCGATACTCCAGGTAATTTGGTAAACTTCTCTGCATATTAGTATAATAACATTAATCAATTGATTTGCAAATATTGAAAAATAGATATTTACCCTAAATTCTGTTATTTTTATATAAGTGATTAGATATTGGCTATTATAATTAGCATAATTGTAGAATTGTTACAGACTTGTATCGCACAGTATAATTTTCCAACTTGGCAATCATACGCATATGGTCCACTCGGTGGCAGACGATTTTAGATAGCAACCACAATGAGCTAACAGGTCTATTCGAATGGAAACATTATGATATCTACCGTAATCCACATATCTCTGGGATATTCTCGCGTCCAATATCACAGAAATATTGCAGGGAATATTGGAAATTATCGGGATATTTTATTAGAACATTTGGGGAAATGAATGGGATATTTTTGGGATATCCTATAGACATCTAGTGCTATAGTATTTGGAAAGTGAAAACAAAGACACATTTTAACAGAATTTACTAAAATCTTAGAATAATATTATATTGGCATGCCCACAGCAAATACTGAAAAAATTAGTAGACCTCGTCTCTATACGTGGGCTGTAATTGATGCGCTAAGGAAGTTGTAATCCTTTTTTATATTGATTACAAGATGTATTCCATTCCGATTAGAATGACAACGAGGGTTTACATAACAATTTCCAACACTGTATGGAATGCATATGGGGTCTCATATGGCATATAATTTTAAATCAAAAATATATAGTATAAAAGTAAACTCGGCGTCTCCCCCAAAAAGTCATGTCATAAATCAAAAAGTCTTATTTATTTATAGGTATGTTAAAATGTTAAATTGTATTATATTACATTATATGGTTATATAGTTATTGTGAGGCTATGTTGTTGTTGTTGTTGTTGCTATATTCTTGGTATAAATAGTTATTTTTATTGTTGTTGGCTGCCACATTTTGATATGAGATTGATGATATGATATTTTACCCGAGTGAATATATATAGATCAAAATAAATCCATTTATTTTATATATCTTCTAGCTAGAAATAAATAGTGATCAAAAGATATGATAAAAAATATAAATAAATACACACGCCTGCCTGCCTATAACATGTAACGTAAGTCGGAACAACATATACGCAAACTTGGATAAACAAATAATTGATGGTTTTGTTATTTTTCAACAATTTAAGTATTGTTTTTCAATGTATATGTACAAAAATATATCATATATAGATAGAGATTCCTCCGCATTCTCAGATGATTTGTGCTGGTGGGAAATAATAGTAGGTATGTGATACTTTAATTTAATAGTTTAATTAAAATTGATGGCAATTGAAAATCGCAAGTATTAAAATTTAAGTTTGAAGTAATATCATTTCTCACTCTATTCACTTAAAATATTATTGTGTATAGTTTTATCATTTAATAATACATCTTTATAACCAGTCATCTCTTGATTAGATTTTATCCCTTTGTCTTATATACTCGTATATGCGTACAATCTAGATTTCAATAGAGATACCATATATTTGTATATGAAGTGATAAAATATTGTATATATACCTCGGGGGTGGCTGAGTATATTATATGTATCTCGAAAAATGTTAAATAACTCATGAGAGACAAGATTTTCCTATTGGAATGCTTCGCTTCCAGTTTTTAAATTTCGAAAATGGGGAAATTTAGTATATAATAAAAGGGTTAGATTGTAATTTGAGTAAAATATTGAGAAAGAAAATGTGAGGAGGACAAGGATATATTTTGTAATTTTTAGAGGGTAACAATAATCATTACATTATCTGCAATACATTGTAAATATTACTATTAAACCACATGCAGCACAAAGACGATCCATGAACGCCTGTAGCATTTCACATGCACATGATATGTGATATCCTTGCGATAGCCCAATAATTTTTTTTATAAATAAAACAGAAAATTTAAATTAAAAATTCTGCTAAATGTATGGGTAATAGAAAATAGTTAATCGGGATAAAATGAAGATGAAGGAACAATATATATATATATATAGGGAATGGAGAGTAATCACTCATTTCGAAATAACCACAACATGTGCTCGAACACTACGTCTTAAATTTCATTTATCACCCATATTGATTTAATGATATTGTAATCCAAACATTAATCTGAGCATTACTGTAGATTAATTTATGTTAATTTACAAACGTTAATACTTTAATGTTTGTTAGACGCTTTAAAATGGATGGCACCACAATGCAACAGTGCAGAAAACAGTCCAATTTACCATATACTGACCGTAATTTTACTTAGCTACTGCATATAGAACTACATTCTTCCCCAAACTAGACATATGTTTTACATACTTGAAGCAAATGCTTCTCTGGGATGCAAGCTTATGATATCTCTCACATGGATGTCCTTGGGATATCCAGAAGTTATCAGCCGGTTATCAAAAAAATATTATAGGGATCTCACCAAGTATATTACAGGGACATTGCGATATTGCACTGTAGGATCTACTTCATAAAACATAACATCCATGAAAAGAAGAGATTGCTCTGTATTTTTTGGTGGCATCAAAAGGAAACTACATGTACATTTGTTTGGCTGAAATGTCCTATAACACACCGCTTATTCACCAGACCTAATATAGGAAGAATTTAACGACGCAAAATTCGTCATTTGCGAAAAATGTGGAAGCCTTACGATGATCAATACTTTGATTATTAAATTCATACATATTTTATTATATTTTGCGTATATGCTATGCACTAATTGTTCCAATCCTCGCAAAATAATCTAAATTCTAAATTCTAAAATGGTCATATAGCTTACAAACGGTGGAGTGGATAGGTGTGAACACAATTTCTCATACAAGGATTTCGAAGGTGATTTATTTCTAACCAAAATATTACCTATAACGTTTAATTAACAATTTTTTTGTACATTTTAGATAAATTACAAACAAAATAATGAATTAAAATATTAAATAAATGTAAACAACTTACCACCTCACTTATATACTAATGCAATGTTGAAGAATTATCCATTCCGTCGTACATTGTATCGATTACACCAAAGTATCAAATACACAATTTTATTAATCATTTCTTCTACATTACCACATTTACCATTTGCAATGGTATTATTGGTTTGTAAATTATGGAGCGTAATCCCACCGCACCGAACACCGGTTCTTTTCATTTGTGTCAATGTGTCAAGTCAATTCCAGTCAATATAATCAAAAATGAAAAAAAAAACGATTCATTTTTTTTGTATTGTTTTTTTGTTTTGTGTTGCTGTTGAGTTGAATGTCGAAAAATTGAAAATTGAATCCATTTTCAAAAATTGTGTGGTGCCTTTGATTTGCTGTATTTTTGATTTATTTTATTGTAAATTCATAATAAACATAATTATTTCGTTGTAAATTATTAGAATTATTTATATAGAAAATATAGATAGAGTATATTAAATAATAACATTTTATATTGTTATTATTTATGATATCATATTTATGTTATATGTTTTTTTATGTTGAGTGGTTAGTGAGTGGTTACAACAACACCACGAACGCACCACAATCAAACAATTGTCATCATTTGAGAAGCACAATATTATAATAATAAATAATAATAATAATAATAATAATAATAATTGGAAACAAAAATCACAACTCCGTAATATCAATATAATACATTATGTAAATATGTTTTGTTTAAATTTTCTACAAAGAAATACTAACACACCTATATTCTTCGTACACTAAAAATATACAATTTTGTTGTTTTTCTATAGATAACTAATAAAATAATAAAGAAAACGTGACGATTACAAGTGGAAAAAAAAAAAACAAAAGAAATTCAAACAATATAAAATTAAATAACAAATAATAAAATGGCTCAATTATCGAGACGTATAATAAAAGAAACATCACGTCTACTACAAGAACCTGTGCCGGGAATATCTGCCGTTCCCGACGAAAGTAATGCTAGATATTTTCATGTAATTGTAACTGGTCCAGATGATTCACCATTTGAAGGTGGTTTATTTAAATTGGAATTATTTCTACCCGAAGATTATCCAATGTCGGCACCAAAAGTACGTTTTATCACCAAAATCTATCATCCTAATATAGATCGTTTAGGTAGAATTTGTTTAGACATACTCAAGGATAAATGGAGTCCAGCATTACAAATACGTACTGTTTTATTATCGATTCAAGCTTTATTAAGTGCTCCAAATCCAGATGATCCGTTAGCTAATGATGTTGCTGAATTATGGAAAGTTAATGAAGTTGAAGCTATACGAAATGCTAAAGAATGGACTCAGCGTTATGCTATGTAATAAATAAGATATATAATAAATCACGTTTACCGTAATTATAATTACTATAATATAATATTTTTCTTAAAAATTATTACTATTTTTTTTTTTTTTTTTAAATATAATTTCGCAACAAATTAATTGGTAATTATTTAACTATATTGATAAATCACCACACACACACACACAATCACCCAAGTAAAAGACATTAATTAATAAAAACAATTGATTTAAATCTGTTTATATGTTGTCGGCCAACTTAATCTTGGGTAAATAATGCACTCCATACGATGTTTTGAATTTTACGTTGAATTACGAATGTTGTAGACATTCGGTGTGAGATCACAAGTGGAACAATGTGTAGTATTCAAATGTGATAAATAATTTCAAATCAATTATATGGCACCAACAAATTGATATTTTATATAATTTTAAATGGAATTATGAAAATGAATATAAGCGTTCGACGAGCGCCCCTTTTGATTGTTATCATACTAATTTTGATTGTTTTTCGCTGTTTTTTTTTTTTTCAATGATTTATATTTTTTGGTAGTATTAAAAGATAAGGGAAAAAATAAAACGTAACGTTAATTTAGTATTTAATTGTTCGAAATAAATGCATAGAAATGCGATAGTGATATTTATTAATATTGTACTGAATAATATATTATTAAATATGTTATAAATAAATGAAAATGCGTTACTTATATATTGACGTGACGTGGAAATATTATTAATTGCATATTGTTCTGTAATTGTGTTCCTAAATTAACAAATTGTGTATAACAATTTCAGTTATCTATGCACTGGTTCAGTAAATTAGCGCTTGCCGTTCCAACCGGGTCTAAGTGGTGGAGCTTGCTCGCCCT
Organism: Bibio marci; assembly: GCA_910594885.2. Taxonomy (NCBI): domain Eukaryota; kingdom Metazoa; phylum Arthropoda; class Insecta; order Diptera; family Bibionidae; genus Bibio; species Bibio marci. The sequence continues at coordinate 9,296,320 of OU343116.1, read as the reverse complement.
CTATTCTTTTATTATTGTTTCTGAATAACCGAATTTTTAGATTGTGCAAACCAAAATATGTAACTTCGATGTAATGCATTTAACTGAATTTCATATTATTTATATTTGTCTTCATTATTTTATTTTGATGTTATTTTATTCGGTCATTTAATTTTAAATTAATTAAATTAAATTAAAAGCAATGTTAATAATAAGGAATCAGAACCACAGTTGGTAAACTGTAAATAATCCGGAAATTCCATCCTCCTTAAAAGAAGATCCTATCTGATTTTTGTGTTATAATCCTATGTAAAATGGCAAGATAATAGAATGACAATTGAATTGGCGACTAATGGAATAATTAACAATGTCGGTTCTTCACAGAGTCATCCCTATGGCGAAAATTTCCATATGGAAAGAAGTTATAACATTCAGAATTCCCCTTGAACCCAAATAAGGTTAAATACCATAGCAAGTGTTGACACAAAGTCTGATGTAAGCGGTAATATTTATACCGAAAATGTACAAAATGTTATACAGACGACTACGATGTAAATAAAAATCACAGATCGTGTCTTTTAAATATAGTGGAAAAACTGGATCGTACCCATTGTTGACGTAAGGAACTGGATGAACTAAAAAAGAGGTGACAATGACTACTCTCTACAGAAGAACGCGTGGTAGAGATATAAAACCGAAAACGACATATTCAGAAATCAACAACAAAAGTACAGGGGTTTCTCTTCGGAAATGGGAAGAACATGTCAGACCGTAAACTTCAGAAGATAGTGAACGAAAATGCAGTACTTAAAATTGAACAGAACCGTGTTTGGACTGGAAAATGACACGGAAACTGGAGAATCTAAATAAGATCGCCTGATAACCCCAGAATTGGGTTATCTGCAATCGGATGCATCGTATTGAGGTAGATGTTTTTAGTGGCCTGACAGAGACATTTTAACCTTTCAAACCACAAAGAGTAAAAGGAATATTTCTAATTTTTATCTCAATTATGTTTAATTGATAAAGAATCGGCAGGTCGCACAAAGGCAGCGACAAGAATGAGATTGTGTCTTTTCGCAGCATTTTTAGATTTTTTTGATCGTTCAAAATTGTTTATTTGCGCTGGCTGTTCAAACATAAAAGATCTTAGATCTTATATTGGTCTAGTATTTAAGTCAAAATGCATTTCATGTAAATAAAGCAGTTGTATTGATCAATCAAGACGAGTTTAATTCCGATATTTTAATGATCTTCTTCATTTTAAAGTAATCTTCGTCATAATCACCAAACTATAAATAAATTAACTATAAAACATTTACAATAAATATATTCGAAAGCATAAGATTATTTTTTAATCAAAAATATTTAATTTTTTTGAAATTTTATAAAATAGTTTTATATTTATCAGCAATCTTATATTCTATCTTTAGCTTCAACTAACACAATACTGTTTCCCCGGATTACCTAATATAAATGAAAAATAAAAATTACAAGTTGCAAGTTCTGATCAGGAGATTTCTATTATTTTTTTTTAAATATATTACGTTCAAGACCTTTACAATAAATGTACAAACCAAATTATTTTATGTATTGTTAAGACACTTGAACAAAACAAAAAAAAAATACTCACAACCATGCTAATTTTATTAAGAGTACCATCTCGACATATTTCAACAGCTTCATCGATGACAACATTCATAAATGGATCAAAACCTCGTAAAATACCTTCAACTTGCCGTCCTCCATTTAATTTCAATGACATTTTTTTATCCATAAACCTAATTACAAATAAGTTTCATAATTTATATTATTTTTAATGTTTGATCACCACTTTACGAGATTAAAATTATATTTGAAAATTTAAATATAAAAGGAAATAGGTATTGGTAATTAAAAGATTAAAATTTGGATTTTGGAAATTTGGTCAGGCTTTGTTTTAAGATTATTGGATTTTAGGTTAGGATGTAATTATTTATAAATAATATAAAAATACATACTTTTTTAATTCTGGTGGATGTGCCTTTGTCGACATTATTTATTATAATATATATTATTTAATATAAATCAAAAATTGAATTAAATACTGATTTATTAAATTTATTTAAAGAATGTAATGAATGATTGAATTAATTACAATCGTTTCGTTTATTCAATAATAAATTTAACGCTGTTCTTGCTTTTATTTTTATTTATTTTACTCTTACTCGATCGGATCCATCAAAGCCGGTGTTTGCTGTCAGTTTCAGTATTCTCGTGCTCTCCGCATTCCCTTTAAAATGTCAAAGTTACATAAAATGAGCCGGCCCGTGTTTTCAAAGATAAAGCTGTGAAAAATGTTCGAACGAAGTATGGATCGTGCAAACGAATATAAATCGCGAAAAAGTGTAACTTGTGCTACTAATTTTTTGAAGCTACAACTGTGATTCATCTCTTGTTCAGCGTTAGTGGTAAATATTCAATTATATGAAATTTGTATTGATGGTCACAGTTCAAATTGAAAAAAATTTAATATTTTGTGTTTTAGTACAGGAAAGAATAAATTAAATAATAATTAAATTAATTAAATAGTGTTCGATGTTATATATTGATATGCCGACGATAGTGAAAAATGAGCCAGTAATATGAAGCCAGCGTGCGGGCGTACACATTTCATATAGTTAGCCGTTTGCGCCCGTCTCTATTGGACTTGTGGTCTCTCATATATGTTTTATTGTTATCCGTCAAAAAAAAAGCAAAGATACGAAAATCTATTCTATTTATTTTAAAATATGTCAGGTCGGTTGTAAAAAAGTAAATAATTTAATTTTATAAATTTAATATCTTGCTTTATCCGTAAATAAACAAAAAATAACTAAATAATAATTGAATGAATATAAATTTCATAAAAAAAAAAAATGAATGTGGATGTAACAAAATTGTGCCGAACATGTTTAAAAGAAAATGTTCCAATGCAATCAATTTACGATTTTGACGAATATCATGAATACGAAGAAAATAAGAATAATTCAAATAATATTAATTTTAATGGAAATGAAACAATTAAAACCACATTATCAAATATGATAACAACTTGTACGATAACTACGGTAAGTCCAGTGTTTTAATACATAATTTTTAATTACAAAACTATGTATATTTTAATCAATTTAACTGTACATGTATTCATCTGTACTAAATTCAATTGTAAATTGTACTAATATAAACATTTATATTATAAACTATGCAGATATCTGAAAGCGATAGTTTACCAAGTCAAATATGTCTTCAATGTGTTCAAAATATTAAAATATCATTTTCATTCAAAAAACAGTGTGAAAATGCATTCGATACATTAAATAATATGATTAAAGGCAAATTGTTAATTGGAGATGATGATGATGATTGTAATAAAATAGATGTACAACCATTTTTTAGTGATATTGATAATCAGAATGTAAGTGATGAAGATTATGGTATAGAAGATTGGCCTATGCCACCAATTGATGAAGATGAAGAACTAAAACTTAAATTGCAGGAATTGGATGATAAATATGAATTAATTAAAGAGGTTGGACCAAATGAAAAGACAACACAAACTGATGAAATTTCATTTCATCCTTGTGAAATGTGTGATTTAAAATTTTTAAATGAAGATGCATTGAAAGTAAATATTCTCATTTAAATTGGTTTTAATTTAATAATTTTTTGTGTATAATTTATTTTTATATGTACCCAATCAGTTACATCGTATAAATCATAAATCGTCTGGCTATAGATGTCGTATATGTAATAAATTATATTCACGTTTAACACATTTACGTCGTCATATTAATGCTGTACATCCCAATGTATTACTATCCAGAGAATTGCCACCGATATGCTGTACACATTGTAAAAAACAATTTACGCGAAAAGAGCATTTTCGTCGACATTTGAAAATACATAAAAAATGTGCTGATATGGAAAATAGTTTGGACACAACTAACAAAACAATAACGACTATTGATGACAATTGTAATAATGTAGAAAATTCTATTGGCTGGCAATGTAAAGATTGTAAATTAGTTCTTCCAAATGAAATAGCATTTACTCAACATGTATGTGAAAGCATCAGTGAACGGTATATACATTTTTTTTTATTATTTTTGTTTCTGTGAACTATATAGCTAAAAGTCATAGAACACACTCAGTGTAGTGGCACAATGAATAGTGCTATTCAATAGTGGATTGATATTTAAGATTTGAAATTCGTATTTTCGTATTTAAATTTTTCAACTGATTTACTATTAAATGAGTATCACCCTTATTATAAAATTAATCATTATTAAAGTAACGCAAGTGTTTTGAAGACACGTTATTCCAGTTATTGAAAAATAGATGTTTATACTATTATTTTTATATGGGTGATTAGCCTATAGTGATGTGTGTGTGCAGACATTGCTAATCTTTGAATAACCATTGAAATACCATATTTTCAAAGATATCCCTTTTTCTTTTTATTCCATATCTGAATTCTCATTGTACCTAAATAAATCAAATACATAAATCTAAATTTATATTTACAATCATTATCCTACTAATTTCTATGTTAATTTAATATCAATTAGACAAACGACGAAACCAGCACCACCTATCCAAGTAGTTGAATTAGATAATACTGAGAATTTAGTTAAGGAAGAAAATTTATCCGATGCAGATGATGGACAGAATGTTGACAAAAATTTTAGTACCATAAATAATACTGAATTAAAAAATTTACTATACAATAAATTTACTAAAAATGAAGAAACGCATAATAATATTAATAATAAAATTGATGTGGATATGGATTGTGATGAAGATGATGATGATGATGATGATGATGAGGATGAAGATTTTGATAATTATAATGCACTTTTGGAACAAAACAATGATGACGATGACGATGATGATGATGCTGATAAAAATAATAAATCTGATGATGACGACGAAGATGACGATGATGATGACTATACCGCAACAAGAAAAAGGAAAAGGAATAATATAAAACTTCGTAGTGGTCGTAAATCTAAAAAATCGAAAACAACTGAAGCGAAACGTACAAATTCGCCTATAGCTACTGATACTAAACCTAAAACAAGATCAAAAAAATCACCAAAAATTAAACTACCCTGTGATTTGTGTAAAAGAACGTTTGTTAATATGGAAGTATTTACAAAACATAAGGAATGGCATCAAAATCCAACAAAAAAACCTTTACATAAATGTAAGAAATGTGATAAAACGTTTACACGATCGACTCACCTAAAACGTCATAATTTAACCCATTCAGAAGTAAAACCATATAAATGTGATATTTGTGATAAAGAATTTTATCGCATCGATCATCTAAATACTCATCGTCAAAATCATGTAACTGGTAAACCATATAATTGTGAAGAGTGTTCAAGAGGATTTGCGCGTGCTGAACATTTACGAAGACACAAGGAAACAAGACACAGTGGGAAACCTGCAGCAGAAAAAACCGAAATTTGTACAATATGTTTTCGTGGTTTTACAACATCAAAATATTTACAAATTCATATGAAATCGCATACCAATCGTGTTCATACTTGTAAATTTTGTTCAATATCGTTTGACATAAAAGTAGAATTAACGGAACATTTAAAAACACATGCCAACGAACGTCCATTTTTATGTTCCGAATGTGGTTTACGTTTTGTACGCAATGATTATTTAGTAATTCATATGCGTCGGCATAAAGGTGAAAAACCGTATAAGTGTAAATATTGTGGTAAAGGATTTCCACGTGCAACAGATTTAACTGTACACGAACGTTATCACACTGGTGAAAAAACACATTTATGTACAACGTGTGGCAAAGGTTTTCAACGTGCCTATAATTTATTGGTTCATACACGTGTACATACCGGTGAGCGTCCGTATCAATGTCCACATTGTGTAAAAAGTTTTGCACAAGGTAATGATTTAAAAGCTCACGTACGTCGTCACACCGGTGAACGTTATAAATGTGAAGTTTGTGGTGATGGTTTTATCCAAGGCTATCATTTAACACAACATAAACGTAATGTACATGGTATCGATATGCAATCACATATTCGACGTGTTGAAAAATTTGTGCCAATACCAAATGCAGACGGTTCACTCACGAAACGAAGAAAACCAAAAGCAGCCGCGGCAACATTAAAGACAACAGCAACAACGATCACGACAACAACTACAGCAGCAACAACAATATCAGAAACAGCAACAGAATCAATAAAATTACAACATATGAATAATAATGATGATGATAATAAGGATAATAATAGTAATAATTTACAAATTCTAAATCATTTTAACAATGAAGATAAAAATCCTACAAAATTAGAAAGAATAAATTCAAATACAAATCTAATATTGGATGAAGTGATTGATATTCCTGAAAATGGTATTGGTTTAAAAACAGATATTAAAATTGAACCAAATTTAAATAATTCTCAATTGATTGGTGGCAGTGTTGGCAGTGGTATTGTGGAAGAAGTTAGTGCTTGTAATGCAACCGGTGTAAATTATGTTTTAGGTTGAATTTTACAAAAGAATTTCATATATTTTATTAGGTGAGTTAATTGTATTTTTTTAAGACACAGTATATTAGTTACTATTATTATTCCGTAATCTAATCACTAATTAAAGTTATCCAACCACTACGTTTTGGTCATTTCAACCAATTCATTAATTGTAAACAAAATCGCAATCGTTTCTTTAACAAAGTGATGCCTCCAACTGAAAATAAAATTGCCTGCAGAATTATTTCATCTCAATATACACAATATCTGTAATCTGCAATCGTTGCCAATATTGTAACACAGGAATAAGATCAAATAATTTTGCTATAGTTGACAATAGTCTTTTCGAAAATTTTCGCTGATAGGCTATAAATCACTTCTTATTTTTAAATAAAATGAAGAATTTCATTATGTCTTGTGGATTATTTGTACATGATTTTGTAAGAATATTTAAAGTTTTAGATTTAATTAGAATAAATTATAGTCCGGGGGAGGGTTTTTTGGTTAGCAATTAGCAATTTGATAATGACCTTCGCGTGCATGAGGACTGAAAAACACAGAAAATATAAAATTTTAAAAATAAAATTCGAAACCGTATTTAACTAGAACGCATTGAAATTGCAATTTTGATAATAATAAAATAGTATTTTGTTGACAAAATAAAATATAGACAAAAATAATAAATAAATAATTAATAATTTAAATAATATTAATAATAATAATTATAATAATAATAATTATAATATTTTAAAATTAGTTTAATTTTTAAGGAAGCATACAAATTTTTTTTATCATTAATTTGTAAATTAAATTATAATTTAAAAAAAGAATTAATGTAGAAAAATAGATAGCGAGTTTTGCAAAATTGTGTGTATGTGTTTCGAGTGTGAATTTTGAATTGATTGACACTGCAGTGCGGCTCTTTTTTTTAAGCATAAACAACAAATAAACTATATATTTGAAATTAAAGTTTTATATTATTATGTATTTCTTATACATTAAAAGGCTCATTATAAATTTAAAACAACTGGCGTAAATGTTTAATTTATTATTAAATATAAGTAACAGCCCAGTGAAGGGTTGTACAATTTCTCCACGTATTTTGTATGCAAGTGTGAATGGTGTGAAAAGTTTTTAAAAAGTTCATAGAAAATGTATGTTGTATTCCTTATAAAACATTCCATTAACAGACTGGAAGCATTAATGATGTATGCCCGAAACACCCTATATGTATGTACATCTCACGCATAAGCCATGTCGATTGCTTCATTTTTTACAAACGGATAATTTGTATCCAAATACAATTTCAATGAAGATATGTGTATTGATCCGTTAGCACAATCACGCACAATCAATCTTAATTGGTTTTTGTACAGATTCAGTAATATAGAAGCACGGCTTCCTTATCTGGAACAAAACCCAAACTATTAAACAATAAATTCGTTTAACAACCCTGCGGATTTGATCGTTGTTTTATTAAATGTTATCAGACCCACTCTATACTGTTGAGATATACATTGATAACATTTCGTGAACAGCTCGCCTGCCTAATTGCAACCGTAGTTTATTATCACTGCTATTTCCAAATTAAATGTGTCAAAATCCTGTATCATAGGTCACTCTCTCGCAATTTTAGAATGTCCATAAACATTCTGAGAATTCGTCCACACAACGAGGTCCAAGGGAATAATATTCAGAAGAATCTTCCGATGTCACCAATAATCATCACATCCGTTCCTACAATATATAAGGTCGGTTATAACCACCCGCATATAAGAATAATTGAATTACTAAAGAATTTATCAAAACATACTTGCAGCGATCAATTGGTAAATTCTGAAATGCTATTTACATTCACGACATTAAGTCATAGTAATATATTTAGCATGAGATTAAAATTCAACTCAGTTGAATATGTGCTAACGATTGCGTCAGCTGTTGTTCTGTTCGAATGGTCTATGATAAAGCTGCTCATCAGTATGTAAAGTTAGGGCAGTTGCCACCAATAATTTCTTCATATCAATTGCTTTGCTTTGTTTTTTGAAGTCGTTGTGAATTTGATTAATACGCATGTTGTTCACAGAAATAATTTAATTAATCTGGTGTATAATTACATCAATTACAATAATTTATTAATTAATTAACTTAGCAATTTTGTTAATAAAAGAAAAAAAAAAAAAGACCTCACACAATGAAACACAATTTTAAATCATCTATTTTTTGAGATTATAATTAAAATGATTTTCATCTATTTTTCTTAAGTATTGTTTATTTTTTTGCATATATTTATTTTTAAATTTTTACTCGTATCACAGTTAAACTGTTTAAATTTATTAACCACACACACACACACAACACGATAATCTCCATTCTCTTCTTTACTTAAATATGTAATATAATTTTTATTTAAATAATTAATACAATTCATTTCTTATCCGTTTCAATTTATTCTACACTTAATGAACTAAAACTTCTAGATGTTGCTGAATCATCTGTCGAATTACGGCTACTACCATGATTATCTAAATAATATGATTCGCTAAATGTATTTGTATGATTATTATTATTATTATTATTATTACTAGTATTTTTTTTAAACGATGATGAAATGCCAGTTGTTAGTGCTGTTATTGATGGCACCACCGCCGCCGATTGTTTATTGGTTGAACAAATTTCAACAATTTGTGTAACAATCCATTTAGTTAATTTTATAACAGCTACGTGGGCTGCAAATTGTAATACCATAGCACCAAAACCTTTATATAAACCAGAAACACCTTCGGCAACATATGTTTGTTTATAACAATCTATTACACCTTCATAACTGGTCAGAATTGGTATGACAGAATAACCGGTATCCAAATTATCAATTATTGTACGAGTACCTTGTAATTGTAAACGATGTAATATTGTTTCAAATGGATAAAATAAAATTTCGGTTGTCACCAATGACAATAATGTTGAATAAATTTCTATATTTTGATTTTGTGTTGATAAATCACGTGAACGTGCACCACGTTGTTCTTGGGTATTTTTTATGCGATAAAGCATTACACGAGTCGATATCCCCTTCACCGCTAATCTGTAAAATTTTGAAAATAAATGAAAACGATATGTATTAATTATAAATGTTTATAATTTCATATAGTTTAACAATAATGCATATTCACACACAACACTATTTGGGCGAATCATTCGCAATAGCTAAATTGAATTAATAAAGCATCTATCGATACATAACTGCAGATCAATTGATAAATTGTGACTGAAGAAATAGTGCTCTGATTCGATATTCCTCGAAATATTTAAATATATAAATAAAATTGATCGCATCCAAAGGAGAAGTTTTGCAAATCATCTGTTATTATGTGCTTATCCAGCATCTAGATTAATCAATTGAGGGATTGTTAAAAGTTAAGGCATTTGCTTTGAACGTTCTTGATACCATAAACGATGCATTAGCTAATGATTAGTATGTTTGCAATATACGATATGGGGGTTAATCTTTTTTGACTCAAATGAATGTTATCATAGAAATTTTCATTAATTATTGAAAACAAATACATTCCACCATTTTGTTTTAGTTAATGTAAATAATAATAGTTACCCAAATATATATTTTGATAACGATAATGATATACTAGGTCCTAATAATGCCCATATTGGTACCATACGTCCTTTTTGTGGTACACTCCATGATATTAAACGATTAGCACCCTCACGAAATACATCAAATATCCCCGGTTTTTCGCTTGCAATATCACTTTGTACAGTTTCAACTAATGATGCTGAATAAAATGGTAAAACAACAGCGTAGCTAATACATTTTAAAACAATGTGTTGACTAAATTGTTTCATTGTTGCATTTGCATATACTTCTCTGGTAAAATAATTAAAATATTAGTTCGTTTCGTATAAATAAAATAATAATAATAATAATAACAAAAAACAATCAAAAATAAAACAAAAACAATTTATTATTACTTTGGCCATGGTGTAAATTTTGATATAACATCTTCAACAGCTAATGACATACCACGTACTAATAAACAACTACCCAATCCTTTCCATAATGTTGTAACACCTTGTCGTTGATGTAAATGTATAATAACAGGAACTAGTGTAAAGGGCACCAAATGATATCTAAAATTTAAATATTATATTATTAATATACTTAACTAATATGAGATAAGTTATAGCATTTCAATTTATAGTTTAAAATCAGCGCAATAATTAAGTTAAAAAACCACCCCCACTAAAAATGTTTACATAACCAATTTGTACTTAATTGACTACGTAGACTCAATATTTAATAAATATTATAAATTAATCTATCGTTAAATTAATATATTCATATTATATATTTCTCTCCATACTTATTTGAATTATGGTGAACTTGACATTGTCGTCTTAGCACCAAGAATGGATGACTTAATAGATTTTCTGTTATTAAACTAACTATTCCAACGGTAACACCAATATATTTACGTACAGATATTTCTATAAAAAAAATACATACGAAATAAAATATAATATTATCGAAACAATAAATAAAATAAGTGCATTATCATTCATTTTACCTTCTTCCGGACTTTCATAAATTGGCTGAATATTTCTATGTTTTTGTAAAGGTAATGTAAAATCACGTTCTGAATTTACGTATTGATAATGTGGTGGTGGTGGTTGATATTGTTGCTGCTGTGGTGATTGGTGTTCATTTTGTAAAATTCCTGACGCCGTTGACCCTCCTGACATTACTGGCATTCCTCCTCTAGTTTGTTTTATCATGTTATTATATTGAAATTGTATTTGATTATTTATGTCATTATCATTAATAAAATTATTACCGTATCTTTAAATTAATTAAATTATAGAAACAAATAATAAAAAAAAAAAAAAAAAAATTAGTAATAAAAAAAAAAAAATTACATCATAAAACAATATTTATTTTAGTTACAATAATAGATAAAAACAAATAAAACATATATAAAAACAATATAATTACTTTAAATTTGAATATTCTCTAATACCAGCCATCATTAATATTATTTTTAAAATTATTTCTTTTCCAAAAATATGAATAATATAAATTTATTTCAAAAAAAAAAAAAATTATATACAGAATAAAAATATACACGCATAAAATGCAAAAGAAATTATAGAAAAGAACGAAAAACTTCTTTTGACAACTGACACTTGTCAAAGGTGGTGTACTTTTATTGAGAGAGAAATCGACGTCGGCTCGATTTAATATCTTTTTCTTTAAAAACTCAAATTTAGAGGGCTACAAAGTTTTAAATTTTTAGTACTTTTCCCGCAATATTACGTATTTTTATTATTTTCTTTTTCAATAAAAAATTATATTAAAGTATTAAAAATAATATGAAAAATACTTTAAATAAATTAAATTAATTTAAATATATATTAAAAATCATTAAAAATAATAAAAAATATAAATTTAAAAGATATATTACAGAAAAACAAAAAAAAAAAAACTGCAATTCTAAAAAATATTTTCTTTCAATTGTTTTTTTATTTTTCTCTCTTCTATAAATTTTTAATAATGTTTCTGTGTCATTTTACCTACATCGTTTTATTTTTATACACGTTTTTATTTTACGTCGCAATAAAAATCCGTACGAAAAAAGAAAATCAAATTGTAAAAGTGTTTTTTTATTAAGAAAAATATAAAGTGCATTATATTTCACTAGTTAATTAATTGTTTTAATATATTTTATTAAAATATAATCGATTACGTGTAGTTTTATTGCAATAAATCGTGTGTGTAAAAGAAAAAAAAAAAAGTGCAATGGAAATTTTTTTTCCCATGCATTTTTGTTGTTGTAAATTATAAATGTGATTTTACGTAGTGTATTTTATTATAATTAATTAAATAATCAATTGATAAGTGTTAATTGTTTCACCCCATATATTCAATAATATATCTTATTGGTCAGAAAGTTCGATTTTTGTTTTTTTAATATTATAATGTATAAAAAAAAAAACTTCTATTTTTTCTATAGAAAAAAATCTAAAACAAAATATTTTAATTGCGTTTTTTTTTTTTCTTTTCTCTTTTCTTCCCATTAAAAAATAAAAAAAAATCTAATAAAATTGTAGAAGTGTTTTTTTTTTTATTATAAAAAATGTAAAGTGCATTTTATTTTACTAAATAATTACTATTTTAGTATATATTTTAGTAAAATATAATCGAATACGTGTAATTTTATTGCAATAAATCGTGTGTGTAAAGTAAAAGAAAAAAAAAAAAAAATTTATTACGTGCAATTTTTTTCCATGCATTTTTGCACCGAAATTTGTTGTTGTAAATTATAATTTATATGTGATTCTAGATTGTGTATTTGTTGTTGTAATTAATTTAATAATTGCTTCCAAGTATTCAATAATATATAATAAAAGTTTAGATTTTTGTTTTTGTAATAATTTAATGAATAAAAAAAATAAATTTCTTAGTTTGTCTTTATAAAAAAAAATGAATGTGCGCGCGTGTGTGTGTTTTTGTATTTGTAAAAAAAAATACTTTTATGATATAGAATTTATATGTATCGGTATCGGGTATCGGTAGCGGTTCGGTTTCGGTATCGGTTTCGATTTTTAAACATTTATTTATGGTATAAAATATATTTGGGACACCTTCCAAATTGAATGCAGCTCCATCTGTTGCTTATGTTTTTATGGTTACTTTTTATTGGTAAGTAGAAACATACTTTTTATTACATATTAAATTTTAATCATATTTTTATAATAGTTTGTTTTCTTATTTATATTATAAAACTTATTATATTTAATAATCATCCATCCAAACATCATATACATTTATTTAATATATAATATACTTCCCAATAATACATATTTACATATAATTATTTATTAAGTTAAATTTTTGATCGACCATAGAGATTGTATTGAAAAGTGGTTATCGGATATCGATCCTTTATGATGGAAAATATTCAGTATGTTAACCTATGCATAGCTACCCAATATCATAACATCATCATCTAAATCAAAATACATTGAAATCTATCAATTATTTACGAAATTTTTTACTATATACATTAATATTTATACATTTGATTCCATATGAATCTAGACATTTAGTTAACAATAATATATGCATTGATACCTTCACACATCTCAATGGTATTGGGTATAGGGGACATAGGTTAACATATTGAATATTTTCCATCATAAAAAACCATTGCCCGATAACCAATTTTCAATAATTATTTATATTATTAATTGCTCAACATTTTATATATTCATTCACAAAATAATAATTAAATTTTTAGAAATTATTGATTATTCTATAAGTTACTTTTATTATTATAAGATATTTTTGATTGTAGTACATATGATTAAAATATCATGTGATCATCTTTGGTACTATAGTATATAAAGTAGTTTAAATAAGCCTCAAAAACTTAAAAATAATACAAGCATTGACTGTGTTAATTTGTCGATCTTAATTTCCTATCATATCATATCTAGGTAAATGTTTTCCAATTAATAATATTGTTATGATCCGTAATATAATTCTGGTATACTTTTAAAATTGAATTCAATTTGGTGAATTGTTGTATATGTATACTGTCTTGCAAAGTAATGATTGTAATGTATGTTTGGTAGATGCCATTATACAGATTATCAGCTGTTTCAACATCATCCAACTGTTGTACATTCCTGATTTTATCAACTGAAGAAGCAGAACCGCTTCATATTCTTGTAATTTATAATTAATTTTCCAAATGTATTGTTGATTATATATATTGCTGCTTCATCATCAAGTCATGTTACTCCAAGTGGAACATATTGACATCTACTAAACATTCACTACAATTACAACTAATCCACATGATAGTGTATGGTTCAGTAGTAATTCTAATGGGTGTTAAATTATCTGGCAAGTTTGATCTTTCCTTAATTTTCATTATTCTTATATGTGTACGATTAGATCATAAAAATTTATTCCTTATTAATTTCTATTAATATATGATTGTAATGTATGATGAAGCGACAGATGAACATATTTTTCTATAATTTTGTTTATTTGGAATCGTTGTTGGACTAATATTTTTTGATTATAGGTGCGAATTCCTGATGTCAAATATTTGAATTTATATTAATATCATTAAAAGCACAATTATTAAGTTTATTCAGTTCATACATAGCGGTACGATCTATCATAATTTGCGTCAAATTTAGCATATGTCTTTTGTTTTTATGCATATTAAAAGAAAAACAAAAAGAATTTTCATACGACAAAGAACTCATATACTAAATAAAAAATAATAGTCACATCAATTACCGTAAATTAAGTTGTATATTAGTGCAGGATAAATGGTATAATTCTCACGATTTTCATTAGATAGATAGATACACACATTTGTATTATATATATTACGATATTACTTACAGTTAATGTTTCAGCAGACATTATACATAGAGACAAAGGACATACGAATATTAAAATCAAAAATCAAGGACAACACGTAAATTATAACACATATTTATTACATGTCTGATAAGGGATAAAAACCGAAATATTTTAATTAAATACAGCATAGTTAGTGTCTGTATGTATTGTATATAGACGTATACACTCGCCTGCACCGCGCACATATTACAGAAACATAGATTTTTTTTGTATAGTCATTCTCGAAACAATAAAACTAATAAAAACAATAATAAATGTGTTTAACTGTGTTTATGTAGTGTATAAATAAAAATATAGCTAATAATCATCCAATAATAATAATATTAAAGCACAAAACATATTTTTCCCCTTTGGTCATACACATAACATAAGAATAACAACAACAGCAACAACACCAACAACAACAACAGCATTTGATAAATACTACGTAAAAAAAACCAACTCACAGCTGTTTCTTGAAATTTTCTTTCAATTTTCTTTGCACTAATAATTTGTTGTTGTTCTCTTCATTTTCAGTTTTTCCATCATATGTTTTACTATACATAATCGCATAGATATATTGTGTGTACCAAATACAGGCTGTCCGTTTATGCTCAATTAGGATTTTTGTTTGAAATGTAATTTTATTATGAATACTGTAAAAAAAATGTAGTGGACCCAATTCCTGCCACGTTAAGGCAACTTTTGCATTGGTATTAATTTAATAATTTTCAATGTGCGACAGTATTTTGTTAATTTTTTAATGAACAATTGCATCGCTGCAACTAAAAGAGCAAATTAATAATGTGGGATAAGTTTAAATTCAAAACTACCTTATTTCTCATATCAAAGATGAATGCATTCCATATTAATAAACAAATGTAAATCTATTCCATAATATAATATTTATAGAAATAAGTGAATAATTATATGATTTCGATTGCAATTTCAAATCATATAATTTTTGTTAAGTACACTGTATAGCTAAATTGTTGGTCGGTATTGAACCCATCTACCATAGCATTATTGGCACAAAATAAATTAGCGCTGTAATAATTACTGTCAACTAATGGATTGCCGTATCTCAAACTGGTACACTCTGTATCTAAACGTTTTCATATATATATATATATATCTATACAACGTTTGTATATGTGTATTCGCGCGAGCAAACAAATAATTTCGATGTTCTACTGATGCCAGCAATAATATATAATACTATTTATAGTTATATATATCCATATTACATACCATAATATCAAAATACCACAGAATATAACAATGCTATTAGAAGCAATATGTCTTACATGTGTAAATTTTTCATACATTATCTCTGGAACCAGACGACATAGAAAGTTGTACGCAACGGCGAGTAAAAGATTGAAACCCCCAGTTTATATATTATAATATGGAATATTTCTGTAATGTGGATATTTTGGATGTTATGGGAATTTAAGCAATCAAGGTACCATTGTTCAATAAAATATGGTTCTTGTATTATGTTAAGCAAGTTCAGACATACATACACATATCAGACTGCGGCATTGACAGTTATTATATTCACAAGGACAGAATTGTTAATACATACATAACTAAAAACCATATGGTATGAAGTGTTTGCTTCTGTAAGATTGTTATATTATGTGATGTTACCATAGCTCTATCATTGCCTATACTTACATGTTTATCGTATATAGTCGTACATATATGAACAAATACCATATATATATAATAATGGGTATTTTCTTATATAAAAACGTTGTAAATACGGCTTGTATGTACATTATGTGTATTTTTATAAAAGGATATGAGATGTTCTTATATATGTATTATATGCGTTTATGTCGTATATAATGTTCAACAAATGTTATAAATATATATATAGATGGAAAAGAAGACTAAGTAAAATAGGAATTAAGATTAAGATATAAATAAAGTATTATTGAGTGTTAAAAAAATTATATATTTTAATAATTATTTAATTCATATATTTTTTAATGTACCCTTTAAAAATTTATAAGAAATTTATACACTAACGATAATTTTTACGTAAATTTAGCTGAATATTTAATCAAATCTATTTTTATTGGATCTGACACATTAGTATGGTCATTAGACATTAGTCTTGCATATGTACTTAACTTGTGTTATCTTAAAGATTAACTATAATACTAGTATTAATATATTTCACTACTGCTACATTTGTACATTCTTGAATATCACCAGTAGAAGAGGTACGCAGTGAATCCACCATACACAGTTCCATTAGAACTAAAAATTGTACAGGTAGACCATCTGCCATCTCATTATTGGTTGTATACAGTATAACTATGTGTGAGCTGTAGCTGTGACAATTATTATACAACACACTGAATTTCTGTTATCACTGTTTGCTGTTGCGTGTCCGATGTTGACTACTTGAATGCATTTCTATAATTGAAAACCATTTTTATTATCGGTATTCTTTACATTTTGTAAACCATATCGGCGAGTGCGAGTATTAGCTGTTTGTTACACTATCCACAAATAGAATTTTCTTCCAATGTATCTTCTGTATAATATTGTAAAAATTTGCGTCTGCTAACAAATTTGTTTTGCCAAAAAAAAAAAGTGTGTGATTTTTTGAATGTTAAACAATTTTAAAAACTAAACATGACATCGTAACCTAGTTTTTGCTTGGATTGTAGCCCCCTCTCCTCCCTCCCCCTCCTCATATATCTTTTAATATTTATATTGCGTGAAATATATTACCGTCCGCCGCAAGGACTCGTGCATTGTTTTGAAAATAAAATATAGTAAATATTTTAACAATTTTCTATATGTTTTATTTAGTTTTTATATATATTGATCCTTAAAGTGATGGGGTATAATATGCTTTGATATTGCATTAACCCTTCTATATATATATAAAACGTTGTAGTATAAATGAACGAATTACTATAACATAATACATGTGCTGAAAAGTTTCCGAAAATCACATATCGACGCAAAAATTCTGTTTTATTGCGGTTGAACAAGCCCAAACACTGCTCTGAATCATCGATACGTTGTTGTTTTTGATCGATTGTAGGTTCGTCGCGCGGCACCCACTTTGCACAGACCTTTTGCATGACCAAATATTCATGCACGATATGGCCAACACGCTCCTTTGATATCTTCAGAGCCTCATCAATCTCGATCAACATCACTTTACGATCATCTAAAATTATTTTGTGGACTTTTTTTATATTTTCTGGAGTAACAGCCTCCGTTGGACGTCCACTGCGTTCATCCGCCTTGGTACTCATATGGCCGGTTTTAAATTTTGCAAACCACAAATGTACAGTTGAAAGAGCTGGTACAGTGTCGGATTATAATGCTCGTCAAGCAATTTTTTGGCTTCAGAAATATTTTTTCCAATCAAAAAATAATGTTTTATCAGCACACGAAATTCGGGTTTTTCCATTTTTTTTCAAATACCAAAAGTAGCTACACGCTCACAACGCAATGGTCTGCTACTGCTATCAAATTTTAACACGTATCGTTTGAAAGTAACTAACTAACTAAAAATCATATGAAAAAAATTCTAGTGGCTCCATTTCTTAGAATTTTCGCAAACTTTCCAGCCCATGTGTATTATATATTTGTGCATGTTAATGGAAGATATCATTTTCTGTTGGTGTGTGTGAAATTTAATTGAAATAAATAAATAATTTTTTTCTTTCTATATTTGTAACATTTTTATATATTTGTATATTTACGACGGGATAATATTTTTTAAATTATAATATATAGACTATTTAGGATAGATAGAGAAATGAAGGCATAAATTTTAATCAATGATTTTTATTTATTTCTTATATTAATATTTAATAAATGAAAAATAAATCTTCTCGTCTACTTTATTATCAATTTATTATATGATATACAAAATAAAATTTATATTTCAAATATTAATATTTGTTATATGTAAAATAATATGTAACTACTACCCCTTGACCGTTGTGTATTGATATTCAATTTAATAAAATAAACGAAAATGAATCTATAATATTATTAGTAAGCGATAGCGGAGTTATAGACGACGTAGTACATTTACATTTTATTTAATAATATGAAAATATATTATATAAGGACATTATATATATAAATATATATAGATAGGCAAATTACTAAGAAAATAAATAAACAATAAATGTGAGGCATATCCAAGACATCGACAAATAAATAAAGGAAAAAAAAAATATAATGTTTTATCAAAATAAAATTTATTGTTTGTATTTTCTATATAAATATATATAACCAGATAACATTCTTGTTATCATCGTGTATATATATTCACCAATTTTTATATTAGTATATACAATATTTTCACAAATTTTTTTAAGGTACATATATATATATATATATGGATAGATAAATGTTATACGAGTTATATGTATACGTATAATATATATATATATACATATCGATCGAATCCAATTTCGTATGTAGATTTCTCTAAAATATATTCAGAGAAATATAAGTCGCCAAAGTCCAGCAAATACATTATATATACATATGTGTATAAATATATATATAGAGAAATATGTGTACAGCATCGCCCGGGCAGCAAATCGATACCCTGGAGATTTTCTTCTATATATGGTATACATATATATATATATAATATATACATATATTATATTATATTATATTATATTATATACAATATATATATATACTACTATTTTATACTTTTTGTACGATTCTTCCCGAGAGGAGATATAATTTTATATTAAGGAGGATGGGAATGAATAAAATAGACGGGAATGTATTGCCATATAACATATATATATACGTACGTACTCTAAACACTGGTGGAAACTATATATTTTATATATATATATATATATATGCATTATGTATTTATTTACTATATATATATATATATATATTGTACATATATTTATTTTCATATATTATAAATATAGTCATATAACGCATATATATATACCAATGTAGAATAAAATATATTTGTATATAGAATAGATGAAAGTAAAATTTGTGGTTGGGAGTTGAGATGTAAATGTCCCCGCGGCCTATATCAACCATCATATATATATATGGTATATGGTATATGCTATATTTATATACACCTACTCTACGTACATAACATATAACATATATATATAGTATAACTAATATGTATAAATATCCACATAATATACATACGCTATATATATATATATATATATAAACATGTACACACATGTACATACATATATACATGTATTATTACGATAACAACGGAAGAGAAAGTACTACAAGTAAAATTTGTAGGGTGGCCATCGTGTCCAGAGATCGATAAAACTCTTACTCTTATGTTTCAATATATAAATATATACGATATATATATATATATGTACGTACGTGCGTATTTGTATATATATATATTTATGAACATATATCTACAGTATTTCCATTTGCAATATTATATATGTTATATGTTATATACAATATATTATTAAGGATATATATATATATATATAATAAAATAGAATGTACTGCGTATATATGTGTATAAGTATATAACCCCATAACGAACGCTTTTGAATTATTTCGAATTTTGTAAGCAAACCAAGTTATACAATATATTGTATATATATATATATATAGTTATTTATATAGGAAATTCAATAGCAAAATTCTAAGCACGTGCAATTGTAATGAGATAAGACATAGTGTACCCGATCGAGTTTTGTAATAATCTCGACAACCAAACCTCTATATCTCGTTTTTTATATATATACAATATATATACCATCTATACCATGTCTTGTATATATAAATAAAAACATCTATATATATATTTATATAAAATAATAATACATAATAATTATAATAGTAATATCCATAATGATGATGATAATAATAATAATAATAATAATAATAATAATAATAATAATGATAATAAAAATATTAATAATAATAACAACACACACAGCTTATTCTTTGTATTGAACAAGAATGTCCTTTGTGGTACTTATATACTTTTATGTATATATATATAATTTCAATATTAATATACACATTCACTTATTATTGTTATGTATTCATTCATTCATAGTATACAGATATGTTAAGATAATACAATGCGACAATATAAATAAATAAATAAATAAATAAATAAATAAATAAATAATTACAGTACAATAAAGAAAATATACTATTTATATACAAAAAAAAATTATAATTATTATTAATATTTATATATAATTCGTCCTTCGTCCAATGCCATCCACTATAGATGGTCTATATAATTTTATTATATAACAACCAAACAACCCTTTTAACATTTAATTTCGATTGTCTATGTATATATAAATAATTAAAATACTGATTGATTATCCCTAAATTCGAAAATACAACAATCTGCAAAACTATTGGTTTTGGAAAATTTGCCCATTTCATTTGATAACAAAATTTTTATTTTATATTCAAATTACATCATTATTCGTTAATTTCAATTCTCCAAAATTGAAGTGTTTGTTGCATTAGTTAAGATTAGCCTTGACCATCAGACTAAAATATAAAAAAAACCATAGAATATGATGTGTGACTGACGGGGTGGTAAAGTCGTTATTTATCGAACTATATGTTAAATCCCATAATGTATAACAAAATTCCTTTTTGGCATTTCATAAAATCTCAAAGCTGCATTACGAACTGTATTTGTCAACATGTAACTTCCATATATATATAGTTAAGCTTAAGCTATCTACAAACATTGCACCGCACTGATATTTTACATTTATCAGTTCTATTTTTTGTTTTAAAAACTCATGAACTCTTTTCTATTTTTTTTTTTATCCGTATTGGTAAATAAAACCATTGTTATACAGTTTATCAATCCAAGGCTCAAATTATTACACTAAATATATGGTCATTTTGTTTACAATTAATTATCAAATACTTTAAATGAATATGTAGTTTACTGAGATTTTTTTTTTTCAAATGCTCCTAAACCAAAGACCACTAAATTTATGGTCATTTTGTTTGCAGTTAATTATCAAATGCTTTAAATGAATATATAGTTTACTGAGATTTTTTTTTCAAATGCTGCTGAACCAAAGACCACACACGATTTTTATTCTATTCATATAACAAATCAATTCATTTATACAATTATCAATATCGGCTCGTACACATGTGGAAACAATTTTTCTGAGGATTTTCCATGTGGCTGATAATCTGTTCAGCTTTTGTATTTGCCAACAGACGCTTCCATATATATTTTATATAGGTATAGTTATATAATTGATACCATCTCATAGATGGATTTATATATCACCACTATATTCATTATACTTTCAATCTTTTTATTAAATTTGACCTGTGCCCTTCATAAGATTATATCTTTTGAAATCAAACTATATATATTTAAGGTATGTGTTTGTGTTTCACACAATCATACAATTCAATCATCATAATATTAAAAAATAATTTAAAATTCATTTTGACCATCATCATCATCATCATCATCATCATTATTGTTACTCCGTGTGATAATGATTAATGTATATTTATCGCACATGCTTAATTCTGTATGCAAAGCAGAATAACTATATATTTCCAAATAAGAAGCCGAAACTTAAAATTACAATTAAAAGAAAATTTATAGGATTGTGTTTCAAATCGTTAATATATGTTAAAAAATATTTTCCATCAACATTTTCATCATTTATAAATTGAATATCAATTTTTGTTGTGCGTTTTGTGCGTTTGTCTAAAGGTATTTTGAATTAATATAACAGGTACTTTACGTGTTTATGTGCGTTTGTGTATTACATATATATATTTAATTGAAATGAATATAGTGTTAAACTTGAATTATTTCCATATATACAATATATTAATTCATGAATGAAATTGAAATTGATTGAAAATTAATTTAAGGGATATTTATTATATGCGGTTCATAGACATATACCACATATAATACTATGCTATTATAAGTTATATAATATAGAAAATAGACCTTAGTATATTTACAGACTGCAGCATATATGTGTTATGTGCGTTGTCGTAACCCTAAAAAGGGAAAAAAAAAAAAAATGAAAAAAAAACTAAATCCAACCTTTTTATTTTCGTTTCATTTAAACGTTATAATGATGTCGTCGTTGTAAATCAGGGTATAAAAACGTATTTGATTTTGGCTAAATGTATATTATTTTTACAGTTTGTATATATATTAATAGTAAAATTCTTCACAATTTTGTGTATTTAAAATACACTCTGCCCCTCAATATACTATTCAAATGACCTCTATATATAATAACACAAGGATAGATTTTAATGAGGTTCACATCTTTGCGTGGCACTGTATCTTTTTCGTTAACTCATTTTCGATAGCTAAAAACATAAATTCAATCAATATTTATTATCATTATTATTTCGGTTAATCGCTTTATATATAGAAAAAAAAATTATAAAATTTGATATACCTAGGATTTAACATCCATCCCAATTTAACTCTGAACTAATTAACTAACTAACTAACTAACAACTAACTTAACTTAACTCTAACTGCTCATACTATTTTCGTATACCTATAAACAATACAATAAATGACTGCGGCGTTATGGTTAGACTTATCATGCGTGTATTTACAAATGACACCTTGAACAATGTCTTATGATTTGCATACGTCTCGTATCGGTTAACACACAATGTCCCCATATGCATTATGGATTGTAAATAAAAATGTTTTACGGTAATTTTTGTATCCCTGAAAATAGTATAAAAACATATTATTTTCATTTTTCCTACATAATATTACTATTATTATTGGTATTGTATTATATACGCGCATATATCATTTTGTCTGCCAATTGTCTACCTACCATATATACTTAATAATATACCATAATAAGGAAAACATATATATATATATATATACAAACAAATACATAATGTACCTAATATATATATATATATAGAGAGATGTATAGATATATATTTTATCTGCTCCATATAAACTCCAAAAGGATATACAATATATATATATATATATGTGTGTATTGTTGTGTATGTATGTTTGGTGTTATATCTACAAAGAGAAATGATTCAAAAGTTTGGCGTAACTTTGACCCATTTTTCTTTTCTCGCCTGTATTGTGAATGAATGAATGTGTCTACCTCACTGATGCGCTAATAAGGCCATGAGATTATTTGATTTTGTTTTTTTTTTTTTTATTATTTATTTTTTTTTTTTTCTACTTTGTTGATATTTCAGCTAGTTTTATGTGAGAGGGTGGTGGGCAGGGTGGTTTGGCAGGCGAATTTAGTGTGTTGCATTATTATATTATTTAATTTTGCTATATGGATTTTGTTGTACATATTGTATAAGCAAAACATTACAATTATTGTTGTAGCATTTTATTAACAACGTACGTATTTAATAATCGAAATACCATGACATTTTTGTACTTAAATAAAATTCAGTTGAGTTAAGAAGACAATGGGACAACCGTTGTTTAACCATTATGTTGTCATTTGGAACAAAATACATTGTTGATATTATATCCTTCAACCGACCGGTGACCGCCAGTCAGTAATGATCAATGTGGAACAAACATTGGTTTCATCTTTCATCGACCCATTTTTTTCAGTGACACATATAATTAATTAATTAATATATAAACAAATATATATATATATGCAAATTCCTGATTGAAGATTAAACAAGGAAGAACGACGACGTATTTCCATAGTTCATTATAAGGTAAATTTTTATAATAGGTTTTGTACGACTCCTTATAGTATGAAAAATAAATTAAATAGAGAATTGAGTACTGTATTTATTTCTTATGATAGTCCTTTTTTAACTGAATACATAAAGAAATAATAAAATAAATAAATAAACAATTAAATAAAATAAACTAAATAAATATTAGTATGTGCTATTCGATCGAAAATAATTACGAAATACATTGAGTATAAATTTTTAAGGATCTGTGTGGATCTCATTCTAAACTCCCTTACATTAAATTTTATCCAAATTAATCAGGCGAACATTTGAGGAACGGAACTGTCCAGAGAACCGAATTTAATGGAATTTATTATAATCTGATCTGATCTATTTTATATAACCTTATAAAATTTCATTTAAATTGTGCAGCCCTACAATGTGAACAACAGAACTCACCTGCGACTATCAATTTTTAAGACTATTTGTTAGCAACTAATACCAGTATAATTCCATTCTATAAATAATAATAATAATAATAATAATAAGAGGAAAATTGTTATTTAATCTAAATTTGATTTAAAAACGTTTTCTTTGATTTTCATACAATATATTAATACAAAAAAATGTAATTCGATAATCCGGACAGTAAATATATTTTTTTGTTGTTCTGATTATCGAATTGTATCTGCATTTGGAAATACTACATTATCCAGACTGTTACGTGTAACATAACCTTGACGAGAAACAGTCTTAAATTTTTATTATCACTATATTTTTCTTCTAACTTGGGTGAAATTAAACTAAATTATGGAAAAAAATTGGATGTTCACCGAATGAAATTTTCCCGGAAAATCGACTTTAACATAAATTATAATCTTTTTGAATTACGGGCTATGGCTTTAACAGATTTCTATTTTTTTTTGGTGTACAACATTATAATCAATTTTCAATTTTTCTTGGAAGAGAGATTTTTAAAATCGATTCTCGGGTTCAATAGTGATGACCGATTTAGCAATCGATGACGCAGAGAAAAAAGAAAAAAAGAGAACACCCAAATGATACAAAAAATTTATACAGCACCATTATTTCATACCAAATTTCAATGCCATCAAATGGGAAATCGAATATGGGAAATAATAATAGGAAATGGAATATCTTTTGAATATCAATTTTAAAAAATTTTCTTCTATGAAAGATTGTAAATTGATAATAATTTGAAATTCTGTATACAAAATTGGAAATCTCGTTAAAATTATAGCCCCTCAATTGAAAAAGATGATAATTTGTTAATTTGTCGATTTTCCGGAAATATAGCGGAGATACGATATCATACTGCGTATTCTATACAGACGTTATTGGGATATTATAATTATATTGGTCCGTTTATAAGCAGCGGTGGTGACAACCACTAATACTAATGTCCCATTCATAGATGCAATTGTGCGAGGTTGAGGTCCTTTTTGGAGATTGTACCTTATATATTACTATAAAAACTATTCAAAACACCGGTGATCTAAATTGAAATGTACTTTATAGTCCACTTTTATGTTCGCACATATTGTAATGTAATATATATTTACGAAGTAGAAAAAAAAACGCAACAAAAAACAAATGATCGTAAAACAATTTCAACCATAAAATTTTCTGGTAAAACAATTTCATTTTCTAACTACATGTATTCTTTTGTTGTTGTTGCTTTTTTTTTTGTGTAATGGAAAAGGAAATTTTTATAGTCTAAGTATACGATAACCATTTATAAAATTATATAGTATATTACGTCCTATATTTATAGATATAATACTCTAGTATCTATGGTAGTATATATACAGACAGAATCTACAGATACATGTTAGTAATATTGGTACTCTGAATTTTTATATAATACAAACAAATGTATCTACTAAATGTATAGTTCCGTTTACGTATTTTATATAATCATAGACTAATAGATAGTTTATCAAGGACAAATATATTTATTATAGAAAGCATAAGTTGAAATAAATATAAAAACATATACAATTTAACTATGTGGTTGAATATAATTTCCAGGTATACAATTTAAGATTAGGACGTTGAACTATCTATTAGTCTATGGTAATATAATATGATGTAACTTTTTGTATTTTCTTATTTTATACTTTCTAGGAGTAGTATAAGAAGAAATACACTCTACAAACATCGAACGTTTTTGTCCTTATATACGTGTATGTATTAATGTTTATTTATACAATAATAAACAGTAGTATTATTTATGTATCTGACACAGCTGTTTCGGTATTTCTTATCTGTGATACATATTATGTAATAGGAATATACATAATTGTGTATATATAAATAGACTATATAGAGTATAGAATCACATTTCGTGATGCCACGCGTACCGCCGCACCAAACCACGACATAAATAAAATTTAATTTTTTTTCCTCTTGTTCCGCAATCAAACGAATGTAATGTGGTCCATTTCTACTAAATTAAAGAGTGCAATTCCATATTTGTGTAAATAAATATAATTTGTATATATACAAATTGTACCTTATAAAAAAATAGGTGTTGAATTATATTACCCAAATTACAATTGCGGTGTGTTGTATTGTATAAGTGGTGGTAATCCTTTTTCCATCGTTGATCATGAAATTTTTATGTATACTTTAAAATCAGGCAAAACTCTTAATAATTTTGTATTTTTTTTTTTATTTAAACATTTTCAAAGACAATTTCCTTTATTTTGCCTTGAAATTTAAAAATCACCGTACCACTGAAATTGTGCGACTATAGATGAAAAATGCGTTTACTATGAAAATCTTAAGCGTAAAAAAAACTTCTGTGCAACATGGTGAAGCTGTTTCATTACAACCAAATTATTAATGTTGATAATGTTATATACTAGCTGGTATTTGGTGGGATCAAAAGGATGTAGTGTACCACTGATAATGGCAATCGACGACGACAATTTATGCGTTTTAACGAAATCAGTGCTGTAAATACGGGACAGAATAAATACAACAAATTAATTTTTCAACATGATAATACAAAAACCTTATACTACTACAAATCATTGTTTTAAAAATTATTTACAACCACAAAATTGGAAAATTCTATGCCACACGACGCGCGTATTCACCAGATATTTTACTCCTTCACACTATTACTTATTCTGATTTATTATATGCAGTTAACCCCAAGGGTGCAAATCGAAATCAATTTCAGTATATTTTTCTGTTAGCCGAGTCGATAGTAGACTACATTATGAAAAACAAAAAATTAAAATGTCCACTTTGAAAATTTTTAGCGGAAAAAATGGTTATTATCATCTTTTTTTTAATTACGCGTGGACAATAGTTTTAACGGATTTCAATTTTTGCTTACACCATTGCAAATTATAATGAATTTCCAATCTTTCTTAGAATAGATTTTTAAAATCATCAATTCACGTGTTCAATAGATTGATTGTGATCGATTTTCCGTTTTATGTGTCAGTGAAATTATGTATGAAATAAATATTATTTTTTTTTATCATTTTGGCTGTTCACTTTATACAGTACCATCAATTTCTTAAAAATTTTCTCTGCCCCATCGATTGCTAAATCGGTCATCGCTATTGAACCCGTGAATCGATTTTAAAAATCTTGTCCCAAAATTGAATAGAATTTAAAGGTCTGTATATACAAAAATATGGAAATCCGTTAAAACTATGGTCGGCGTAATTCAAAAATATGATAATTTATGTCAAAATCGAATAAATTTAATTCGGTGAACACACGCAAAATTTTTTTTTCATAATTTAATTTCATATATTAAAAAATATTGTGATATTAATAAGTGAAGGCTATTTCTCTGACTTTTGCCACTGGTTAACATACTATTTCCCTTCTTATGAATAGCCATAAAAAAATTAACTGAAACAATATGGATCGCTTCAAAATTAGGAGTAATTCTGTAGACAATAATTAAAACAATTACGTGTGAAAGAATTGGGTGGTAGCTTTCCTATTGAAATATTGTATATATTTTATGATACATAGTTAATTGAATAAAAACACCATCCATAATGGGTAATTTCAATTTAATTAATTTATTATATTTAAAATATATGCGGTCAATTGAATAAGAATAATTTAATTTTATGGAAATTTTCTCCATTATTTAATTAAATATTTAACCAATCTATTTATATATATATATATATCAGGTATACTGGTTAATGTCCGCCGTTTTTTAAAGTGAAAAAACATATTTTTCGTGGGAGCAAAAACCCAAAAATTCTTTATTCAAAATATTTTCCATCACTAGTTACACATTTTGTCCACCTTTCAGGCAATTTGTGGATACGACACCAAAAAAATTGTTGTTCCTTTGATGAAAACCAGCGAAAGCCCCAATTTTCGGGTTCTTCATACGTTTTGAAGTGGTGCTGGTCATTAAGGGCGTGGCCTATCGATGAAAACAAATGGTAGTCTGAAGGAGCCAAGTCTGATGAATAAGCCGCATGCGATAAAACTTCCCAGTTAAGCGCCTCTAACGTTTCCTGGACCGGTATTGCTTTGTGTGATGGTGCATTGTCATGTAGGAAAATTATCTTGTGTTGTCTCTTTTGATATTCTTGTCGTTTTTGCAGCAAAGCGCACGGTTCAAATTGATCATTTGTTGTCGGTAGCGATCAGCATTATCAGTTTCACCAGGTTTTTAGAGAAGCTCGTGGTACACCACACTTTTTTGATACCACCAAACACAAAGCATTCTCATCTTACCAAAGCCAGTCGATGTTGATGGCTGGCCTGGTGAAACCCATGATTTTTTTGTGTTTCGAATTCTCAAAATAAATCAACCAATTTCATTACCAGTCACGATTCGATGCACAAAAAAGACTTCCTTTTTGTATCGTTAAAGGTGCATTTCACAGATGGTTTTTCGATTTTCTTGTTGCCTTTCAGTCAATTCATATGGCACCCACTTACCTTCCTTTTTGGATCTTTCCCATTGCTTTCAATCGATCGGAAACGGTTTGTTGAGCAACTCCTAGTTGTTCTGCAAGTTGTTGTTGCGTTTACATGTCGTCTTCATTCAATAGCGACAATGCAATTCGGTGTCCTCAAACTTTTTCGGCTGTCCACCGAAGGCATTGTTTGCCATCCACATCAAAATCATTACTTTTGAATCGGTGAAACCATTATCTGCATGTTCTTTCTGATAAATTGTTATCGCCATAAGTTTCTACAAGCATTCGATGTGATTCTGCCGCAGTTTTCTTTAAAAACGAAAACAAAAAAGCAATGATGTCCGCATTTCGCGTTTTACCAACACTAAATTCGATATTTTCAATTATTTTTTTTAATAATATGTTGTTGTTCGATTTGGTTTACTATACTAGCGTTTACTGTAGCGCCATATATGTATGAGCGGCAGACATTAATCGGTATACCTGGTATATTTCTTTCTATATTGTATATATGCTACAATTATATATATATAAATTATAATTGAGTTTTCTATATCTAATATGTAATAACTAATCTTAAATAATAGTATATGTTTTTACATAAATCTAGTAAGTTTATAAATAGTAGTTATAAATATATTTTAAAATCAAAATTTTCATTTACATTTATATATGTATTTGCCAAAGAGAAAAAAAAAGCAAAAACCAACCATATATATTTTATATATATATATATATACGAAAATCATCCCCATAAAATTATATACATACGAGGAATTTATGCTCATAATAATTATTTATATAAATATATATGCTTTTGTTTATACATAATATATAATAAATACTATGTTATGTAATATAAAATCCATATATATATATATATGTTAAAGATAATAAGAATGAAGAATATTATACACAAGTGAAATATATCCAATTAAGTTTTCCTTATTCACACAGAGGACATTGTAAAATATAATATATAATGTACAACGTATCCATATATATATATCTCTATCTATACATATAATAATGTATGTTCCTTGTAGTATAGTATACGCATATATTATATATTCAAAGGACTATCTTCTATTATATACAATATAGTGTTTGTATATATGTTTAATATATAATATATTCATAATGTATTGTATATATATATACAATATATGATGATGTATGTTTACATATATTACATATCTATATATATATAATATATATATTATAAAATATATAGTGTACATATAGTGTACAATGTACATATTATAAAATCCCTTTAGTATTTTGCTTTCCCATTCCCAATATATATATATATATATAATTATATATATATGTACAATACTTTATGTTATATATTATATTATCTTATTTATACTAGAAAATTTTCATCTAAAATATCTACATATATATATATATATTCGTAAAAGTATACCATACCATCCATACACACAATTTTATATAATATATATAAAATATATACATTATATATTCCTTATACACACACACACACACACACACACACACACACACAACCATATATAAACATACTTGTTTTATGTCCCTCTGTGTTGGTCCACGAAATCATCTTTAAATCCTCCTACGTCCCGGGCAGCTGCTAACATCTATACATCTCCACCACTGCCCCCTAATTTAAAGCATTTTGAAAATGAAAAAAAAGTATAAAGTATAAAAAAAAATAAAATATAAAAAAAAAAAAAAAAGCACACACAAAAACCCCTTTCTCTTTATATATAGTACAACAATTTACATTACTCTTCTTATACTCTATAGATATATATATATATCGCAACATCATGAAAAATCATCATCAGTATCATTACTATCATCTCATCATTTTTGTAAACCAAAATCATCATATTACTTTTATCATATAAATATATACGATAATACTACTACAACCACCACCCCCAACACCATCTCCATCTTTTCACCATACCATATTATTTAATCAGCTAACCATCTACCCCCAGAAAAGTTCTCATTCCTATATATATATATATATATATACGGTATGTACAACGTGGTGCATATTATATATATATATGTACCATACCAACTTTCAAATATATATATATATATACAATATTTTCACCCATTTGAACGGACGCACAAAAGTCCCGTCGAGAGTAAATTATGCGTGTCACCCTTTCGTTGTAAATTCGAAACTAATTCTATATATATATATAGATATTTATGTGTATATATAAATAAACACACAAATATGTATGGGTATGATGATGGTAATGGAATGGTGCAGTCAGTGATGGTGACCATAGAATAGAAATATATATATATATAAATATATAGTGATGTTATTTGGATACAAACTAACACGATATAAAGCACAGTATATATATATATATAGGGTATATTTTATTTATATATATATAAAGAAGAAGACGGCGATCTCGATGCAGAAGAAATATATTGTATATATAGTGAAAGTGTATATGAATGGTGAGGGCGAATGTAAAAAGAGGTAATGTTGTTATACTACTAATACTACTATTACTACTACTACTACTAATACTCTTTCTGCTGATGCTGGATGCTTATATACACATAAATATTTTGTACTGTTGCCGGTTGTGCACAATATATCTATATCTATAGCTATAATTGTATATAGAGAGAAAAACATTATGTTTGAAAATGTTATGTTCTGTTGTTGTTGTTGTTGTTGTTGTTGTTGTTGTTGTTGTTGTTTTCATGACAAGGGTGGTATGATTTTAGGGTGTTATAAGTTTGGTGGACTTTTATATATATACTGAGCTTTTTTTAACGGTTGGTTTTTTTTTTTTTTTTTTTATGTTTGAAAGTAGCAGGACACGACTACACGATAACGACATTGTATAAATACGAAAAAAAAATAAATATGAAAGTAAAATATATATAAGAAAAAATATAAAAATATAAATATATATACATTTCTAATATATATAGTGTATTGGTGGTACAGCACACGGTGTATATATTGTAGATACAGATAGATACACCATTATAATATAAATATAAGACATATATTATGAACTCTACCATATATATATATGTATAAAGATAGTAAAGAAATGGTATATTATAATAATAACATGCAAAAAACTATATCTATATATATATATAAAACATTCTCTATACTTCTAAATTTGAATATATATGTGTGTGTGTGTGTATTGAAAATAAGGATGTTTTGAAGTGTTTATTTATATTTTTTTTCTATTTATTATATACTCGGCACATATATATTTCTATGCATTTTTTTCCCATACATATCATAGTATTATAGCATTTATAGCTGTTATATTATATATATGTTCTTTCTCAGGGTTAAAATGATTATATAATTCGTTTTAATCAAGTAACGATATATTATATATATATATATTGTACATAGAATACATTTACGAGTACATATATATATATATTTAATATACGTTGATATAGATATAGATAGAGATATTGAAGAGGGTGAAAGTTCGTTTGACTTTTTTCTTATTATTTTTTTCTTATTTTTTTTTATTCATCTCATTAGCGTCGTCCGTACACGTCCTTCCCTTCCGCATCGCGCCTATTCATCATCTTCGTTAACGTATTGAGAAATTACAAATTTCATAATGATAATAAAAAAAAAACATATCATCATACAGTAAAGATCTAAACAAATGTATTACGATTCGATAAGTGTGTCACAACTTGTGATCACAACGTATCACAACCACCATCACCACCGATAAATCATAAATTAATTCTCTATAAGATCCGATAAGTGTATCACTTTTGATCATTTGTATTTAAACCACCAAAAAAAAAATATATTGCATACCCCAAAAAATAGTACACGGATCCAATTTTAAAAGTAACGCGTCAGTAACAATGAAATTATAATTAATTTTGCCCCAACATTAACATGATTAATTTGAAATAAAATAAAAATAACATTTATTAAATCAACGAATTAAAATAATTCATTTTTAAATATAATACCGAAAATATGATGTTTTTCAATGAATCACTACGTTGGTTTAACGAATTGTTTAAATAACATTGTTTTGATGAATATTATTCATTTTTTCACAGTGTTCTGTTCAATAACTTTACTACTTACTACTTATCTACTCCATGGCGTTACAACCCGGGTGCGGTTTTAGCCGTCTCCAACACGCTTTTCCAACCTGACCCATCCGCACAGTCAATGTCTTCCAATTAGAGATGGATCGTTCACGAACGATTCGTTCATTTTGAACGAATCAGTAAGGTCATCGAATGATACAATTCACGTTTCTAATAATATATTGTCCAGTCGTTCACTTTTCTCAGAAAAAAAAGTACAACATATTACATACAACACAACACATTACATACACATACACAACACGCACAATACACTCAGATATTTTTAAATGTTTTATAAATGCATAAGATTTTTAAATCATTTGTAAAATTGCCAAATGTTAATGTAAAACGAATGAACTGTTGGAATTTGAAACGATTGACATTGGAATTTGGAACCATGCTTATAATGAAAGAAATGAAAATTAAACCAACACCACCAACACTATGAAATGAACATATATGTTTAAGCTTGCATTTGTATTGTAAAATACATAACATTTACAATAAATTCAAACTTTCGTGTTGCTGCTTTGTTCATACATAAGTTCTAAAACAGAAACAAAAAAGAATGAAAAGAATCAAATGAACTAATCTTTTTTATGAGTCTTTAAAAGGAACTGATTTAAATGAATTAATTTAGTAAAATTAACGATTTTGCCCATCACTACTTCCAATCACGAATTTTAAGGATCTTTATATATCACAGCTTACTGCATCAACCCATTTCGCCTTAGGTCTTCCGGTTCTCCTTCTACCTTCTGGTTTACTATTTTTAACAGTTTTTTTCGGCACACGCTTCTGCTCCATGCGTACTACGTGCATCCAAGCCATCTCAATCTATTGATTTTGATTGTTTTTTGACAATATTTGGTTGACCGTACAACTTGTCTAATTCAAAATTGTATCTTCGCCGCCAACCATGTTCTGTTCTTTGACGGGACCAAATATGTCACGGAGTTAATTAGTTAATTAGAATGATCGCGAATTCATTGATTTCCATAAACAAGTACATTAAGATAATTTTTAAAAATTAAAAATAATAATAAATTATTCATTGAAACAATGAAAAATGGGTTTATAAACGCTATTCATTGAAATATATGTACAAATTTATTTTCAGTGTATTAATAAAATATTAATAAAATAATAATATTAAAATAATTACATTGTGCGACGGTCGTACAAGTTGTATTACTCCAAGATGGATTATTCAAATATTATTTGATTTGGCTGGAAAAATATAATAAATATATGAATTATCGTTTTGCGCAAAATGTTATAATGTTATAATAGGATTAAGACAATTGTGAAGAATTAAGGACATTTCAACAACCATATAAGGATTATTTTTTTATTTATGTAAAAAACATAATTGATTCACTGAGCAGGTGTTACACTTAACCGATCATTTACTGTATTGACTTATATCGTATTATATGTAATGAGATGTGTATAAAGGACATACAAATTTTCTAAATACATTATTTTAAATGTAAAATTTTTACCATTCCAACATCATATACGCATTTACATATACCATAGGAGACCAATAACAATATAAAAAGAAAATTTAACGAAAATTAATACTAATTTATTGATAATTTTTAAAATAAATTGATTAAACTAAATTACGAAAATGTGTGTTGTGTATTTGTCTGTTTCTGTGTATATATATTTGTATACACAGTGCAGGCTCTACTCAACGACAATTCAATGGAAAGGAAAGTCAATTCGAATTTAGTTTTTCCGATGATGCGTGCGTTAAATGAATATTTAATAATGTGCCCCCATCCCAAACCCATTAATTTATATTAAAAACAATTAAATCTAAGTTTTCTTGACATTTTACGATTAGAATTATATAAAAAGTTTTGGCAGAAATTTTGCGGCTCCTAAATATGTCATGTGAGCGAGTATATAGTTTTAATTGGATTCTGAGCTTGGTTCTATGTCCAAAATATAGTTATTGATTAGATAGTATATTTTGTTTATCTGCTGCTAGGATAAAATTTGGTATTTGATGCCGGAATGAGATGTTAAGAATAGTCATATTGAAAATACAAAATAATCGTATCGAAAGATATTCGTTGCAATTCTATTGCGTATATTTAAGTCTCTGCAATAAGAAACATTCCATGAGTACAATTAATTGAATATATGAAAAAATTAAAAGATGGAAAAAAATTCACTAATGCAGTTTTAATGTTGAATGGAATCTTCGATATGAGAAGAGTATGGCACTGTATATTAGTGTTTTTCCTTGTATTTTTATTATAATATACCTAATACCTAATACTTAAACTTAATTGATTGAAAATAATTTATCACCATCATCATCCTCATCATCCTTCATGCATTAATATTTTATTAATATTATTTTATCGTTGCGTTGGTCTTTTATTTAAATAAATATATATACAAAATATATATAGGGTGAAAGTGTCTACCTCTCTCTGGAACTGCATATAAATTATTTTTTGGGTAAATAATTTTTCGTGTATGCCACTTAAAAACCATATAGATTTTCTATTATACAATAAATAATCATATAATAAACTGAAACGTGTCCTTTTACTAAAATTTTGTTTGCTGCTGCATAACTAAATAATTTTTTTTGGCAATACATCCTTTATTTTAAAGTTCAATTTATATCTTTGCCATAAATATATTATTTTAATTTTGTTACACATTCATTTATATCTGTTTTTGAGTATCCGTAAAAATAATATCTATATTTATTTATTTTTTTATCTGGAAAGTACTTGGTTAAATACTGGAATTATTTTGCGCTTAATTCTGTAAATATAATAATTGTTATTATAAAAATGGAATGTAAACATTAATCTGCACAAAATTGTTGGTTTTAATTTTTGACAAAATAAGCCTATATTATTATTTTTACCACAGTGTATTTCCGCCGCTATCACTACTCGATTGCATTTTCTTTTTTTTTAAATTTAATTTCAATAACTTACGAAATATATTTTGTCCAAATTTTCTGTATATTTTATCCACACAATGGTATTAATTTTATAAAGTTGAAATTGTTTTTATCAAAAATTTCTGTTTATTTATTGGGATTTTTATTAATAATAGTCTAAGTAGAGACACTTAACCCTGGATTTATAGAACTTTCCAAATATCTATTTTATGAATATATCGGGAATATAAACAATGAAATTATAGTGGATATCATATGGTGGGCGAAGAGGAGTGTGGGTGTATGCATGAGTTGAGAATTTCGTATTCAATTTTTATAAAATTTCGTATAAGAAATTATAATAGAAATATTTAAACAGTTTCTATATGAAAGTTGTGAAAAATTATTTCCCATCAGAATTATTCTAGCAACTATTTATACCAGAACTTTGCTTGAACTTATCGAAAAAGCGGTTTAAATTGAGTATGCACGTTTAGAATGGTATTATTTAGGGTGATTTAGTTCATCGAAAAGTGGTTCCTTATATGGGTGATACTTATATACTGATGCCATTAAACAACTATGATGGTTTGATTGGGGGAAACATATTTAGAATAAATTTAATAATTTTATTCTAACGCTACCTATATATCCTCAACTTCCATAATATATATGTATGATTTTTGCAAACTAATTTATCATGTACTCAGTACTCATCGCCTATATATCAATTTAGGTGCACAACCAAAGGTTAAATGAAGCCAACAGTCAGTGTCATACAAATAAATGATGTTAATGAATTTTCGACCAAACACACACACACCCACTCAAGTGACAAAATTATTAATATATAAATTGTGAGGAAAAATAAATAAATACCCTTTTATCAAAAAAATGTGTTAAAATCTAATCAATTATACATTTGATAAAATATCCACATATAATTTTTAAATAATAATAATACTTCATCTCATAATAAATTATTTAACCCATATTTGACAGATATACACACATATAAATACCATTGACCTCTCATTGCATATATGCGAGTCCTTCCTCAATAATTTTGTTTTTTTTTTTTTTTTTGGGTTTATCAAATGGAATACTTTTATTTTTATTGGGGTTTCATTATTATTTTGTTTGTATAATATATTAGATAGATCTATATGGTGGTGGTAGATCACATAAATTAATGCAATATTATACGTAAACATAATATTGTGTGAGTGTGTGTGTGTAATAAAAGCTTGCCATTGTTGTTGTTGTTGTTGTTATTATTGCCATACATAAATTGTGTGTCCGTGGACGGTGACTTTCAAAATCCATCATTTAATCGCACGCTGTACATATGAAATCAACAACAACAACAACAACAACAACAATAAATTATAAAATATGTGTACGCGTTCTTGCAACATAAAATAAATAATTATTATTGTGTTTGGCCTTCAATTTATAAATTGCGTTTGCTGCTATTATGGAAACATATTTTTAGAATATTCTTCAAAGTTTTAAAAAACCAATCCAGATCATTTATATAGTCATTAAATTATTTGTATTTTTATATATATTGTATATATACCATTTTTACATTCATTCATTCATTCACATATAATAGAAAATAAAGAATATATATAATATTATATAGGATTTTGTTTGACATTTGAAATGTAATTTAAAATTTATCAATTCACTAATTTATTAATGGCATGATAGGCAGAAAAGGTGTATATAATAACGTCAACTGAACATTTGAACTGTTACTGTTTATATATTGGCTATATAGAAAATAAAATGTTTATATATTGTAATATTATAGGCATTCTTGAATTACTGAAGGTATAAAACAACACAAAATACCCAAATATGTATATATATAGGTGTAGAATGTATAATAGAGATATATAGTAAATAAATGAATAAATGGTAGCCCGAGAATGGTTGGAGCTTTATACTTAAGAAATATATATATCACATCAACAATATATTTATAGTCAATTGGTAAAAGTTTATGTAATAACAATTCACCAATAATTTCAAAAATTACTCTTACGAAAAATCGAATAATAGACAACACTGAACTTATATAGAAGTTACACACACACACACACACCAATGTGAATAAGTCATCGTATCACATCATCAAATGATTATACAACAATTGAAAATTTCATTAAACAATAAAAAGAATTTTATTAATTTAAAATTATATATAAAAAAAATAACCGAAATATGACTTTCTAAAAAAAATTTGTGTGGCCATAATAAAGGATTTAGAAAAATTTACGGAACAAGAACAAGAAATTTATACAATTGTGGGGCCAAAAATTATTATACTGCATATATTTTAAAGAACCATAAGTATTTGCATCACTCTACCCTATACCGATTTGACTTTACAAACACTATATTTTGTTTATAAACTCTGTAATTTATACAATATACAATTTATACTATGTACAAAATTAATTTCTAAGTTATTGATTTGATGCCTAATTAGGCTAAGTGAAGTTATATGTTTATATTATGTATATAATAAAACATAACATTTATATATTATATTATTTATATATGAATGTATAACTTACAACAAGATAACAACACACATACATTTAACATTAAACATATTATATATGCAAATACTTATAATACAATAGTATATAGAGATTGATTTGAGGACATATTTTTAGAGACATCAATTATTTAAATGTTGTCTATAAATAATTTAAAATAAATTTAGGACGATAAAATATATATATATACACAATAAAAACATTTATATATATATATAAATATATAACATTGGTATAAACTAATGTATGGTATGGTTATATCAATGTAACATATACAGTACTGGAAATATATATTAACAAAAAAACGATGGTTTTCTTATTAAATAATATAAATTTTATATAGTTAATGTTACCATCATTTTATATTACATGCAGCGGTCGGAATAATAAGTAAAAACCATGTTTTATTAATCTAAAAGAAATGCGTCAGTAAATGCTGATGATGTTTGATGGTCAAGAATAGCACATAAAAAATTGTAAAACGTTTGACCGCCGCTTTTTGTGACATATTAATTCTTTATATTAATTCGTTTACTTACTTATTTTATACTCAGATCATATCAATGAAATTTATTACATTCACTAGTAACCCTGTCCGTATAGTTTGTCCGCAAAATTTCCACATTATATGTAGTAGTCCATATAGTTTCAATCCGAGGAAATATCTATGGATATTTTAAGGATGTCCGATGGAATTTTATATGATGAGTGCCATGCCGTGTCCATGGATTTTTATAAAAAATGTCCTTAGATTATCCGTATATTTTCGATGATAATTTCTACGCGGATTCTCCTTACAATTATTTCTCGTTGCTATTATTCCACAGCATATTCATAGAATTTATATTCATATTTTTTGTGAGTATTAGATTCAGGGATTTTGACAAAAATATCT
Source organism: Bibio marci (assembly GCA_910594885.2). NCBI lineage: Eukaryota > Metazoa > Arthropoda > Insecta > Diptera > Bibionidae > Bibio > Bibio marci. The sequence goes on along the minus strand of OU343116.1, from coordinate 9,256,213 downwards.
TTGAATTGTACATGTATTTTAACAAGTAATACCCATGAATTCCGTCCGTATTAGCAGCATAAATTTTGTTATGACGATGATGCCAATGATCGCGATTTGATCCAGTTTTTTTATCGATAGACCAGAAGTTCTATGAGCACGGAATGAAGATGTTGAACGATGGCAAAAAAATTCACCGATTGTGCATTTTTTGTTTCGTAATAAACATGAATAAAAAAGAGCTGATAAAATCCATGAAAAGTTTTACAAAATTCCTCGGAAATATATCGATTTGAGTTGGTGCGGCTGTTTTATGTTTGTTTATGCAAATAAATCAACACGTTAATCGCCATGTCAGTCATATGTGTCTGACGCTAAGAAGTTCTAAGGATTATAACTATAGATAAGCGAAATATACAAAATTTAAACCACTTCGTCTTCGATTTCTTGGTGAAATAAATTATGAATACAATACCGCTTGGGTATATGTTGATACGACACATTACCCTGACAATCCAAATATTTCAATTGACCTATATAAAATACTATTACATTTTAAGTGGAAAATCTATGGACATTCTTTGGACAAATTCCAATATATCTTTTTTACTTGGAAAATATGTGAATTTTTTCCACTCTTGTTTATTTAGCTATTTCCTACACTGTATATATAAGGTTGTCAAATATCTCCCTTCCGCCTTTTTGTCTTTTTAATTTCGCGGCTATGTACAAAGCGCTACAGAGCTCGTATCTGGCAACACTGTACATAATTTGAAAGCTCTTGACATAACAAACAAAACGACGCTATGTATGATTAGTTTGGATATTGCGTTCAACAGTTATAGACGTGTAAACATGGAGTTCACTAACGCCGAAATTCGCGCTATTTTAAAGTTTTCCTTCGTTAAAGGCAAATCCGCTAGAGAAACGTTCCGTGAGATTAATGGTGTTTTGGGGGATGGTACTCTATCACTTCGAACCGCGGAGGAATGGTTTCGACGATTCAGAGTCGGTGAAAACGACACCATGGATAAGCCAGCCGGCGGAAGACCTGTGACGACAAATACCGATCAAATCATGGAATACATTGAGTTAGACCGGCATGTGGCATCTCGTGACATCGCCCAGGAGATGGGAGTTAGTCACCAAACCATTTTAAACCATCTGCAGAAGGCTGGATACAAAAAAAAGCTTGATGTTTGGGTGCCACATGAATTAACAGTGAAAAATCTAATGGACCGAATTTCCATTTGCGAAATGCTGCTGAAACGGAACGAACTCGACCCATTCTTGAAGCGGATGGTGACTGGCGACGAAAAATGGATCACATACGACAATATCAAGCGAAAACGGTCGTGGTCGCAGGCCGGTGAATCGTCCCAAACAGTGGCCAAGCCGGGATTGACGGCCAGGAAGGTTTTGCTGTGTGTTTGGTGGGATTGGAAGGGAATCATCCACTATGAGCTGCTCCCATATGGCCAGACGCTTAATTCTACCATCTACTGCGAACAACTGGACCGCTTGAAGCAGGCGATCGACCAGAAGCGTCCAGAATTGGCCAAAAGGAAGGGTGTAGTGTTCCACCAGGACAACGCCAGACCACACACTTCGTTGATGACTCGTCAGAAGCTACGGGAGCTCGGATGGGAGGTTTTATCGCATCCACCATATAGCCCGGACATAGCGCCAAGTGATTACCACCTGTTCCTGTCCATGGCGAACGCCCTTGGTGGTGTAAAGTTGATCTCAAAAGAGGCTTGTGAAAAGTGGCTGTCCGAGTTCTTCGCAAATAAGGAGGGGGGCTTCTACGAGGGAGGTATTATGAAGTTGCAGTCTAGATGGAAACAGATTATCGAACAAAACGGCGCATATTTGAACTAAATCCGATTACTGTAACACTTTTTATAAAGCATTGAATAAAGAGCAAAAAGGCGGAAGGGAGATAGTTGACAACCTAATATATGTATTTTGTATATAATAATACAAACAAATATATATATAATAAATACATGAATCACGTGAATAATTTGATATGAGAAATCAACTTGCACTTTTTCGGTTGTTTGTTGTATAACATAATATATGCACAGTACAAATAACGTGAATAATATCCAGTTTGTTGTTAGATGTGATGTCGTCGTCTCCCCCTTTGAAATAAACATAAATTATTTTAACCATGACCCACATTCCTTATATATCATGTTTTATTATATATGAATTCAAAAATTATTGCATTGTCACACCAATTATGGCGGCTTAATTGCTTTTTAAATGATGTATGATAAAATCGAATAATTTCATCTAATGAGCAGGCGAACGGAGCGCAACTTTTTTTGATTCATTTGTAATCATACAAAAAAAAAACAAATTCAATTCAATTCAATAAAATATAAATAAAAATCAAATAATATAAAAAAGTGACAAAATCATAGGTTGATTTATTTAAGAATATGATGATATTTTGTTTGAAATAAATAAGTGTTTACGAAAACAAATATATTTCGGACAGTCCGAAAACTGCTTCACATACCCTATATTTTTTTTTGGTTGCAATGAAGATTATATTTTGTATTTAGAGAAAAATCATAAATATAAACTGTAATTTATATAAAATACAATCCTTACAATCCTATTGTATTGTAATAATAATAATAATAATAATAATAACGATGATGAATTCCTTTTATGTTCTTCTCAAACAGACTTATACAAAGTTTTATAATACCATTAAAAGCTAATTATGGAAATTTATATTCATTTTTTTTCCATTGAACCATTATTATATGATGATTGTAATGAATTTGAATAGAAAATGTATCTGAATTGCAAATACTTCTTGTTCTTTTTTTAGTTTTAAAGCATTTTTTAAAGCAAAAAAAAAATAAATAAATTTTCAATAGAAATTCTTATACTCTTTACGACAACATTAAAATTATGTGGTATTTATAGAAATGTGCACGGAAGAAAATTTGGTCCTGTTAATATTGATTGATTATAATTATGGTAAACAAAATAGGGTAAAGATATCTCATTTTTTTTTTGTATATATGTAATTTAAAAAGAAGAACAATAACACAGCCATCTTCTTAATTTTCAGCTTCATATCCCGTACGACCTTACGACGGTTTCTGAAATTATAGTGTTTTGCCATGTTTTGCCCATTCAAAGGTGAACCCATCTTCCTGTACTGCTGCAGTACTCATCAAATTTAATTTCTTTGTATACTTATAACTAAAAAAAAAAACGGCTCCTCATTACCAATTCTTGTCTTGGATAATTGAATAAGTAACCGAAAACTCGCCGCAAATTGTGAAACTTCCAAATTCACGTATGACATCGTTCCATTCACTCGTGCCAATAAATTATGTGAAGAATTATCGACTACAGTAGACGAAGACTCTTCTTTTATTTATATGTAAATAATGTTTGCACTAATTAGGCATAAACAGTGCGAGTCTTACAGATGTTTTGAATTTAATTTTGTTCTATATTTATGTTATGATGTCATTCATTGTGCCCCATATACAATGCATTAAATGTGATGTAAAAATATACCAAGATAACCTTCAAAATAATTATGTATTGTCTACCCGTCGCATATATTTTATATTATAATAAAATTATGTATAAAATATATTTATATCAACAATTAAAAACACTTAAATAAATTAAAAGTCAATCATAAAATAATCGTTCAAAAATTAATGTACTATATTTTTAATATTATTATATATGCAACTTCTGTCCGAAAAATAACCACAAACACTTTCTATATTAATGTTTATGTTTATCTATGGTAACGTGATCCATCTATTTTGCTACTGTGATTGATTTATGTAATTTGTTGAATAGATGACGACCACCATAGATAAAAGATATACAAAAAACATCTCGTTTGGTGAATGTTTAACTATATTTATATGCGCTTTTCCAAAGATATTATCTATAAACAAATAATTTTTTTCCCAAGTGGTGAATGCTTTTTATAATACTATTTTGGTGTATTGAAGAGTTTACGAAAAAAACCGTGTTATTCAAATTTTATTTATTCCATGTGACTGTGGTCTATATTCGCTAAACTTCATTTGGCATATGAAATTAAACCGCAGTTTACATCAATTCAAGACAATTGATTCACCACCACGTGTGCAAATCGTGAATCGTTAAATAATAAATACAATTATTTTTGTATACAAATAAATTAATTGGTTTTCCTTTTTTCGTTTATTTAATTTCGATTATTTTTCAGACCCGTCGGATCGTAAAGGTATTTATATTTAAAATTAAAATTGATCAAATTAATTATTTTAAAATATTTCCTAATGTTTAAAGTTAAACAGTTGTTAAACTATTTTATGAGGCATAGATTAAACCATAATATTTGTATTGTATTTATTTTATTTAACATGGAAACACGCAAATTGTATATATTGTAATATTTCCAAAAATTGTAATATCACGTACATGTACATAAATATTATAATAATTTTATAACAACTAATAATTATAATAATAATAATAATAATTATAATAGAGCGATAAACTGTATATTTTTGATACGTTGTTCATACTATAAATTTGTAATTTCTGTGTACAAATAAATTGATTTATTATTTTATATGTTTATAATTATAAATTTGGTTTCAATGGTAACAATAATATAATTTAATAATGAATGAAAATGCATATTCGCGGGACACCGTCGACAATATAATAAACGTGGATAGAAATAGTACATATAGCAAACTTGAATCATGTACCATTGAAACTATTTCAATATTATGTTAACTATAATCAATTTGACTAACCAACTGAACTGATGATATATTATAATTCGAAATGTGGAATAGTTTGAAATAGATCGATTCTTTATGTGTCAGAAGTTTAATCTTTCATAAAACATATAGCTCAAGTGATAGAACATATATTAGTTTGAATTATACAAAATATTTACAAAGTTTTATGATAATAAGAAATTTTTCCATGGAAACGTTACAACCCTAGTAACAAATTTGTCCGTACTATGAAAAATGAGGAAAATTTCCACATATTTTCCATGGAAAAGATATATTGGAATTTGTCCAAAGAATGTCCATAGATTTCCCACTTAAAATGTAATAGTATTTTTATTTTATCTCGGTCAATTGAAATATTTGGATTGTCAGGGTAATGTGTCGTATCAACATATACCCACGCGGTATTGTATTCATATTCATAATTTTTTTCACCAAGGCATCGAAGACTGGTTCAAATTTTGTATATTTCTCTTATCTATAGATATATTAGCCACACTCTTTTTAATTTATTTTCATAAACAAACATAAAACAACCGCACCAACTCAAATCGATATATTTCCGATGAATTTTGTAAGACTTCATGGATTTTATCAGCTGTTTTTTATTAATTTTTATTACAAAAAAAAATGCACAATCGATGAATTTTTGCCATCGTTCAGCGCATCTTCATTCCGTTCTCATAGATTCTGGTCTATCGGTAAAAAACAGTCAAATAGCGAATTAGCATCATCGTCATTAAACAAAATATATTCTGCTAATACGGACGGAATTCATGGGCATTACTTGCTAAAATACATGTACAATCCAAAGATATATGTTTGTCAAAATTCGTGGATCTGCTCACACAAAAATTTCAATACAAATTCTATATGGATATTTTGTGGAAATATAATAGTAACGAGAAATACTTGTAAGGAGAATCCGCGTAGAAATTATCATCGGAAATATAAGGATAATCCAAGGACATTTTTTATAAAAATCCATGAACACGTTTGCTCATCTCATCTTATAATATTCCAGTGGACATCCGTAAAAAATCCATAGATATTTCCTTGGATTGAAACTACGGACTACTAATACATATAATGCGAAAATTTTTCGGACAAACTACGGCCAGGGTTACTAGGGAAGTTACATAACTCTGTGAAATTACACATTGTGTGTGTGTGTGTGTGTGTGTGCAATTTATTTTATGCTTCCTTTTTATTTATTATTTATATTTTATATGTAATAATAATAACAAATGATGAAACGAATAATAAATAAATAGAGTGTTATAACAATAGAAAAATATAGAAATAAATTGATAAAATTCGGAAATAAATTATTTTATCACACACACACACACATAAACGCAAACGTACATAAATATACAAATATGTGCATATATTAAAAAAGGAAATTGAAACGAAGTATATACAATTTCCATCACACGATCCTATATATTTATGTTTCTATTATGAACACAATATTAATAGTATATAAAAACTGAATATAATTTGCATGTCATCGCATATCAACCAATTTATACTTACCTAGTTTTAATATTTTTAATAAATCAAAAACAGAGTTGAATCTGGTCGCTTTTTATATTTTGTTTACAAATGCACAGGTAATAGAAAATATATAAATGTTAAAATTTTGTAATATGTGCAAAGAATAAATTTCCATAATTATATGACAACAACTAATAATCAATTTAATTACTAATTAAATTATAATAATATATATAAAATAGGAGCTAGTATATTCCGTGCGGTAGCGTTGGCTATATACAAAATTCTAATCACATTGCTCCTCTTTTTTTTTTATCCGAACAATGATTCATTGCATTATTTTTTTTTTAATTATCCATTGTTTTCGTATATAGATTTTTTTTGGTACTGTAGTTATCGTCGCATTTAAAATGACAATAAATGACAAATTAATATGGAAATTTTTAGACATCTCCTCCGCAACCACTAAAATACTTATTGAAATTAGACTCTGTACTTTTTCATATATAAATACGTAAACTAAATTATTAAATATTTATAGCGATAATTTTATTATATTGCATGTAAATGAGATAGTGGGAAAAATATATTCATTTTATAATTTTCTTATTTTTGTAACACTATTCAGTTCATATTGTTGTGATAATTCAAAGAAATACAACGTAAAATTAGTTATTTATTGTTAAAATTTGTATGAGAAAAATTTTTTCGAATCAATTCAATAAAAATACAATAAATATAAAATACAATTGTAAAATTTTTGGAAACATTTTCTCTTATTTGTTATTTGTTTAGTTCATCATTGGAATGCATTTGCTAAGAATTCTTTTGTATATTTTTTCAATAGTTCTAGTATTTGCTAGTATTTTTTTTTTAATATACATAAGAAATAAAAAATCAATTGTGCCGTTTAAATTATTTAGCACGGTGGCCAATAAAATATTATATTTATTATTTTGTTTGGGAAGATTGGTGTAATAGAAATATTTTTTGTTGTTCACAACTTCACAAATTTATCGTTCCTTGAAAATTTATTCAATGAAAGCAGCGGTGTTTTATTTTTCTCCAATCCAATCCTTCTCCTTTCTGAGAGGGATTTTAATTACGTTAATTGTTTTTTAAAAATAAATTCGGATGTCCCAAAATTCGTTTATTTTTTTATTTATTCATAATTTAATAATTTGATTTTTGTTTCATTTCAGGTAAGCGTAAATTGATATTGATATTTTTTTTAACAAAAAATTTTTACTATTTATAAAATACATACATTGGGTTACGTCATTACGAAATTATAGTATCATTGTGTGTAAGTATTAGCTCATATTTATTATATTCAATAAAAACTTTATCGCCTAACCATTTACGGGATTAGTAAATCGAATATTGTTTATTTTTTTTTTACTATACTCATGCGTATATAAAATATATAGATTGGAAAATCGGTCATCATCATTGAACCCGTGATTTGATTTTAAAAATCGTTTCTAAGAAAGATTGGAAATTATGATTATAATTTGCAATGCTATAAAAGAATTTTTGCTTGATTTTTCAAAAAAAAAAACTTTAAATTTTGATATTTTAGGTTTCCCTTTTTTCTCAATTCGATTTCGACACTTTGCTTTTTCACATTTTGACAAAAGTGGCACATTTTTTTTTTTTTCAATAAAATGCTATCTCTACGCTGTTCTTTGACGGTGTTTAAATTTTAAATTATTATGTAGTAAGTGCGATGTTCATCGTATACATTCGAAACACGAACGAACAATTTTCGAGAATTATTTATTGTTATTATTAAAACTTTATGATATGAAACAAAAATTCGTAAGTCGATACTAAATTATCACAAATTTATTAAGAAGCACATACTAAGTATGATTATGCACACTAAAAACGTAAATAAATTATGGAATTGAAAAAAAAAATCATTTTAAAATAATTGCCGCCACATCTGAACTGAACTGACTGAACTAACAACTAAATAAACAATAAATACTCTAGTAATTATACAATAAATATATAATTATTAAAAATGGTTCGTTCGTGGTTCGTGTAACCAGTGCTTTATAGACAATTTTTTTTCCCTTTTTCTTCCATGATTTTAATGCGTTTATATACTTAAATCTTATGCACTAAACCTGCTTCAAAAGAATCAAAAAAAAAAAAAAGCAAAATACAGGTTTTTTCAAGGCTACAAAATAACTAACACCTACACATCCAATATACTAATGTAATATCCTTCGCAGGATTTATACTATTTGTGATTACTTATTTTATTTTTCATTTTTAAAGTTTTCGGTTACATTATACACATCGAATTTTTTTTTTTTTGTAATATATTTTGGATGTGTCGTTTATTTATTTCAATCGTTGGCAGTAGTTATTTTGCTGTATTTTTCTATTATATTTTTTATATATTTTTTTTTTCCATAAATATGAAGTTCATTAATGTACAGATAGTCAAAAATGAAATGGTACAGACATTAATTTAAATTTTTAATAATTAATATAAATAAATAATAAATGTAAATTATCGGTAGTATTTTGTAGGAAATATCCTTTACAGCGAATAACTGCTTTTGAACATGTCAATGCACTAAATTTTTTGTAACGCATGCGTTTATTTTCATCCATTCTTCGGCCACAGTTAATTTTGAAACTTTTAAAAGAATTTATTCATTTTCTGCTAATCATCCATCCGTCGGTTCAATTCTTTTCCATAAATGTTCAATCGGATTGATGGTCGAACCTGTGTTGTGTGGGTAGTGTTTTAATATATTAATTTGGGCTATTATAAAGTATTTAAAGTCTGGTATTTGATGCAGAATGAGGTCGTTATCTTATTGGAACATATAATTACTTTTCAAACCTAATTTAATATATAGTACTTTTGGGTATATTTTGCTTTTTCTATATTTATTATATATACACTGAAAATAAATTTGTACATAATTTCAATAAATAGCTTTTATAAGTTCATTGTTTCAATTAATTAATATTTTTCATTTTTAAAAATTATCTTAATGTACTTGTTTATGGAAATCAATGAATTCGCGATCATTCTAATTAACTAATGCTCAGAATAATAAGTTATTGAACAGAACACATTGAAAAAATGAATGATATTCATCAAAACAATTGTTTACACAATTCTTTAAACCAACGTTGGTGATTCATTGAAAAACATCATATTTTCGGTATCATATTTTAATGAATTATTATTCGTTGATTTAATAAATGTTATTTCATTTTATTTCAAATTAATCATGTTCCTTGGAGCAATATTAATTTATATTTCATTGTTTTGACGCGTTACTTTTTAATTGGATCCGTGTATTTTTTTTTTTTTAGCCCATTGCAAATGTATATATTTTCTATAATTTGTCTATTTCAGTACATAAACTCCATTGTATTTCATTTATTTATGCATTTCATTTATTAATCTGTCTCTTTTCCTTGTCTCTTTCATTTTTAATGTCCTTGTATATCCTTGTTTTGTAATGTATGTGTTCGTTGTTTCTTCGTGCATCAACACACAATATAAAGAATTGAAAATTTATTTTTGTTAAAAACTGGTTTTTCTGTTTAAAATAGAAATATACTAATAAAAACAATATTTTACGGCCAAGAAGAATCCTCATTATTATACTATATTTAGCAATATGATATGATATATGCAATTCCGCTTGACTTGTGTGTGTGTGTGTGTGTGTGTGTGTGTGTGGGTGTATGTGTGGGCAGAGGTGATAGATTTAAATAAAAAAAAAATTATTATTAAAAATATAGATATTTGAAAATATTTGTCCTTTAAACTATAAACTTTTAATATAAACTTGAACGCAATAGAATATTTACATATTATTATTTAAAATTTTAATTGATTATTATGTGTGCAGCTGATGCAGAATTTACATTTCTCTTAAATTATTCAAAATATAAAGAAATAAAATAACTGTTGAATATATTCTATATCTAATTTGTATGTACTTTGGCTACTTTCTATGTAATAAGTCCTTTTCAATATATACTCACACAGTGAAATGTGTACAAAGTCTATATAAATAATTTATTTACAATCCAATTAATCTACCAAATACAACAACAACGCTTATATACCATAAAATTATTAAATACATTTATAAAATTATTTATAAATTTATACTATTATTATATTTGTATGTTCTATCTGCTAGGATATTTCTGGGATATATATGTGTGTGTGTGTGTGTGTGTGTGTGTGTGTGTGTGTGTGTGTGCATAAAGTATGTAAAGCGCAATTTTTTGTAAGTTATCTTTTTTTCCTATTCTATATTTTTAGTTTGTGTGCTATTCTATTCAAAAAATTTAAAATATATTGTTCTGTAGTTTTGTGATGATTATTTCTTCGTTTTACAATAAATAAAAAAATGATGATGATGTTCTTGATGGTTTTCTTAGTTAGAGTCCTTACACAAATTACTATTTTAAATTATTTTACTTTGTGCTTCATACATATTGTGCATGTGTGTAGGGCGTGTGTATGTAGGTGTTTATTTTAGAGAAAGAATATTGTGTGTGTTTTTTTTTTTTCTCTAAGTTTCTATGACAGACCAGATACGAATTTAAAAAAATTAAATAGCAATGAAAAAAAACCCAAAAAATAACTACGCGGTAATATAATATAAAATTGGTTAATTCCTTTAATTTATCAACTCTAAGGAATATAACACAACTTCCACCATATATTTTAATTATAAGCAAACCGCAACCATTTCATAATGGTATAATATGTTAATTCGTAAGGGTGCGGACGGAAACGCAACACGGAATAATTTACCAAATTGGCTGTAATAATTGTTTGCGATAGATCAGCCCACCTTCCACTTGGATAAATACCATATATAGCAATAAGAAAAAAAATAAAGTATTTAATGACGATGTTTATGGTTTTATTTTTTATTTTAAATGTTTTACTGGTGCTGTGCTACTTCAACTCTGTATAGTTTATACAAAATAATATATATATATATAAAATAGTGTATTAAATATACTTGCAATGACAGCTGGTTGCTAATTCTTAGAAAGTTGCCATACCATAATTTTGTTTTGTTGTTTTTTTTTTGATAGAAGAAGAAATATCATCTGAAACAAAAATTCCTCAAATTGGGTACAGTAATGATCAAAAAAAAACAAATATTAATAAAGGTTCTTCTTGCTAAGAGTCCTTTTTCATATACTACGTTTTTTTATTATTGCACCTAACACACATACTTGTTTAACTAATATAATAATTTTTAGTGTTTTATGTTTTTCGTAATGGAATTGCAAATAAATAAATTCGTTTTATAGTAGTATATGTAATTTCCTTTGTATCAAACTATATAGTTAAAATTAAATTAAATATGATAGTCACACTATATTAACGTAGTTCTACGGTTGACACACATTGAATAACAAATAAGTGTCATCTAAGATACATATCGTTTTTGAAATCCTTGTTACTATACATTTTTATAGTTTTAATCGTTGCCGAACGTTTCTCACGCTTTTTGCAATTTACGACACATTGTGTATCGCCATCGGATGCTGCCAATACAGGGTGAACATTATGTACGAATGATCGGACGCTATATATATGGAGAAAATTGGAAATTGTAGTTGCTGAATTCGCTGGTGTATTCACTTATAAATTCACCGATAAATTTTTTGGTGAATTCATTCATGAAATTCAAAGTCATTGAATAAATTGAAATTATAGATACAAAAAGTTCCATACTCGATATATAAATATCGCATATTTTAAGGGATACCCCTGTTGTTTCTATTCCATTTCTAATTATAATTCACTAAAAAATATATCAATATTTTGTTGACATTTTTACACTGACCAGTTTTTTTTTCTTTTTTTTTGCTTGATTGTTTAGCAACGTCTATATGTCAAAATTAAAATATAATAGTTATGGTATTAGATATTATAGGTATTATATGGTAGTAGATTATAATGTGTATGCATATGTTCGTGAACATTAGATAGATACAACTATATTATTATAAATTATTAACTACAAAAAAAACTGATGCTGCTATAATTTATTATTTATTTGTTGTCATTGCTGTAATTCAAATTGAATGAATTGCACACTTGAACTAATATGATAAAGGTCGCCGGAAGAAAAGCCATATATATATATATATATGTAGTAAATAAATATATCTTAAATATATTTTCGTGGTAGTACTTGCCATACCAATATTATTCTTATGTAATAATAATAATAACAACAATCAAATCAACAAAAACACAAGTAATTTAATATCATTGATAATAATGTAATAATGCCGCTCAATCATATAAAAATAATAATAATAATAATATTTTTGACTGTATGTTGTTGTTGTGTATGTTGAGAATTGCGATCGGTATTAGTAAAATATTTTCTTAAACGAGATAGATAAAAAAATTAAAAACTTCATTTTTTTGCTTGCTCTATTTTTATATTTTATTATTTGTAATTGTTATGATGAAATTTTAAGTTGTAACATAAATTTCACTGTGTATGTTTTGATTTAATTTGATTGAAACTGTAGACATGAAGTAGAACTTTTCGTCCGTTTTTTTTTTTTTGTTCAAAATTAAGTCACATTATTTAAGTTACAACACAAAAATTCACTTCAAATGTGTTGTATTATATATTTGTGTATGTATTTGTTTTTTTTTTTAATTCTTTTCTCTATAATTATTTATAAATAATCTTATGTGAAATAAGATCGTTAACTTCACTGACACCGGTCGGATTATACGGAGGAGAGATACCTATTGCTATTTGGTTGGTTTGTTTCTAATTTTATGATGCCCTGGATTGAATCCTATTTGTCGTACACATATGCCGCAGACTGTTATTTGGTGATGCAATGTTAATGTTGTACAATGTTAATTCTGTGGTGGTCCGCAGTCATTTAAGTTCAATTTTATTTATATTATATTTGTCTTCTATTGTTAAATACACTGAATGTAAAATTGGTTATACATGTAAAAATCAAACATTCATGTATTCTTACCAATTAAATGGTATTATTTTGGTTAATATTGACAATACGCTATAGATCTTAGTGTCTGTCTGTATATTAATCGTTAACTAAATTATGGGTATCACATTGATTACGTAAGACAATTATATGAATCATATGAATTTACTTATCAATATTTTATGAGGACACTATTTTTTTACGTTATATTCTTATATTATTTATATTAATCCAAATTCTTTGCTCAACAAAATCAGATATATTATATAAAAAATCTTATTTGATTTCAATGTCACCTAATTTTTTTGGACACACACACACACACACACCGGGAGAAAATTATCAATAAAATCAATAATTAATTACAATCTATATATCGGAGTCATAATAGATTAAATCATTAGTTTCTATAATAATTTATTACAGTGGTTAATGGTGTCTGCGATTTAATATAACCGTGACAAAGTATATTATTATGAAGCAGTTAATGACATTAGCAGACATGCAAAACCATAATAACCGTGTTCTATGTCATGTTAATAATAGCATTGAGTTACAAGTTTCATTAAAAATTAATTTTTTGAATATGCACCCGGTTAGATGAAGTTTCTATTGTAGAGCAACATCTTTCACATACAGGATACTATTATTTTATATCATAATATTATTGTTATTGAATTACTGTATTCTTCTGAATTGTTGTTAGGTATTTTTCTTTTCCTTTTTCTTCTTATAAAGTATCTACTGCCAGCACATAATTTATAGATTATAATTCAAAAAAAAATTGTTTAATGTAAAAAGAACAAGATAATAATTTACGTAAGGGATTTCGTTCCCGAACTATGTTTTGCAAAAATTTATAAAAATGACACTTGAATACAACAAGTGTGTGTGTGTGTGCGTGTGTGTACATTATCTATTTACCATTTTGTTTTATGATCCTCTTTTTGTTTTTGTTTTTTTTTTTTTTTTTTTTTGAATATATACTAGAAATTTCTATTCCAATGAATTTGTAAGATCATCTTATATAGTACAGTACCTAAGTGGCTTAAAATTCTTTGAAGTTCATTGTATATTTTTACTATTGGATGCTTGAAAGTATTGGCGCCCGTATTTTAATGGGGGGGAAAATGGATTTATTATAACAAATGTAAAGTTATCTTAATTAAAATATTTTTCCATCATCTTCCGCGACTATTTCTCATCTTCGTCATGATCCATTTTCGCGCCTCTTCAACATTTTTTATAATAATATAATAATATATTAATAATTGACTGACACAGCAAGACTAAAATCTGAGAGTGAAAGAAAAAAACATTAAGAGAGAAAAGGAATAAGGATTAAGAAAGCACTGGCGCTGAGCTGAGAATATAAATTATAATATAATACATATTAAATATAAAAAAAATTAAATAAAATATCTTAAATCATTGAGATTAATATTATAGAGATAAAAATTAATGTTTAATGCAATTCTGGATGTCTCTACTCGGTTTGCATTGAATCTAGGATAATATACATATAAAATAATCTCTTTTGTGCGCCAAACAAGTGCACCATTTGCATCTATGAAAGTTGCGGCACTGGATACATGTAAAAACAATAAAAAAAATTGTGTACTACAATTTCACATATAGATTTTATTTCTATCGATATATATTTCGGAATTCAACGTAACGTAATTTATTAATTATTCAAGGCAATATTCTAATAATTCACATTTATATAGGATTTCTGGATACAAATACAAATTTTGTACATATGAAATATGTATTTTTACTTTTTTAGATATCAAATTCTTCGAATTTTATTTACAATGTTGTGCCGGAAAATAAATTTAAATGATCGCCGATTTCGTATCCCTGCAATAATACAATCAGAACAAATTGATGGACAAATTATACGACCATGTTCGACAAGAGATCTTGACGAATTTTTGACACCAAGAACAAAATGTTATCAACGGTAAGATAACAATAAATAAATATTTGCTTATGCCACAGCACAAGTGCACTAAATATATATATATTGAAAATAATAATTTTAAAAAAAATGCACACACTCACACACAAAAATTAATAAGTTAATTTATATTCACGTAATTCTACATTATTATTTTTTACTTTTATATAATTTTAGATAAAGTAAATTATCTTAACTGTTCGAATTTTATAATCTTGAAATTAATTAAATTAAATTTGTCTATATGGTCTAGCATTATCATAATGGAAAATCACGTGTATTCGGTTCGCCAAAATTGAACAGTTTTTCTTTATTAATTTATCCGAATCTATAGTGAATTGTTCACGTGGTCCATGTCTTCTGTTATTTGTTTTTACCGCACGCACCAAAGTAACTCGTTGTACATTATTCCACCAAATTTACATTTCAAAAATTTGCCTGCATAACCAAAGTGCATATGATGTTCATATATCACTGTGGCAATATTTTGGGACTACGTGATAATTTATTATTGTATAATATCAGAGACATTGTGAGCAATTTTATGGTAACTAGTACAGCAAAATTTAGTTCCACAAAAAATAAATGTAAGTTATGCACATCATTCAACATAAAACATATAAGAGCACACAGACACACACACAAAATATTATGTATCGGGTGTACCGGTATGACGTGAGTGTCAAAATACAAATGCCTGGATGGGGAACATTTGTTGTGAACGACATATTGTGTCAAACATAATTAGTATACATCAAGTTATTGTTTCAAACAACTGCATATTTTTTCATCGTATTAAAAATGTCGAATTTTGTACCAGAAATGAGATTTGATGTGAGAAATAATGAACGTGGAAGAGCACCATAAAAGTTTGAAGACATCGAATTGCAAGCAATATTGAATGAAAATGACACATTGAATCAAAAGCAAATGGTAGAAATGTTAAATGTTGGACAACAAAAAATATCTGGCCGTTTAAAAGCAATGCGAATGATCGTAACGTGTGAAAAATGGGTGCCACCGGAATTGAATGAAAGACAGATGAAAAATCGAAAAAACACTTGTGAAATTTTGTTTGTCAGAAAAACGAAAGAAAATCAATTTTGCGAATCGAATTGTTACTCTGGTGATGATAAAATGGATTTATTTTAAGAATTCTAAACGGAAAAAAACATGTGTTAATCCAGGACCAACAACATCAACATCGACTGCAAAACCAAATCGTTGAGGCCAGAGGACAATGTTGTGTGTCTGGTTAGATTAGAAAGGTGTGGTGTACCATGAGCTCCTAAAACCTGGCGGAAACTGTTAATGCTGATCACTACCGACAACAAATGATTAATTTGAACCATGCATTGATCGAAAAGCAAAACATCGGTTCAGGATACAATCAAACCGCTTGACTGGGAGTTGCTAACCCACCCGCCGTATTCACCATACTTGGCTTCTTCCGACTACCATTTGTTTTCATCCTACGATGATTCCTATCCACCACCACTACTACTACCACTACTACTACTACTACTACTACTACCACTTCTATACTATATTCATATTCACATTTTATTTTTATTCAAAATTATATTCTAATAATATAAAAAAAAACACAAATATCGATCAATGAAAAAAAAAATTATTTTATTGAATTATAGGTATAAACTTTATTATTGTATATTTAATTATAATTGTGAGAATGTTTAGAAAATATAATCAAAAATCACATAAATTATAAGTTGGCATTTAAAAACATTAAAAATATATAAACTATATTTAAATATATAGCTATAGCTAATAACAACCGCACACCAATACAGAGAGTCGACAACATCATCAAATTTATGTATATTTTTTATTATAATCGAACTATTTTTGAATTAGTTTTATTATAATATAAATTGGTACAAGAATAATTTAAAGTAAAGAAATACCGACACACATAAAACATGACATAAATAGTAAATAAGATGATGAAAACATTACCCATTGGCGCTATATCTAACATATCTATCTATCAACAATATAGAAACAACCAAAAAATATAAACCTTCAATAGTTGTGCGTTGTTTTTTCTTCTATAATTTTTATCATATTAATTTATTCATTTTTAATATTATGTTAATGTATAAAATAATAAACAAGGTTATTTCTACCATATATACAATATTATATAGGTTATTTATTAACCAAAATTATATGTTAACAAATTTACGATTAAGGATATATTTCAGTTCGCTTCTTATAATGTAAAAATATATATATAAAATATACAAAGTATATTAATTTATTGCTATATGTTGAAAATTATTGCTTATTATCAATTTTATTGGGTAACATGGTCCATGTTACATATTACGTATGAACGTAAAACGAACACAAGTGACACCACTCACCATCATACGAATATGTATTATAAATTATGGTATAACTTTTGCGTTTGGGCAAAAATTTTAATAGGTTTCCTCAATTGGCCACCAAATAACGAATGTATTTAAATTGTCTTTATCATATTTTATTGAAATTTTACAAGCCCTCTAATTTCCCTCATTAAAACTTTGGCATCGTATAGATTTATTTTTTCCGGATAACTACAATGAATCAAATAAATTGTGTCAAAAAGATGTAAAAAGATCATCCGTGAACAAAATTTTAACGTTATTTTTGTGTTATTATGTTATTGTATTTAAAGAGAAAATTGCACGCTTATACTTTCGGTCAAAACACAGGCATATTAGTAATCGAATTGCACATCAAAATCGATATATATTGTTTTATAAAATTCCATTTTTATAATATTTAATTTTTCCTCATATTTATTCGCAGCAACTTTAATCAACATGGTAACAATAAAACACCATTAATTATTGTAACATTATGTATATCCGATAATGTATCATCTCTGGCACCGAAAACCATTAAACGTTCGCCCCGAAAACTTCCATCATTTTGTCAAAATTTAAAACTATCATATAATCAACACATCATGATTAATAATAATACTAATACTAATAATAATAGTAATAATAATAGTAGTAGTAATAATGATAATTTAAATAAATCACAAATGATTGATTTTTTCATTAAAGGAAATGAAATTAATGAAAAATGTGATAGTAATACCAATGAGAATAATAAAAATGTGAAAATCATTGAAAATGAAGGTGGTGTAAAATTAAATTTATTACCAATACCGGAAGAAAATGATTATATTGCTGAATATTGCTGTCATTGTAACAATGATAATAAAAATGCAAATAAAATAGACTTAAACACAAATTTATTGCTATATAATAATAATAATAATAATTATAATTTATGTTGTAACTGTATGATAAGAAAAAGTCCACAAATTACAAGTAATTTAAATTTACTAAATTTAGATGGATATGAAATGGATAATTATGGTCATTTACCAGGCGATTCTCGAACACCAACACCAACTTATGCACCGTTTATTAACAATTATCCAGCTAATAATAATCATAATAATAATAATAATAATAATAATAATAATAATAATAATAATAATAATTATAATAATACAAATAAAAGCACAAATATGACTGCAAATACTAAAAGCCCAACAAATAATAATCATAAAATATGTGAACAATCAAAGGGACGACGAACATCAAGTCCTTCAACGGATCAAGTTATTCGCATCACAATGAATCATAAACATAATGATATGAAACAGCAAAATTATTATAATCATTGTAAAAAACATTTTAATAATAAGAGCCTAAATAATTATTCTCTAATTTTTTAATACAAATCTTGCTTAAGTTAAGCCACAGTTCGACCTTATTTAATTTAATTAAATGTTTGATAACCAAAAAATTGTTGTACCATAAACACGTTACAGCTGTAACTATTTTATTTTATTGATTGATTTTAGGAGCAAAATTTATTTGTTAGTTGATGGAATACTTTTTGATCACATGATCACCATCACCATGATCACTCGATAATAGTCAGTTTGGTATATGACACCGATTTTCATATAATAATTATACAATAGAATTAAACATTGTTCTGCAAAATATATGTCAATTGAACCATAAGAAAAAAAATCTTTTTCTACCGAAAAGAATTGCAGAATATAGTAACAAATTTGTTTTAAATTTTAATATAGCAGCTATTATTTATTGTCTGTTCTATATTAAGTTGCTGTGTATTTTAAACTTTATACTAATATGATACATTAAATAATAATAATAATATATGAAGAAGGTTTATATAATAAATAACATGCTTGTTTAGTTTGTTTTTTTTTCTTATAATAAGGTGGGTTCGTTGACCCTAATGGTCCAATATCTATTTTATATTTATAATAATATTAGTGTAGTATATATATATATTTATACTATAATATTATAATAATTGCAATATAGTTTAAATATACAGTAGCACACAAAAGTCTAAACGTTATTTCATTAACACCATGTTCTTAATAGTTTATCAAATGTCTGATTGTGTGCGGAATTGTGGAATGTGCGAATATATAGTTCTATGTAACAGTTGTTAACAAAGATAAAAATCATCTAAGACATTAGTCACACTTAGAGTTACTCAAATTTGATTAAGATTGGTGTTTGATATTATCATATGCTTAAGTTGTGTACAATCGATTTGTTAACACTATGACAATTCATTAATTGGATGATCAGTATTATTTTACAGTGATAGTAAATGGTTAATATTACCCCAATCGCGCTTCGATTGGTTTTGCCAAATAATATTAGATTAGCCCACCGCGTCGCTTAAATGGATAAATAAATATAGCGTGTATGTGTTTGACGGCTACTGTTGTATAAAATATATTCCATAAAAATTGTTAAAATATGTACAGAATTTTTTAAGAATTATATATATTTTATTTTTTTAAATTTATTGATCATCTGAAATTACAACTAAATGATGATTTTTGTATACAAACACACACACACAGACAGGATATAAAACGATGCATATTGTTAATGGTACAAAAATGATTTTACGTCTTTTCTGATTTCCAAACAAAAGCCTTTTCTCAGTATGTGGTCTGCTGGCATTGTAAAGCTATAAAATGCTATCTATCTCACTCATTCTGTTGTTCTTTTTTTTTTTTTTTTTTCTTTTTGCTATCAATCCTTATCAAATTTAACACATCCTGTTGATTATAAAATGCTTTACGTTTTATAAATCCATGTGTGTGTCCACCAGATGTTGTACAATGTGTGTGCTCAATTCTTCATTTGAAATGTTAACTAAAATGTGCAGATGTACGATAAAATTTAAAGCACGGCAAATAATTTGGCTACAATATATTTTACTGTAAAAGTATATATATTTTTGTATGAATAGTTCCAGCATAGTCGGTTGGTCGCCGAAATCACCAATCGGTACATCATATTCTTTGTCGGTAAAACATGCGTTCACCGTCATCGATAAGTTTCGATAATCATTCGATGGCTTTAGCAAATTTTTCTTCTTAAAATAAAACAAAAACATTAGGTAGGCAATTATACTACCAACCTAGATTTTCGGTTGGAAGACACATCGACACATAATCGAATTTGTGCACCATATTTTACTATATATAAGGTTGTCAAATATCTCCCTTCCGCCTTTTTGTCTTTTTAATTTCGCGGCTATGTACAAAGCGCTACAGAGCTCGTATCTGGCAACACTGTACATAATTTGAAAGCTCTTGACATAACAAACAAAACGACGCTATGTATGATTAGTTTGGATATTGCGTTCAACAGTTATAGACGTGTAAACATGGAGTTCACTAACGCCGAAATTCGCGCTATTTTAAAGTTTTCCTTCGTTAAAGGCAAATCCGCTAGAGAAACGTTCCGTGAGATTAATGGTGTTTTGGGGGATGGTACTCTATCACTTCGAACCGCGGAGGAATGGTTTCGACGATTCAGAGCCGGTGAAAACGACACCATGGATAAGCCAGCCGGCGGAAGACCTGTGACGACAAATACCGATCAAATCATGGAATACATCGAGTTAGACCGGCATGTGGCATCTCGTGACATCGCCCAGGAGATGGGAGTTAGTCACCAAACCATTTTAAACCATCTGCAGAAGGCTGGATACAAAAAAAGCTTGATGTTTGGGTGCCACATGAATTAACAGTGAAAAATCTAATGGACCGAATTTCCATTTGCGAAATACTGCTGAAACGGAACGAACTCGGCCCATTCTTGAAGCGGATGGTGACTGGCGACGGAAAATGGATCACATACGACAATATCAAGCGAAAACGGTCGTGGTCGCAGGCCGGTGAATCGTCCCAAACAGTGGCCAAGCCGGGATTGACGGCCAGGAAGGTTTTGCTGTGTGTTTGGTGGGATTGGAAGGGAATCATCCACTATGAGCTGCTCCCATATGGCCAGACGCTTAATTCTACCATCTACTGCGAACAACTGGACCGCTTGAAGCAGGCGATCGACCAGAAGCGTCCAGAATTGGCCAAAAGGAAGGGTGTAGTGTTCCACCAGGACAACGCCAGACCACACACTTCGTTGATGACTCGTCAGAAGCTACGGGAGCTCGGATGGGAGGTTTTATCGCATCCACCATATAGCCCGGACATAGCGCCAAGTGATTACCACCTGTTCCTGTCCATGGCGAACGCCCTTGGTGGTGTAAAGTTGATCTCAAAAGAGGCTTGTGAAAAGTGGCTGTCCGAGTTCTTCGCAAATAAGGAGGGGGGCTTCTACGAGGGAGGTATTATGAAGTTGCAGTCTAGATGGAAACAGATTATCGAACAAAACGGCGCATATTTGAACTAAATCCGATTACTGTAACACTTTTTATAAAGCATTGAATAAAGAGCAAAAAGGCGGAAGGGAGATAGTTGACAACCTAATATTTTAGTTAGTATCGTAATTATATATAGCATTCACAACTTATTACTAACTAAAATATGGCATATATATATTACAAATTCACATATATATTAATATATTCTCGTAGTTTTATAAAGTTTAATATAAAAATTATGTATGTCGGCATTTCTTTTTCATTTAATTTTATTAGTTATTTAGGAAATTATAAATCAATAAAACAACATTTTTTTTTTTTTTTTTTCATAAAAATAATAATATAAAATCTATGAGTTTGAAACAGAGTCTCGTTGAAGACGTCTTATATATAGTCAACTATATTGTTAGATAGAAACTTATGTATACTATAATTTTTTTGGAATTTCTTGTAAAACAAATTTATTTACAATCAAGTTTCATTGTTTTTGCATATGTTTAAATTACAGCACAGCCAAAATTAAAATAGTAGAAGAAACACGCCACCACTTGCATATACACACACACACAATAATACAATATATTTTGATTTTTTGACATTTAAAAAAAAAATGAAGAATTTCCAAGAATCAACTAAATATTTAATTATAAACAACCGTCAAGAGAACCAATGAATCAACAACGCGAACGATACAAACAAATAATATTGAATAAATTTTAATTAAAAGTTGTTAAAGTTTATTTTTTTTTTGTTTTCTTGGTTATTTTTTTCTATAAGTTTATTTTTTTTTTTATTCTTTTCTTAATATAATTATATCGTTATATATAAAATTACTTATGAAACTGCTTATAATATTAATTAACGAAATGATATATGTATATTTTGTATTTAGTTTAGTTATATAGAGACAGATAAATAATTCATTTCATATGTTAAATGCAATACATAGTACAAACACATATTCGTACATTGAATGGATAAATAATTGTGGTGATTTTAAGATATATGCAAATTTATAAACAAAAATTGCTTAACCCATTTTCTTCTAATGGGTTTTGTAATAGACCAACCATCTGTGTATGTAGTGAACCGAGAAATTTTGTTTGTGAAAGTCTTTGTATATATATAATAGAAAATAATATGATTATGGTGTATAGTAAAGCTTAAGAAATGTGCACAACAATTTTAAATTGATCATCCATTTATAACTGAACTATTTAACCCTTAGCGCGAATGAATGCCGCCATACTCGCGACATTGCAAATATTCAAAAAATATCGAATTCCGGCATAACGTAACATATGACATATAAGACAGATTGGATGGAAAATTTCATGTTATTCGTATACAGGTACAAAAAAAGATTGTGTTGCTGGTTCGGATAGAAACGCGGCGGGAGGAAGGCAGCGGGAAAGACGTAGTTATTGCGATACTTGTACTAAAAAAAACCTGGTATTCACATATCTGTGGACTGTTGGGAGGAAGTACTATACTCTAAAACATTATATGTAAATTTGTATAAAATATACATTGTTAATCTATAATAAAATAAATTTATAAATGTGTACAAATAAATACATTAACATACACGCGCATCAATTCGTTTATTTCAACTCCAACATTATTTTTCTGAAATTTTCACTTCAGTATCTTTTTGTATGGACACATCTGTTCATATACTACCTATTTTATTACTGAAACTTCATTACATAAAATCCAATAAAGTGATATTAATCTTGCACCTTTTGTCGCTCTGGAAATTAACCATTTAATTTCGTAAAAAATCCGCGAACCTACTGGTCATCGTTCTAGAAAAATGGGCTCGTTCGTTAAGTGTTAATATACACGAAAAAAGAATGTTATTCTTTAAAGCTTAAGAATAGTATAAATCACAATACTTACTTGCAACAGATATGAACACTTTAAACATTGTGGAAATGCATCAACTGTACGATTTTAGTTGTAAAGATTTGGAATAATGAATAGGTGCCAACCGAATGGCAGTACAATATTATCTAATCCGCATTGTACCAAAAAAAAAGAGACATGAAATTATCGAAGAATATCGCAGTGTAGATTCTGCTAAATATACGTATATATAGATCGATCTACATCTGATCAAATATCCTGTAAATATTTGCACCAGTGGATTATATTATTATCATTACATTGCTCAACTTTCATCAATACCTAAATTATGTTGTGTGTACTTTAAAATTTTTTAATATTAAATCGATAATTTATCATTTTGACGAATAATATAAGTTTTTATTGATCACTAATAATTTATTATCATTTGTTATATAGAGAAATTTAATGATCGCGGTGATTTATTCATACTATACATCTTGATGGTATATTTGTTAACCATCTTTGTGATCATAATTTGTAAAAAATTTATTTTCTGCACACTTTTCACTTTGACTATTTGTGGTAAATAGGATCAGTATCACCGTCGTGTTCAGGCATTTTATTGAGGTGCAAATTTTGTTTATTTATCATAAAATTTAATTTACACATTTATAAAATGGACAAAATTAGTTTTTTGCGGATTTTGTTGAAATGCATCAATTAATTAATATTAAATTAAAAAATTTAACATTTTACATAATGTTGTGGTGGTGCAGCGCGCCTGAAAACATTAAAATTTAATGGTATATACTTAATTGTAAATTAAATGAATGGGTCGTCAAATGATGAATGAATTATATTTAAGATTGATTTCTTTTCAATATATTAAAAATATTTTCGGACCTATTTTAATTTTAATATAAAAAGAATGAGTTATAATATTTACACTTTGTCATATTTTTCTTTATAATTCTGATAAAATACTAGCCACAAAAATCATTACAGCTGTTCCATTACATTTTTTTCGTTTGTATCCAATCACAATGCGAGTAAGTTTTTGAGCAAGCCCGTACAGTCGTCGGTATTCAATGCACTAAATATCACCTACGAATATTTTTAGGCTCGCATATACAAACAGCAAATATCAATGTCTTAAATAATTACTTAAAATATAGTATAACAATTTTATATAGTTAATTATTTACGAAATTTTAAAATATATTATTATATTATTATTATTATTATATTTTTGGAAAAAAAAAAACCATATTTTATAAATACATTTTCTAATTTATTTGATTTAATATTCATAAAACATCGATCAAAATGTTGTTCTCGTTATTCATACACATTTTCTATTATATTTTAATATATATATAAATGCTGTTCAATACAATATGTTGTGTCGGCTATGGCTAGTTGTTATATGAGCATAATTTTTGGTATCATAAGAATATATTTTACCAAAAATTAAAATTGCATTTCCTATATTATTAGCGGCAATAAAAACGCCCATTATATCTAGAAATACAAAAAAAAAAAAAAAAAAAACCAAAATGCTATCGAATGTTGTTTGATCTTAAATATATTTAAAAATTTTCTAATACATAAATTATTCAATAAATATAAAACACATAATATTCTGTTCTGTGTATATTAATTTTTATTATATTATTATATTATATTATTCTTGGTTTCTATCTACCTCGCCGTAGAATAGTTCTAATTACCATAAAATTATAAACTTACATTAAAAGCTATTCTGAAATATAGAAATATTAATACTCATTTCTAAGTCATTTCGATCTCTAACAAATTCCGGCTTCATATTTTTTATATATTATATTTATTTTAGCTTATAATAAATGGAAAACTCTTGTAATTTAAAATACGTTTTTGTACAATTTTTATTATAATTATTCCTTTGGTTTCATCATTGGTGCGCGGTATTTCGTAGTTTGTCCACAAAATTTTCGCATTTTATGTATATTAGTAGTTTCAATCCGAGGAAATATCAATGGATTTATTACGGATGTCCACTGGAATTGTATATGAAGAATGCAACCCTGTCCATGGATTTTTATAAATAAATGTCCTTAGATTATCCGTATATTTCCGATGATAATTTCTACACGGATTCTCCTTACAAGTATTTCTCGTTACTATTATATTTCCACAAAATATCCATAGAATTTGTATTGAAATTTTTGTGTGAGCAGATCCACGAATTTTGACAAACATATATCTTTGGATAGTACATGTATTTTAGCAAGTAATTCCCGCGAATTGTTCATATTACTGGAATAAATTTTGTTATGACGATGATGCTAAATCGCTGTTTGATTGTTCTTTACCGATAGACCAGAATCTATGAGGAAGGAAATAAGAAGCTGAACGATGGTAAAAATTCATCGATTTTTCCTTTTTTTTTTTTTGTAATAAACAAGAACAAAAAACCACAGATAAAATCCTATAAAATAAAATAGTCTTCTGCATTCTTTCCTCGGAAATATATCGATTTGTGTTGCTGCGGTTGTTTTATATAAATTATGAAAATAAATTAAAAAGAGTAAGGATTATATCTTGATAATCGAAATATACAAAATTTGATAATCTTGTCTTGGATAATTGGTGAAATAAATTATGAATAAAATACCACGGATATATGTTGATGGACATATTACCCTATGACAATTCAAATATTTCAATTGATCTAAATAAAATACGATTAAGTGGAA
The DNA here is from genome assembly GCA_910594885.2 of Bibio marci. Taxonomy (NCBI): domain Eukaryota; kingdom Metazoa; phylum Arthropoda; class Insecta; order Diptera; family Bibionidae; genus Bibio; species Bibio marci. The sequence goes on along the minus strand of OU343116.1, from coordinate 9,229,628 downwards.
AATTTATGAACATTCTTTGGACAAATTCCAATATATCTTTTCCGATAGAAAATATATGTGAATTTTGTTGCACCAAAAATTTACCTCATTTTTCAAAGTACAGACAAATTGTTACTAGGCTATGCCGAAGAAAATGTTGTATTATTATTATTATTATTATTTTGTTGCATTTTTTAAAATACCAGTAAATTATTTTACATCACAAAATGAGTCATATAAATAATCTAGAATGTTCTATACAAACAAATTCTCATATCTTTCAAGATATAATAAACTATAGAAATATTGGTAGTACAAAGAAAATAAACAATATAATTTATTTGTGTGCATTGTTGCGGCATCAAATATTTTTATTGTTACATTTTTGATAATTCTTATATATTTTTTTTTAAATAATATTACATTATAAATGGGATGTTAAATATTTTATTATATATAGAGTTCTAGAATATTTTTCTTATCTCATCATGAAAATGTTTTTTTATCGGCAAAACGACGCTATTTGTATAGACTCTGTTGTAAATTATTAATCAATTAAATTAAGATGCGTCAGCGGTCGTATTAATTATTGCAATATTCCCGCTTTGATGGTATTATTTTTTTTTTCCTTTCTCTTAAATCCTAGACCAAACACAGACATTTACATCACAGTATCAGATAAATAATTAAAATTGTTGTTATTTTTGAATATTATCATTTTATTTATTATTTTTAAAGGTAAACCATACAATACTGTGTACCAATTTCTGGTAAATAAATATAATGAAGATCGATAGCAAAAATTTTACTACTACGGTAGTAGGATAATAATATAGTATATATAGAATGTGACAGGTCCCCAAAAAACAAATAGTCCTTTTATATTTTCAAGCAGTAGCAGTATTGTACCGTAACGTAAATAATAAAAGATTGTGTATATATTCGGCAAAATAATGTTATGTTATCAGTTTTGTTGAATTACATGTGTAAAAAATTATTGGATTTTTATCTGACACCTCTGAACGTGTACCAAAATTTTTAACGAATTAAATTGTATATCGGAATATTCTCTATGGCATGACTATTTCCTATCTAATTTTTCTATACTAACATGTGATAACGTTATTGGATACATCACCTTATAATGTTTTGGTTATTTTCAATTTTATTCTCATGAATTAATATTATATTTTATTTTTATTATTGTTATATTCTTTCTATTGCCACAACGAAAGCGTATCTATACAATAACAAACAACTGAACCCAGCCACCATATAACAAACAATCTATAGATAGATATATATGTATTTATGCGAGACATAACATTATAAATATTTCGTGTTAAACAGATTTAATGGTCATTATAATAAACTAATTAACAAATTTTATGGTCTTAATATAATTCCATATACGACTATACTATTCTATATAATAAGTATAAATAAATAAATAAATAAATAAATAAATAAATAAATAAATAAATAAATACACAAGATACACACACAATCACATTACATAATTCATATGTGTAAAATACATGCGATACATTTATATATATATAGAGTAATGTTCTCAATTCTTCGGCTATTTATTATACAAATTTCAAAATTTGACCTAAATACATAGTTGATATCACTGTTTAAAATATAATTAAATTTTATTTGATTAATTATATTGTCAATGTATTTTTAACAAAAATATATTCATCACCAAGTGTTTTCCCTGTCCTCCAGCAAGGATCCATAATCCTTAAAGATTATGATTCCTTCCAATCCACTGTCACAGCTGGCATCTATAATGTATGTATTCCGTTTGTACTCGGCAATCGGATTCATATGGCTGGGGTTTCCATTAAAAACGCATATGTTTACAAAATTCATTTCAAATGCATGCAATGTGGGTGGCGAAAACATCGGGTGTTTGACAGAATATAAGAACACCTACCCTATATAAATATACGACGTATAAACGAAAAAAAAATCTCGTTAAATACCATATAATATATTTAAATGTATAAAAATTGTAGTATAATAATAATTATAGTCTGACAATTAAGTATTTATATAAAAGTGTAGCCGGTATGTGAAGTATTAATAAATTCTAAAAGTTGTTGCAAACGATATAATAACTAACCTTGATGTGTGTTTTTTTTTCGGTTTTTTATTATTTTTTTTTGTGGATAATATATCTATAAATACATCATCTCTTAAATATATAAAAAATATACTTATACACCTATGCCAGCACACATATGAGTATGTAAAATACAATATATTATTATTATTATTATTACAATATATGCAGAGGAAATATTGTTGTTGATGATTTTTTTGTTCCATTTCAAACAATTAACAATTAAAAACAAAATAAAAAATATGAATACCGATCATTTTCATAACGTTGTTAATCTATGCAACATATATCATATCAATGTGCGAGACTTGGGAGGCGTGCCGCTTGTATTATAATAAAAATGCATTTAATACACAAAATTATACTGACTTGCGATTGAGCTAATAATAATAATAATAAAGTTTAACTTTAAATAAATAAATATTATTAATATTGTTCAAATATAACAAAGTAAGTATAAATTAAAAGTCAATTAATAAATTATAAAAGTTTATTTATATAGAAATAGATATCACGAAATTCTGAGGTACAAATAAAAGTTATCCTTATAAGGTCCTTGAAATATCCAGACTCCTAGAAACATCAGTATAGTATTCCGTTCCATGTTTAACTGTTTCTTTCGCATCACTTACAGTTTGACAAAAAGTGTAGACAATATTCTTATATGGTTCTAAGAATGTCCTTTATACTACCCACATCAATTCTACTCAATGCGCATTGTTTGCATGCACCACTAAAAAATTATTCTTATATGGTTTTTGAATTGATACTCAAAACATCAGTATAAAAAAATTAATTCGATGTTTAAATCTCTATCATATATGAATTACATGACCGTGAAAACTATCCTGTAAATGTCCTTTATCTTTGATAGTATCAGTACTACTCCATTCCCTGTTTAATTCTCCTAAATTTAAGGTGTTGTATGTGTAATGCAAAAATTATTCTTAAAATTACTATAATTCATCAAAATTAGATGAGAAATGTACCTACCAGTGTCGCTGTGGTATGATGACCAGAATTTGTGGTATATGCGACTAAATGAGTAATCCCTTTTAACCAAAATACTACTATAGTTGTCTGGATTATCGCACAAATTATTATTGCATATTTGGATTCACAAAAGATAATTTTTTTTCATATATCTTGAATTATGTATGAAATATTTATTTTTATCTTTTTACATAATGCTATATATAAATATTACATTATAAGATATTGCTAAATTTGTGGAACATGAGAGGAGAAAATCCAATGATTTTATCCCCTTATTACTTAAATTTAATTAATTAATTAATTAATTAATTAATATAATTTTAATTTGTTGGCGACATAGAATTTATTTAACGCTACTTAAATTCTCGTAGGTAGATCTGATGGGATGTATCGTTTCAATCTTTTGGTTGAATCGATGTTTTTCAGCATTCTATTTACAAGTATGTTAGGATGTTCTTTAATTCTGTTTAAATATCTACTACTTGATCTTCCTACTTCATCCGTCACTGAACATATTGAAAGATCTTGACGTATGTTACTGTTGCGGACGTACCATGGTGCATTCACAATTGTACGTAATACTTTGGACTGAAATCTTTTGAGGATTTCGATATTAAAGTTACTTGCTGTACCCCATAGTTCGATACCGTAATTCCAAATTGGTTTCAATATTGTCTTGTATAATAATATTTTGTTTTCGAGTGACAAAAGATAAGGCACGCCAACAATGAATTGTACAAATACCTCATATATGTATAAAAAATAATAAAAATATAACGTCACAAAAATGATAATAAAAATAATTTTACTATTGTGTACATAAAGTCTGTTATCGCTTTTTTGAAAAATGTTTTGCGAAAACTATATGTGTACAATGTACAAAATTAAAGATAATTCCCGATCTTTAATTTTTTACATTGTCATATATATTGATGGGCAATTGTTTGTACAACATATTTAAATTATCTATATCGTTCCATGCAATCGTGTGTATTTGTGTTTGGTTAACAACTTTTCTATATATACGCACCATATAAATTTCAATTTAAATAATCGTTATTTTAATGTGATGTGATGTACAAATATGATTACATTTCTGTGCGGTTTCAACAATTCATTTCAATTCATTTCAATTCCCGAAATTTTTATAGTTACCATTCGGTTTGGATTTGTTGAATCAAAAATAGGTTAACGAATTAAAAATATGCAGTGTATTCAAACTCGGTATGATAAATGATATACTATAAGTAATTGATAAAATTATTGTTATATACTCTCACAACGATTACTTTATATCTGCTTGATTGAAGTGGTATATACATGTTCCATATATTCTCCACTATACGCGCGATTTATATTATATAATATAATTTGATGTTAAATGCAGCTCGAACTCATATTTGTACACCCAATATATATAGATATATATATGGAATTAGTATTTAAAATATATATTATTTTATTATATTAATATATACTAACTAAAAAAAAATTAAAAAAATAAATAATGTGTTGATTGTCGCACAGTCGTTTTTAATTAATTTAAATGTCATTTATCACTTTATTCTGTGAATTTGCATGTATTCTATATACAATAACTATATAAAATAATATTATATATACAAATATTAAGATATATATATTTAAATATAATAAAAGAATACACGGAATATTAACACACAAAAAAAAAATAAATGAAAATAAGCCGCGACCAAACGTACCCCTAGGAAGAACACGGCACAAATTTTTTTTAAGGGTGGTAATAAAATATGTACAAGAACTAATAATAATAATAATAAAAACTAATAGGAATTGTCAACGGCTTATTATATTTATTTATTAGATTTTTTCTATACCATAATGACGTTGTCCACAAAAATTTATTGGTCGACGATTAAACAACAACATTAGTGTTTAGTACCCAATTACGTTCTAAATATTCTGCACTTATCCTATGCCTTCAAAATTATAAGAAAATCAAATATATTGACATTCCAAGAGTTATTCTTCAATTCCATTCTAATTGGAATTATGTAAACAAGCTGTGTGTGTGTGTTAAAATTATTTTTCAATTTAATGTAATAATTTATAATTTGCTAAGTAAAAATTATTTCCATTATTCTATTTGCATAAATAAGTGTGCGAAGTAAAATTGCACTGTATGTGTGTAAAAAAAAAACAAAAAATGTAATATAATTGTAATTTTTCTAAGAATTATTTATATCGTATACGAGACGAGTGTATTTAAAGAATTTTAACAGTAAGTTTTTAAAATATTAAAACAATATATGAAGACATTAAATTGTATCCAAAAACTATTCAATGTCATCGGAAGTAGGCGTTTCGGTACACTGCTATACTAACTATACTAATACAAATACTAAATGGAAGAGTGTATTTCAATTTTTAATTATTCCTTATAACAATTTAAGACTGTTATTTTTTTTATCCATTCTCACATGTGCATTATACACAAATTCATATCAATAATTATTCTATATCATCTGGTCTCACCCAATGAATAATATACGAACATTTATGTGGACCACAAACATTGTCGAATTTTAGTTTCCATCTGAATATATCAAATGATAATTATTTGCTGTGCAGTAATTGGATTGTTAAATTCTAATATACGACAGAATAATTTACCAACTTGACCGTAATGTTTGGTATCCATACATAAGGAATTACTTTTGTGAGTTGCTCAATTATTGTATTTTTAAACAATTGGATTTGTTGAGATCTGCAAAATATGGGGGCTTGTTGCGTCCATATGACTTTGAAATTTGATAAAAACTCTCTCCATTCAGTTGCATGTACGGCGAGAAGAAAAAGACTATTCATAATTTTATCAAAATGGGTTAACAATTATGATCACAATTTTTGTTTGCAGACACGCACACGGTAGATGTTAATCATTTTCGATCCTCACATAGGCGATCCCATCATTTTCATTTCGTTCATTAACAACACCATCAATCTATTGATAATAAAATTATGATTGATGAGACAATTTAAATGATAGCAAATTTTCGGATAAGACTTTTAAATATATATATATTTTGCTAACAACAGTAATCACATTACATTTCAATTATCATGATAACACAAGAATTATAATTGTAATTTGTAATAGAAATAAAATTGATAATTTTGATGGAATATTTATTGAATTTGTAAAAAATCCATCTGAAATGATAATAAATAAAAATTCTTTCAAATGTAAATATAATAAAATTACCAAATTACCAAATCCACATAAACCATTAAAAATTTGACCACATATAGGACGTTCGCGGCTACAATTTGAACATGGAGCACCAGTTTTATAAACTGATTTATTCGGTATATTTCCTTTTGGATGATAATTACAGACCATGAAAATACCATTAAACATTCTGGATTACAAAAATGTTTGTGAATTTATTTAATTTATTACATAGAAATATACAAAAAATAAAAAGCTCTAATAATAATAATTTATTTATAAATTTAAATAATATTACTTTGCTGCAGCACATCCAACAAATTCTGTATTTGCCCAAATTAATTGCGTGTAATTTGATTGCCTAAAAATAATATATTTATTTATTAATGGAATAGTTTAAATTCGCACATACACACTGTGCGTGCACGATAAAAAAAACCCGGAATGAATTTATTGCGCGTACGTCTTATTGTGATCCGACCTTAACAAACTGTCTTGGCCATTTCCTTCATCGCGTAACTTAAAATGCAATGCAGTGATTGAATAGTTTTTGTATGTCGTTCGACATATGGTTGTTAGTTCGATTATTGATCGATGTATTTCATTTGAGATTGAAATTAATATTTCGAAAAAATACATTCCGGTTAATTTTTTTGTTCCTAATCCATTTCATCGTTATTTTTCGGACAGACAGTTGCAGTAAACTCAATAATACTATAATATTAATTGATACACAATAATAAAGCATATTAACATTAACATACCTTCCCTCAACAAATCTATCAATTAATCTATCATCTATTGCATTGCCTTCTAAAAACCAACTTCTAATAATTGATGATCCCCATTTGTGACTTGGTAATTTCTTTAAAAACATTATATTTTGACCTACGGTTAATGCATCATCAACTTGACATAAATAATTAAATTATTAATACAAATTTTATTGTTATTGTTATCGTTGTTATTGTTGTTATTATTATTATTATTATTGTTTATGTTGCTGATGGTAATTTTGTTGTTGATCGTGGGCAATGGTTATTGATAGTAGTGAAGTTAACGTTTATATGAATAAATTAATAGATAATATTATAATATTATATTTTATTATTGTTATAAAAATGTAAAATAAAAAACGTTTACTTTGCACAGGTACAAAATTGTTATGTTTTTGTTGTTGTTATTGAGGATAGTAATGAAGTTATTATTGATAGAGATGTTGACGTTCAAAGAAATTAATAGAAAATATGTATTATAATATTAAATTTTATTATTGTTATAAAAAAAAATGCATTAATAAAACGTTTCAATTGTACATTAATTATAATAAAAGTTATGTTAGCTAATATTAACTATCTTTGCAGTAGATCTCATATATTCACTGGATTTAACAGTAGTCCTAAGGTCCAATGAAATGTTATGGTTTCATTGTTTGTGGGTTTTTTTTTTTGTATTTATGCTTTAATACGGTTCAAATGCATGACATATCACATCCATTATAGAACTGAATAATCTTTTAAATTTAATTCCTTTGAACTTCTGGCCAAAATAATCTGCGGTAAATTTTCCTGCAATCTATGAACATACAAGAATTCTGTCTCGGAAAGATTTCGTTTTTTTGTCATATACAAATATAAACTTTACATCGCATTTTTGCTATACTGAACGATCATTATTCTCAAATATACATATGTTAAAATTAATTTGTCACCATCCAGAGAGTAATTAATGTGACTATATAAATAAAATGTTGTTACACTTACATATAAAATTACAACTATCAATATTTATAATACATTGTGAAATCCATCCCTGGGCCATACGTTGCAGTGCTAAACTCCAATGTAAATAATTCATATTAGAAGCCGGTTTTTTCCAATTTTTTGCTACACGATTTCTTAAACCATTGTGTCCGTTCAACAAATTATTAATGTGATTTGAATGGAATTGAAGTAATTGAAAATCTTCACATTGTAACGATGGCGTTAACTTTAAATTTGTATTTTATAGATTATAATTATTTTATTTCGTAATAAAAAAAACAATAAAATGATGATATAAAAGTTATGGATATGGATTGAATATATATATAAAATACCTCATAACAGGAACTGTGCGGACGATTATCACATGTTTTATTATTGCATCCCATTGTATCATCATTTAGTATTTTAATGCGATATGCAAAATATTTTTTATTATCTATTATTATTATCGATGTCAATAATAAAATCATTATAACTTTGATTTTCATCTTTATTTATTGTATATATATCTATAATATCAATACTAAAACAACACACGGCAAAATCAAATGACATTTTAATTAATTTTCCAAAATATATATTCCCTATTTTATTTAAAAAATATATTTATGGTTACTATATTATTATTTTAATTCTTAATACATATAATTATAAATTGTTTATTCATTATTAATTCTTGGGTAATTGTTGATTAAAAATTAAATTTACAGATTGGCTATTGGCTTCCGTTTTTGGGGTTGTCAACCGCATGAACTATGGAATATATATCGTTTGATTACCCTGATATACAGCAAGCACACAAAAGTGTTTCCTCTCTAGCGTCTGTTTGAATCTCACTGTCATGGAAAATTTTCCGTACAAAATTAAATAGAACAATCATTTCGAAATTATGTAATTACTCGGCGATAAAGCACAATAATCTCAACAACACAAATATATACAAATATATTTATACGTTTCAGTTGATGCATATCATATCTTACGTTGCACTGTTTTTGTTGATACCATTAACATATACCTATTCTATTATGTGTTCAGTTTCAATATTATATTATGTTGCGTACACACGTATACACAGCCTTAAATTTACGTGAAAAATGACTATGCTATCCTATGGAAAATTATCTAAAATTTGCTATCCATATATCCATATATAATGTCAGTCCATATTATTTATATCATTGGATGTCCATCAATAATTTTTATGTCTTAACTCGCATAATATTAAATATTTATTATTAATTTATTAAAGTTTTGATGTTATTTTTATGTGCGATAATAATGTGCGTTTAAAGGATCAAATATGCTGCCACTATGTAAAAGACGTTATACGTTTCTTTTGGGCGCTGTAAAATGTGAAATTATGCAAACATACTGAACCAGCTGCGATAAAATAACACAAGATTTTTTTTTTTTTGTTGATATTTAATTGTGAGTGGAGATATGGAACCTTGTGTACGATAAAAGTGTAACGAAATGATGCTCTCGAACGTGTAAAAGTAACACAAAAGAACAATACAAGTTTGTGTACGTATATGGTCACTATGTTTAGGCCTTAATAATTTGGAAACAAATTCTATTTACCATAATAAAATCTAAATAGTAAAATAACATTTTATTTATTTATGGTCATCGTGGAGCCAATATTTGTATCCTTCTTTATTTATTATACCAAATACATGTTATTTGTTCTAATACATATCTGTATGTGTGTGCGTGTGTATATATATGGATTGTATGTATAATGTTCGACGAATGTGTATAATATATCGCGTCCCATATATACAGTATTATTAATAATGCATCATTTCAAATGACCACGTAACATTTTATTATTTAGAATGTGATCACATTTGGCCAGAACATAAAGGGATACTATTGCATTAAATAAAATAAAAAAAATATAAATAAAAATGATGAGAGTAATAATAATAGAATTTCAACTTATTTTATATTCAAAATATATGGTATAAAAATTATAGACAACGCATTCCCTACAATATCACAAATAATGTTTCAGTAAAATTAACAGATAAGATAATTTATCGAAGTCCATATTAAAATCGGTAAAAATTCTAAGAAATTAATAGTTTTTTTTACTTGCTACCACCACCATCCAGCAATAAAAGTATGTTGTTGAAATTGATTTAATCATATATATCACAACTCAACCTGTACAACAATAGACTCAATTAAATTTATGAATCGATGAAAATGCAAAAGGACAATATAATTTGTAATATTATTTTTTGTGCGTTCATTCAACATTGTAGTATTTATCATTTATTTTCAATAAACATATTCTCACATCTATAATAATTAATCAACTGATACAATAATAATAATAATAATAATAATAATCCAAATTATCAACAGGAAATAACTATATTAAATGAAATATATATGAATATCAATGTAAAATATAGGATATATCTTTTTTCGCTCAAGACTGTTTATTAATTAAAAACTCAAAATTTATTATTTTTCTAACTATAAATAACTATACATTTTTATATAATGTACCATCAATAACACACCATCATCATCAACATCGTCATCATCATCATCATCATAATACCATATATATACATTCTCACACACAATTAATGTTGTATCGCAACGCAAAGACATATGATATCTTATGCGATTTTAACTATATAATATTTATATGGTATAGTTTAACACACATACATTTACAGTCGATTATATTTCAAATAACGTGATATAAAATTCAGATAATTCTTATGGGAAAAATAATAATATCGAAGGGTTTTAATAATGCCTGTGTTTTGTTACTCATCTAATATTTCCCTACCACCGCTTATATAAATGAAGATAAAAAAACTTTCTTTTGCGATAGAGGTACATATTTATAATAAGTATTTATATAACTACAATTTAATATAAAAATATATTAATAATAAATCTTCAAATCAAACATAAACATTGAATCGATTACCACCTGGTGCATAGTTTATTTATAGTTGTATGGATCTCTTTCTCTTTGCGATTTACAAAATCACCACAACCATATTCATTCGGATTTTGATTATTTAATTCCGTGTTTGGAATAATTGTTAACGTATACAAAAATATTTGAGAGATAATATTAAAATTTCATATTTTTTAATGTATCAGCCACTCCATCACATAAGCGAATATAACTATTTATTTTTTTTTGAACACACACAGAATAAATACCATTGAATATATAAAAATTAAGAAATTTATTGGAAAATAAGATCTAAACGTGATTTATAGTATAATATTAATATGTTGTTTGGACAATAATTGTAAAGAAAAATTTGGATCTCTTGTCCTCTAGTTCAGCTAGATGTGTTTCATATACAATAGTTAAGAAAAACATAAAAAAAAAAATAATACATTCTCTATTTGAAAAAACAAATGTTGAATAAAATACATTTTTATTAGAAATAATAAATAGAATATATAAATTTATAAATAAAAAAAAAAGCCTCACACTGGCTTACAACAATGCTGTAATTAGTTTTTGTTGCAACATAGAATATATATTGTATAATATAAAATGTCATTGATCATCAGTATCAGGTATACCGGTTAATGTCCGCCGTTTTTTTAAAGTGAAAAAACATATTTTTTGTGGGAGCAAAATCCCAAAAATTCTTTATTCAAAATATTTTACTAGTTACACATTTTGTCCACAACCTTTCAGGCAATTTGTGGATACCACACCACAAAAAAATTGTTGTTCCTTTGATGAAAACCAGTCAGAGACCCAATTTTCGAGTTCTTCAGACGTTTTGACCAGTGGTGCTGGGTCATTAACGGCGTGGCCCATCGATGAAAACAAATGGTAGTCTGAAGGAGCCAAGTCTGATGAATAAGCCGCATGCGATAAAACTTCCCTGTTAGGCGCCTCTAACGTTTCCTGGACCGGTATTGCTTTGTGTGATGGTACATTATCATGTAGGAAAATTATCTTGTGTTGTCTCTTTTGATATTCTTGTCGTTTTTGCAGCAAAGCGCATGGTTCAAATTGATCATTTGTTGTCGGTAGCGATCAACATTAACAGTTTCACCAGGTTTTAGAGAAGCTTGTGGTACACCACACCTTTCTGATCCCACCAAACACAAAGCATTCTCTTCTTATCAAAGCCATTTGGCTTTGCAGTCGATGTTGATGGCTGGCCTGGTGAAACCCATGATTTTTTTGTGTTTCGAATTCTCAAAATAAATCAACCAATTTCATTACCAGTCACGATTCGATGCACAAAAAAGACTTCCTTTTTGTATCGTTACAGGTGCATTTCACTGATAGTGTTTCGATTTTCTTGTTGCCTTTCAGTCAATTCCGGTGGCACCCACTTACCTTCCTTTTGGATCTTTGCCATTGCTTTCAAGCGATCGGAAACGGTTTGTTGAACAATTCCTAGTTGTTCTGCAAGTTGTTGTTGCGTTTGCATATCATCTTCATTCAATAGAGACTGCAATTCGGTGTCCTCAAACTTTTTCGGCTGTCCAGGGAAACAAATGTCAAATGGCTTTTAATCAAAAAAAAAATTAACCGGTATACCTGATATAAATTATATTGATATCATTTTTGTCATAACAACCGTGTCCTTTATTTGATTTTTACATACAATACACATATATACAAATGAATAGAATACTGGATGGAACTTTAATTTTACTTTACAATAGCATTTCAAAATAAATAAATATGGAATATAGAAAAAAATAAAAAAAAAATGCATTCGTAGAATTACAAATATTACAAAAGTAAAACCAAAAATCAAAATCAAAAAAAAAACAGAGTGATATATAAAATTAAATTTGATATGTTAATGATATGGTTTCCGAATTCATAAAATGAAATTAATCTTTGTATTTCTTCTTCATAATTTCTTCATATAAAATGAAAATAGTTGTATAAACTTAACGCATTGGGAATACATATTAAAATATAATTATAACATTATAGAAATGAACAAAAACATCACGAATATATGAAAAAAATAGATTATTATTTGTTTCTTATATTATTTTTGTTGTTTATATTAATACTTTGATTTGACTATAGTTAAAAATCAACATGACATTTAAATTTTCTGGATGTCAGTCTATGTAAAATTTGTTATATTAATATATCGTATATTTTTTAATTAAACAGTTATGTGATATGATACCATTTTTTTATTATAGCAATGTGAATTATATTATATTATTAAAGATTTCGTCCATTAATTTACAAATATATTAACCCAATTCTACAAAATATTACAATCGTATTGCCGAGAGGAATGCATGCGATGGCTATACGAGTCGGTTAAAATACCACACGTATCGCAGTACATTCCGATGACACATCATCCATATTAATTCTCATACACAGCTGCCAGATTGTCCACAAATACTTAAAATATCCTTGTTTATACATTGTTGCATCCTTGGTAAAATGTAAAACGCATACATGTGTATTACTTATGAGTGCATATGAGAATATATGGTAAATGCTCCTTTCTATGCATGTGTTAGGTTCGTTTATAACATCAATGGCAAATGGTATAGCAAAAATGCCAATAGAAATAGATAAACAACATGTGCTTTTTAATATATATTGGACTAAGTAACATACACACACACACAAACAAACAAAAGGATACGTGTAAAAAGGAATTTCTGTGTATTAAATTCTATTGTTATATTTGTTAGGCTCCTATAAAATAAAGTAGTAACAAAATGAAAATATATATTGTATAGAATGTATATTAAATGTATATTCACGCTGCTTGAACCATTAAATGTTATACAATATCAGTTAATTAGTTAATTTTCAAAATGTTGAGTTTTAAAGTTTTAAGCACTAAAGCAAAAATTCGAAAAGAGATAAGCCAATTAGAAATTTATGGTGCAAGTAGAAAATGTATATTGTTTTCATTGGCCCGACCAGCGTGTATAGGCGCTAAGAATTTTTATTCTTTTTTCTATTATTTATATTTTTTTTTTCTTTAAACATATATATTTCTTTAAAAATATTTCTACCATCATCTTTAGTTTATTACTATACAATAAATATAATAAGTTACTACTTTCTTCACAATATATTTTTATCGTACATTTGTGTTAATTTACTCAACAACATGTTGCCATTTTTGCTGGTCATTGGTCATTGGTCAGAGTATTCATTTTACACGTGCTATCTGTATAGTATAAATCTTCTTCTTACATATCCAATAATTAAATATAGAGTATTTTGTTTGCCAATTAAAAATATTAAAATTAGAAATGTACAAAATTTGGTATAGAATAGAATTTTAAAGATAAAATATTCTAATTTATATTTAATCGTCATCAATTTGTACTTAATTTAACACAATTTTGCCATTGAAATTGAATTTTAAATTATATTTCATTTTATTAGGTTAGGGCGACGACTTAAAGTGGAAATTATCCTCATAAAATCATTTTTTTTTCCGGACTATTAATAAATGGTCTTGTAAATAATACAGAATTATAAAAAATTATTTTGTATTCTAATATATATGTCGCCTTACTTTTGCACCCATTTTAAAGCCATCAAAGATCTAGATATCTTCTCCGTTCCATGTTTCTAATCATCGCCTGGTTATCTAATGAATTAATTCTAATAATGTATATAGACTTCCCCACAATATCTGTGCATTTTACTTTACTCTATACCGACTAATGTTCCAGGTTGCCTCTGGTAGTCTTTCTTTCGATCTTTCTAGAACATTTACTTTTATATTATATATACAATACAATATATTTTTTCACATACATTTTCGATACATACAATATATAGTGGTTTTATATTAGATTTTGGTGCAATGATGATGACCTTTATGTACAAATATCAATAAACTGTATCACATTTTATGACTATACATTTGGGAATTCCATTGGAAAGTAGAAATGTATGTTTGTTACTATATACAATTTATATAGAAATAGAATGTAATACAAAAATAATGTAGAAAATGTACAATTTAAGCCACTTAAGTCTTAAAATAAATACACACCCAAAGTATAAATTGAAATTAAAATAGAGACCAATATTTTTTTCATATATGAAAGGTGATTGTGAATTACAATTTTGCTAAAAATATTTTTATCTTGAACTTGACAGGTATATTTTAGTGGATGGGAAAAATATATGTAAATTTTGGTTTTTTTGAGTAGATTATAGTTTAACGTGCAGTACCCCACCCCGTAACCAACTCAACAAACAATCTTAATTTGTTATTGGGTCGCCGCAGTAATGTAGCAGCAGCAACTTTCCCATTGGGACATACAACTGTGAACAGTTGCCACATTGTCTTCATACACGACCACATTCTATACATCTATCCAGTCAGGAATGCATCGTCGAATCCATTTAATGGTATAACCGCTAGACAAGACTCAGGACCACTATACAATTATTATTATATTATAAAATTTCAATTTTTGTATTGAAGAGATAACACAAAATTATAACAATTTTAACTTTATTTACTGTATTTTGTGGTACACAACAATACATTGTTCTATACCTTTTATTCCAAACTTTACATATAACCACTTCAAAATTATTAAAACGTGTAAAATAAATTATAATCGCTAAGAGTACCGTTTATTTTATGAATGAATCCTTTTTGTTTGTAAAGATATTCAGCTTATTAATACAAATACAAATACTCTATTGTAGCTATATTATTAAGTAACAATGGGATTGAGAATAAAAGACCCAAACAACAATATCAGGTATCAATATTGAACCATTTTGTTTAGTTATCAATTAAAGGTATAGGTTTAAAGTTTTTATGTAATAATGTGACACCCCAATTTTTGGTTATCCGTTTTCTTTTTTTTTTTTTTCCGCCATACAGGTGTAAATAAACCAAAAAAACACATTTTTGGTCAAAATAAACTTTCCATTATTGTTATTTCTATTCTTTTTTTTTCTTTTTTTTTTGTTGGGTTTAATATTGTGGAAATTAATTTATCATACTCTGAAAAAAAGGTTCGTAAAATAAAATGTGTAAATACGCGACTATACCATATATAAATAGAATGTTTACCAGCACTATTATGTACCGAAATTACTGTATATGGTTTTGTAAACGGGATGGGATATGGTATTGTGTATGAAATAGAAATATTTTCTGTACCTGTTGTTGAGTTCAATGCATTTATCTTTTTAGATAAATAATTTTAAAAACCTTTAACAACGCTATGGTATGGTAGAAAAATGTCATACATTTAAAAAATCTATAAATTTATGTGTGTAATAGATATAACATAACAGCAACAACATCACAACTAATACGACGTAATGTTGTTTATCTATTTAAATTACATATAGATGACGTATAAGGCTCTTGCCAAAGATAAACATATATGTATTTTGTAAAAGACGAAACAGAAATAAATCACAACAGGGGCAAAATCTCGTAACATCATAACATACATATTGGAAAACGATAATTTTCACGGAAGACCATATGGACAATTAATTCATATCATGGTTTTTTGGCAGCTGAAGTAGGCCGGTTTGTGCCAGTCCTAATTCAAAGAAAACTATATAATGCTATATCTATAAAATTATGATTCATAAACATATATAAAAAGCAACATTCGCAAACGGCGCCACCACTTTATAACAACATCAACATGCATACAAAATATTCACATCTACATACAGACGCCGTCGTTTTTTCCGACAAACGCATTATAAGTGGAACATTGAAACAAGAAAATAGTATAGCAGTAACAGTTTTTGCATTCCTGCACATATAGAATCTCAATCAACTGAATGTATATGGTATTTGTTTAGAGAAAAAATGAAACCGGACAGCACACCATCCAAATGTATATATGCAAAATACTAGGAAAATTAAATATAGGAATAATAAATGAATATAAAATACGAGAAATGCGCACATGAAATTTGGATCCTGGCACAGTAGATGAAATACTATAGTTAAATTATAATTAAACATATTGTATAAGATATTAGTGTTATATATACGGATGATATTATCACTCCAGCAACTTTGTCGAGACCAGGCAAAAATTGCATCAAATACAAAGATTAATTGGGGTGTAACCATTGCACAGGTTCCATATGCAAACATGTTGATAATGACAATAATTGAAAGTGTGAATGTATTTGGTCGGATAATAATACTTGTACTAAATGACACTGTCAAAATATATCTATGTGACAAGAGTTAGCACGGTAATATTTCCATTTTTTAATGTAATAATTTATATAGTACAAAGAAAATCAATAAATTATTATTTCTGAAATATAAAAAAAAATATACAATAAAAATTACGCAAAAATATTTTCATTTGACTGTTTGGCTGCTGCGGTGACTATACGATCGCTAGTGTTTTGATTTTAATGTGACTGCTGTTTGCCGTTTACATACAGTTTTTGGTATGAAATGAGCCTTCCTTAGTGTGAAAACATTGCGTTAAAATTTATATTCAGTAAACGAAGAGGTTTACACATTATATCAAATATTGTTCAATTTTTAACCGAATATTGATGGCTACTATAAAAACTGTAAAATATTCCATTAAATCAAAATAGATATTCGGATTGTTTTAAAATATTTAATATTTTTTCAATACAACATACCTTTTGCGTTTCCATCATCCATAAATATTATTAATTGTTTTTATTTGTCCATAAATAAATAAATAATCACTTTAATTTTATTAAATCCTCATATGATAATTAATAAAATTAAAATAAAATGGGAACTATCAAATTGTGGTTTTTAAACATCTAGAATAATTTATATGGATTAATTTTACTCTCTCTTTTTTAATCCACTGCAGGTGGTGTCAGTTGTTCGCGACCAAATAGTGACACAAAATAAATTTGTGTTTAATTTAATTCCGATATTTTTATTTATTTAACAGACACTTCCTATATTATTCTATAAACATTAAATTTAATAATTTGAAATGTTCAGTGCTGGGCATCGTTTTACGTTAATTAATTTATATTGATATCAGCCAATTTTATTCTGGTGGCACGTGGTCGTCAAAATTACAAATATCTTTCAATAAATTCATTGTGTTTATTTTTGAGTGTGCGCCGTGCAAATAGTATTGCATTTGATCCATACAATATTATTAAGATGAACTGGTTGGTGGATGGCATAGGATTGTTAATAAAAATGGGCTAAATATTTAATGGTTTTGATTTTTATAATTTTTTTTTTTTTACTTATTTATTTATTATTATAATTTTATTTATTACAAATAATTTTGTTTACAATCAATAAAATCGTTGAAATAACATTTTAATTATATAAATTTTTTATTTAATTTTTTTTTTTTTAACTTTTTTATTACTTACTGTCATTTCAATTTATATTTATTTAATTAATTATCATAACCTAATATTAATAATAATAATAATAGTAAAAAGAAAAGAAACGAAAAACACTAAAAATTATAATATTTACAATAAAAGAATATTGTTTTATTTTAAATAATAATTTCCAAATTGTATTTCGTAAAAATATATTAACGTAAAACCAGTGATTGTTAACCGAAGAAAAAAGTACGATCTTTTAGATTAAAGCATTTTTATTCAATCCTAAATTAAGTTTTGCTATACTAACAGACAATTAATATATTTGTTTGGGAGTCTTCCTCTCCGCTTCGTTGTGTGGATTTTCTAACCCTAACGAATTACTTACACATCTTTTGTTGTACAACTTACGGTTATCATTTGTTCGTTAAGTGTATCATAATTACAATACTATCGAAATGGTATATAATAATTTTGAAACGAAATGCAATTCAAACCGAGAAGTTTATGGACATATGTTTTAACGTAGTGTGTTTACATATTACATGAAATATGTAATTTGTAAAAGTTATGTGTCTAGTTTCGTTTCATCTGACCAAAAAAAAAAAAACTGGAAATTAATCAATAAAACAAGCAAAAGGATATTATAAAAACAAGGATAATTTTATGCTCGTTGTAAAACTTCGTTGTTTAAAATATAATGAAGAACATCAACATAAACCAAATATTACACTTGAAATACAATGCTTTAAAATCGCTTGCATGGATATGAGTGATGACAAGGCATTCAGCATTCGGAAACAACAACAACAATTAAAATAATACGGCGGAAAAGATGTGAATGGCAATGATAAACATTTAAGCCAAAAAAACATCAACTTAATAATGATTACCGATGAAAAAACATACAAAAATTGTATGAATTTTTGTAACTTCAATGACATCAATGACATGGAAATGAAACTACTTATTGATGCACCCGCAAAAAATTTAAACTGAATCTACTAAAAAGAAAGCGGCGGAATTCCAAATTTTGTTCTACACAAATTGATTGTGTGAACTGGTGTGTGACCCACATAAAATGGATGGATCAACCTTTCTGATTTTTTGTTAAATATTTGTACGAAACACAAAAATATAAAATAAAAAAAAAATATAAAAAACTTAAAAATATAATATTTTAAAAATTACTAAAAAAAATTATATATAATTAATTAATGATACATTTATTTATTTAATTTATTTATTTTATTTATTTAATTTATTTATTTATTTATTTATTTATTTATTTAATTTATTTAATTTATTTATTATATATTAGCTAAAAAATAATTACGTAACACATTTTTTAATTGTGTAATATTTATTAATTTAGCTGTTTTTTTTTAATTTTTGTATAGAAATCAGTTGTTGATTATTTTAAATATAAATTTTCAAATGTATCATTAAAATTACATAAATTAAGTAATTAATTATTTAATTAAGTGCGGTTAAACAATAAAAATATAAAAATGATTAATTTAATTAAAGAAAAAAAAAAAAATAAAAATGAAAAATAATAAAGGATTAACTAAATTATAATTAAATAATTACATTATATGGCTTTTTTTCGATATATTTATATTTTTTATATGTACAATAACAAAATATAGAATAATATTAATTTACATACAATAAACAAATAGATTGTTGTTGTAGGAGTACATGCAGATATTGAAATAGTTTAGGAATGTTCAAAATTATAATTAATATAAAATAATAATAATAATAAAAAAAAAAAAATAATAGAAAGTTTTATATTAAATAAAACATAAAATAAAAATATTTATAAAAGAGAAACAATTATTTTTTTAAATTTTATTTTTAGTACTTAAATTTATATCGTCATTTTTTTTGTGTTTTAAAATTTTAATTTTTTATATTTTCCAATTTAATTTTCTTCTTAAAAATCTGATAACATTTTTTTTTTTTTTTCCTCTTTTTTTGTTATTTATTATTTTTATACAATTTTGAATTTATAGTATTTGTTTATTTTTTATAATTTGCATATAAATTTTTAACTAAAAATTATTATTAAAATAAAAATTAAAAATAATAAAAGGAATGATATATTAAAATATTTACACATTTTTATTTAAAATATTTTACTATATATTTTATATTAAATATATATATTTATATATTTATTTATATTTTTATTTTATTTTTTTATACTTTAAATGATATTTATTTTATTGTTAAAAATTCTTTTTTTTATTTTTTTCACAATTAAATGTTATTTTTATTTTCATTATTATTAAAATGATTTTTTTTTTTTTTTTTTATTCTTTTTTCGCGATATGTAATTTTTATTTAAAGAAATAAAAATAAAAAAATAAAAATCAAATATGATAAAAATAAAAATAAAATAAAAAGAAAAAATTAAAATTAATAATAATATCTTAAAATATGCATATGTATAAATTTAATACTTGATATGCTAAATGATTTCCCATAAAAATTAATTAAATTTTTCATAATTTTTAATACTTTATTACCGGTTTTTTTTTTTATTTTTTTATTTTTTTTATTTTTTTTTATTTTTTAAGAGTTTTTTTTGTTTTTTTATTGTTTTTTTTTTTTTTTTTTTTATTTATTAATTACAATTTATTTAAATTATAATTAATTTTGTTTTTTTTTTTTTCTTTATTATATAATTAAATAAAAATAATAAAAAATATAAAATACAAATAAGTTTTATGGCGGAAAATTTTTTATAAGTTTAATAACTATTTAAAAAAAAAAAAAAAAAAACACCCATATTTAATTAATTTATTTTTAAATCATTTTATTTTTTTTTTTTTTATTTAAGAAAAATATCTTATTTTGGCCACTTTGTTTTTATATTTGTCTGATCGTCTGTGTACGCGTTTCCATATTTAAAATATTTTCGAAAATAACTAGTTCGATTTTAATGAAATTTCTTATAGTTGTACGAATCTGTTCACCGTTTCCCCATTTTTATACACATTTTCGCCTTTTGATTGGAATATCAATCCATTTATATACATTTGTTTGACCGGACCATCGAAAACACTGATGATTTCAAACACCTCAACCCGCCTCATACTTTCACTTTGTATTTATAATACAAATTCTTGTTCTATCATCGATTTTGATTTTGATTAACTATTAATCGGCTCCTGTTTCTCAACGTTGATCTTAAGACTCGTAAATTTAGTGTATATAAATATATACTTTTGAAGTACAGTATTTTATTTATACCATATATGTCCGCAAGCAAAATATTATTATCGGAAAAATTGTAAGTTAAATAAAAATGGTCCACTTCCCATTAACTCTTATCATAACAATTTCTTATATCCGGTGCGATGTGATGTGAAAAGGATAACAACAAATTGTTTTTATTATTATATTAGATATATGTATGTTGTGTGTGGGGAAGATAATTTGCTTTCGAAGAAGTCATTTACTAATTAAAATATCTTGTACCATACCGCCCACCACCGATTACCCCAAATACAAATATGTTTTATTTCTAAGTTATAATTCTCATTAGAAAAAAAAAAATATAAATAAAAATATGGAAAACTGAAAAATTTTATAAGTGCTTAAGGTTAAAACATTGGAAGATATTTTCAGGTTACTCTGCGTAAAAAAAAAAGAAATCTATACTGTTTTAAATACTTTGATCACAATATCGGTTTTTTATTTTATTTTTTTTTTGTCGTTCTCCTCTCATTTCTTTAATTAATAATATATTTAATTCATTCATATTTTTAATTTTAAATATTATTTACAATATTATTTACAATTATAATTTTGTATTACCATTTTTCGCCTTATTCAATTTGAGGTACGCTTGTATTTTATATTTTAATATATTTTATATTAAATTATTACCTTTTTTTTTTTTTGCTTACATATTCAATTAATTATAAAATATTATTATATTATTGAAATAAATATAAATTAATTAAGCTATTTTCTTTTTAATTTATATATTTTAATTATTTTTGTGACTTTCACATATTTGTTGTTGAATGAATGTTAAAATGAAGGATAACGAAAAAAAAAAATGATATAAATTTTTAAAAATAATTATATTTTTTATTTATTTATTTTTAAAATTTTGTATTATTATTATTTTTAATTTGTACATGACGTGTGTGTGTGTTTGAGGCGGTATGTAAATTTAATTTTATTGTTTATAATTTCATTTAATATTGATTCGTATTTTTAATTATTTCTATTTATTTAATATATTTAATTATATTGTTTTATTTCATTTAATTTAAACTATATATTTATTTAAATGCGATTGTACGAGTGTGTGTGTGTTATGTTGAGGTATAACATTGAGGTAATAATATATTAGGATTTTATTTAAAATTAATATTGACTATTTTATTTTCTTTAGTTTTTTTTTAGTTTTTTTTTTTTTAATAACTGAGTTAATTATTTATTATTTTTGTTTTCACAATAAATTTGAGGTAGTAAATTAAAATATATTTTTTTTTTTTTTTTCTGTTTTTAATTAATTTATAACATTTATCATTTTATTTATATTTTCTATATGTTTTAATATTTCAGACTATAAATATATTTTTAATTTTTTTTTAATTGATTTAATTTATTTATAAATTATTGTATTATTAATGTAATAATAAATATTGCTGCGTATATGTTGTTAAACCGTTTTTAATTGATTAGAATGAATTAACCAAAAAAAAAATGTTTGTTTTAATATATTTTAGGATTCAAAAATGTATTAATTAAACTGAGGTTAATTTATCGAAAATTATTATTATTATAGAAATTATGAATTTATTAATAATAAAAATTTAAGCGATCGATACATTTTATAAGTGTCATTTACTAAATTGAATCACATGGAATGAATAGGTTGTTGTAATAAAAAAACCATAACAATTGTCGATATCGTTGGGATTATGGGCAGAAATAGATCGTTCATAATCGATATGAATATATTTATAATATTCGCTGATGACTAAATATAATTTTATTATATACAACTTAGTGGCACCAAACTTTGTGTCACTGTCACTGCTTACAAATACTGTATTTGAAAGTTGTTCCATACGATAGTAGTACAATGTTATAAAATTATTGAAAATTATACCCAAATATATAATATTAACATTAAAACATGTAGGCAATAAAAAAATATTAAAATCAATAAATTATTGGAAAATAATCTAAATAGTTAGATTGTCACACATTCTAACCCACAACACGCAACAGTTGTAATATTATCGAAACAACATTTACGGTGGCAAAGACCGAAGATTCCGGATATGATCAGAGATCACCTACTGTTGTGCAAAATTTACTAAACAAAAGGCATTTAACATTTAATTGAAATTCTCCTTACATACGTATATAGGTAAGGAGAAATAGTGGTTTGGAGCAGGACAAATGTTTGATAATTATTATTGAAGAAAATTGATTAATAAATAATTTAAAAACAATAATTTTATATTTAAATGTAGCACATCAGAAGTGTAAACACTCACTAAATTACATCGGCAAATCGCCTATTTTCTGCTACTTGATTAAATGTTGGTGTAATCGAATTAAAGCTATGTTACCGATGACCAAAGAAGTATATGTAGGAATACTGAACTTTCAGAAATCGCGCCTTCCGAGAACATACGGTTTCCATCAAAACAGAGATTCAAAATATACTTCTCAATATATTGATATCAGAATATATGGTTAAAGTAAAAACAAACTTTAAATTTAGTTTTTCCCGGGTGCTAAATGTCGTTAAATATAAAAATATAAAAAATATTCAACATTTCGGATGTATTGTTTAACAGTTAATCTTATTTAATAACTTTTAAAAACCCGGCGATGTCTTAAACAATGTATTTCTGTGATTATTTTAGTAAAAAAGACTGAATTTATTTATATATTTTACATTAACATTAAAATTACTTGTAACAAACTAATAAAAAATGTTTTTACATCGATATTATATGAAACAATTAATTAATGCTATGTGCATCGTCATATGTATTTATTGCAATCAATCACAGTTTAATCAATACATTCAGTTATACAGAATTGTTTAATATTTCTTGCCGCACTATTTATCATATTCAAAAAACTAATCTGTGCCGCAAAAGCTTTCAAAAACAATTTTGTAAAAAAATTTATTAAAATAACAAATTTTAATTCACGTCACGTTTATTCATTCAATTTTTTTTTTCTGAGTTCGTTTTTTAATGTTAATTAGTTTATTATGTTGACGTTCAATTTTACGTTCATGGGATTCGGTATGTTTTTTCATTTGATCGCCACGCACAAAACCTTTATTACATTTGGCACAAACGTATGGCATTTCTTCGCGCGGTCTATGATTATATTTGTGCCGATATAAATCAGTTTTATGAAAAAAACTTTTCGGACAAAATTCACATTTATGAGTTTTCTCTTCAGCTGTATGTTTTTTGACGTGTTCTTTAAATTTAATTTCATCATCATAATGTTTTCCGCATTTTGCACAACGAAATTTATCCTTTTCGAAATGAGCCTTTTTAAAATGTTGCGTAAAATAACAGGTTTTATTAAATGTTTTGTTACACGCGGTACAGTGAATTATTGTATCGGCTCTTAATTGGGACAATGGTTTTCGTTCTTTTGAAATAATAACGTTTGGCTGTTTTGCACATTTGTTTACAGAATCCTCGTTATTGTCAATTGTATTCGATGATAACATAGCTAATTTTTTATTCAATATGTCAAAATGGGTTTTATCAAAACTACGACCCTTAACTATTTGTTTAAGATGAGCAATATTAATATTATTGTTATTTTTATTTTTATTATTCTTATTATTATTTTTATTAATATTTTTATTATTATTATTATTATTATTATTATTATTATTATTATTATTATTATTATTATTATTATTATTATTATTATTGTTATTATTATTAATATTATTGTTATTTTTATTAATATTATTGTTATCAATAATCATATCATTATTATTATTATTATTATTATTATTGTTATTATTATTAATATTATTGTTATTTTTATTAATATTATTGTTATCAATAATCATATCATTATTATTATTATTATTATTATTATTATTATTATTATTATTATTATTATTATTATTATTATTATTATTATTATTAATATTATTGTTATTTTTAATAATATTATTGTTATCAATAATCATATCATTATTATTATTATTGTTATCAATAATCATATGATTATTATTATTATTGTTATCAATAATCATATGATTATTATTATTATTGTTATCAATAATCATATGATTATTATTATTATTGTTATCAATAATCATATCATTATTATTATTATCAATAATCATATCATTATTATTATTATCATCAACGATATTATAAATAATAATATTATTTTTATCAATTATATTATTATTATTATTATTATCATTATCATTATTATTATTATTATTATTTATACTATTTTTAAATATAAGAAATTCACTTATTGGTTCTGGGTCTATTATCAATTGATTTGCATATTTACCTGTTAAACAATCAGTTGTTGATGGCGAAATGTCTGTTAATAATGAAGCATTACTACAATCCATCATTGAATTTGAATTTTCAAATAAACTAGGATCTGGTTCCGATGACGTTATTTTTATTATTTGTGATTCCGGTTCAAACATTTCTAATTTTTGTACAGAACTTGATAATTGTACAAAATATTCATCTGATACATTTACTGTAATTGTATCATTTAAATTATAAACATTATTGAGTTCTTCATTTTGAAACACATTTATATTATTATCTTTATCATAATTATTATTATTATTATTATTATTATTATTATTATTATTATTATTATTATTATTATTATTATTATTATTAATATTATTATTATTATTATTATTATTATTATTATTATTATTATTATTATCATAATTGTAACTATCAACCACTTTATTATCAAAATTACAATTGTTGTTATTGCAATCTTCATTATTATTGCCAGTATGCAGAATGGGGTAATGCAGCATATTGGTGATGATGGTGGTGGTATGCGGATGCATAGGATTGATGGTGGACATTTGATACTGGTGTGGGATTGTGGAAGTTTGATCCGTTGAAATGATTGTATTGTACTGGGTGGTGGTGGTGGTGGGAGATGGTTGAATGGTGTTGTACATTGGGCTGATGACCGGTGCCTGGATAATATGTGTGATGGATTGATCCGATTGCGGTTGATATGTGATTGTTCCCAAGTTGTTCAGTTTGGTTGGCAGGCCCCTCGTTTGGGAGATTGAGGCGGAGGGACCTGCTTGCCCGTTTGGGGGAACCGGTGTGTTAAAATGATCAAAATGGGAGGATGTGCCCGATAGTGAATATTCCAAATTATATTCGGCTGGTGATACGTGTTCACTTTGTGAATTATCGGTGTTTGAAACGGAAGTTGTGGGTGTGGAAACTGGTGTTGTTGTGCCCGCTGATGTAATTGATGGTACAGATGATTGTTGTTGTATTGGCGACAATTGTGTGATGGTAGCAGATTGCCGGGTCGGTGGCGTCGTTGACGACGATGACGAGTTTGGCAGCGATTGTGGTGCTATTGATAAATGTGGCGAAAATTGATTTTGTGGTATGGCAGGTGGATGTAATATGGGCGGCGGCGGTAATGCCGGCGGTGGCTGCATTACATTTTGATGATGTATTATGTGAGCGTTACCGCTATTATTATTTGCATTATTACCACTTATTGAGTCACTGTTACTTCGATGGTGATGATGATGATGATGATGATGATGGTGTTTTGAATTTTGATCACGTGTTGGATGATGATGAAGACTAATCGGTAGCGTTGCTGGATCTGGTGCGCCGCTTGTTTTTACCGCATTTTTATGTAATGTTGTATTGTAGTGACGTTTTAAATGTCCTGAACTAGTAAACCATTTATTGCAAGCTGTACAATTGTACGTTTTCGGACGCCGGGCTTCATTTGATTTCCATGTAGAACCTTTCATTGGTGGTAGATTGTTTGTCGTTGTCGGTGAAACAATATTACTATTACCACCGCCTCCGCTACCACCTCCTCCTCCTCCTCCTCCTGCTCCACCACCATCATATATATTTCGATATTGACCTCCATTTTCTTGTGGTGTTGTTGTGGATGGAAATTGTGGTGGACTATTCGCTAATTGATTTCGATTAATTATGTCATTGTTAATTGTTTTATCAGTACTATTAGTATTATTATTATTATTATTATTAATACTATTATTAATATTGCCACTATTAATATTATTAAAATTATTATTAATATTATTGTTATTATTATTATTATTATTGGTACTATTATTGATATTGTTGTTGATTTTAGTTTGATGCGGTGGTCGTTGCTGGCAAAGTTCAATTAAAGATTTCTGATTTGGTTGGACATCTATAAAATCATTTCCAAATTTACCAGGATGATATGGATATATTTCATGCATATTTTGATGTTGTGGGTGTATTTGTTGAAATTGATGGTGAGAAGAGAAAATGCTAGGACTCTGAATTAAATGTTGAGATTGAGTTTGTGGTAATAAATTTGCTGGATGTTCTGTATCATTTGTCCAATATGATCCAATTGCTGGAACCATTGGTAGTGATTCAAGTGGCTGTAATAATTGCGCTGGGTTAATATATCTGTTACTATTACTACCATTTATATTAACGTTAATATTATAATTCGTACTATTTTCATTTTTATTATTATTATCATTATTATTAATATTATTGTTATTATTATTATTATTATTATTATTATTATTATTATTATAATTATTATTATTATTATTATTATTATTATTATTATTATTATGATTATTATTATGATTATTATTATTATTATTATTATTACTATTATTATTATTATTATGATTATTATTATTATTATTATTATTACTATTATTATTATTATTATTATTATTATTGTAATTATTGTTTTTATTAATATGACTTTGAGTCACAACTTTATGAGAGTCTAAATCCAAAATATTTGTATCACTTTCTTCTTTTATATAAGCGTTATGATTATTGTAATTATTATTCGGCGCTTGATAATAATCAATATGTGGTATTGGTGGGTTTTGATGGTAATATTTCAAATATGCATTCACTTCGTTCGAAGAATTTGTAATTTTTATCGGATCAACATTTTCACTTCTTTCAATTAGCGTTCGTTGTGATGTCGGCGATGCCGATAAATGGAGATGTTGTTTTGATGAATGCGCTGTATTATTTTGCAATGCTGAAGATGTAATTGATGGACTTGAAGACGTAACTAATTTAGGACTATTACTGCTGTTACTACAGTCATTAGTTGACAGCACGTTTGTTAATGATTGATGTTGAAATTGCATTGTAATATCTTCATTATTACTATTATTATTATTATTATTATTATTATTATTATTATTAATATTATTGTTATTACTATTATTATCAATATTATAAGAAAATAAATTGGTTGTAAAAATATCACGGGTTTGTATTAAATTTGTATTTTGTGGTGTTGATGTATTTGTTGCTGGTTCTGTTGGTAGTGTCATTGATGGTACATATGGGGAATCCGTATAAGCGTCTGAAGTATTTGGTTCCATTTTGATGGCAAATGAACGACCACTATGACCACTGTCCGCATATATATAATTTAATCGATGAAAATCATTATTAATTCGTCCAAACTCATATTTTGCAATGCCGGCTTGACTTGAATCAGCCGGTGCAGTAATAGTACTATTTGCATTCATACTTGCAAGTTAGTTATAATGTCGATGGTATCATATTGTTTACATTATCTACGGTGGAGATAACATGGTCAATGTTACCGCCAAACATAGTTCAATAATTAGTTGTTACGGACACGTTGATGAATTTGATTGATTGAAATTGATTGATGTACAAAAATATTATGGAACCGATTTTAATGCAAATATTTTTATGGAATTAATAAAACTATAAAAATATTAGATGAACGTATTTCGGATTTAAAATTTTTACTTATTTTTTAACTATTATTATTTAAGTATTTTAAGTTGATTTTATATTCTTGATTTTGATGAATGCTGTAATATAGAAAATATAAATGCGTTTAAATAAATTTCATACATAAATATATTACAATTTTATGGTGATGTGGTTTTTTTAAAAGCAAACAAAAACATTTAAATAACCAATTCGTTTAGTTTTTATTTTTTAACTTCATTTGTTCTTTATACTTAAATAAATAAAATTAAAACTATTTTAATATTATTAAAGAAATTAAAATTTTAAATTAGATTTACATTTAATCAACATATATAATCAAAACATATCTTTTCTATTATTTGTATTGGTAAAATTTATGCCGATGACTCTAACCGCGACATTGATGCTATAGATTGAGCTGTGGATAGTGACGAAACAGTTTCCATAAAAGCTTCTTTCATGCAAAATATATATAATATTAAATAATATCGAAAACGATAAATTTACTTTGTAAGTAAATTTCATTAGAAATTAAAATAAATTTATAAAAAGTACCCTGAAATTATTAAAGCATCGTTAAGCGCGTAAGTGACAAAATCTATCTAAAAAGAGCAAATTTTTAAATTTAAAAATTCATTAAATTATAAATCATTAAAACTAATTTTTATAGTTTTTGTTTTGCTTGGATAAGTCACGTCCCTTCCCTTCTTTGTTAATGCTGGGCGTCGTAAGTGCTGCTCCACATTTATTTATATTTTATACAAAAATATTTTCCATATGCATGCGCAAAAGTGATTTTGCTGTGTGACGCCGCCGTCACAGAAATTCGTATATAGCATTTAGTGTTGTTCTTGTTGCTGCGTTTTTGTAATTATGTTTAAAATTGTATCAACTTATTTCGAAAAAATAAAAGTAATAAACTAAATATATTTAATTTGATTTGAATTAAATTAATTTATTTCTTTTTTTTTTGTCTTTTTAGCTATTGCAAATGTGTGTCGCCGTTCAATTTTGTTATTTGTGAAATGACATTGCAAATTGAACTGTATGTGCAGAATATTCATTCCTCTGTTACCGGCTCGTCTATTGTGGTTGGGTATTTGGGGTGAAAGTGAATTGGTGAGTAATCTATTATTTGTTACATTTTAATTATCCTTTATATCGTTTTATTATATTGTTATGACTTTAATTATAGTATATTTGCTATATTTTACCTATATTTTAAATTAGAACATAAGCAAAAACTATAGTAAACTTTAGGCAATTGTTTTTTTAAAATTCAGCCAGTGTCAAAAACATTGATAATCAATAATCAGCGCTTCTAGACTTTCACGTACGCTGTTCTGATTGTAATACCATATTCAATACTGCCTAGGAACCAATCATTTAATGAAACACGTAATCAATAATAATATTGTAGTCAATATAGAATTTATTCCAACGTGCTACGTATTGCGTCGACGATATAACACTTAATAATTATTCGTTTTTAATATAATTCAAATATAGGTTTTTAAATTCAAATTCAGCATTTTCCAAATTAAATTCAGTATTACAAAAATTAAATTCAGTATTTCAATAGTAAACAGTTGAAAAAATAGATAAAAAATAAAGGTTATAATTAATATAAATAATGAATAGAATTTATGAAAAATAAAATTATAACTTTAATTCGATACAAACGTTGCTCAGAAACAGCTGATGGCAATTTAATTGTCATTTATATTGTATATCCAGAAAATAGGTGCTACAATCAATCGGAGCGATAGTTCTCACAGATTCTTTAACTATAATTAATTAAATTTTGGTTATTTAGAGGATCTACCGATAATTCTCGTGCTTTGAATTTCATTTTAGAAAATCATTCTAAAATCAATTTATCGCAATTATTTCATCGATAATGTATCCGATTAACGATGATGTCCACATTCGATTACTAGATATTTTCTATAGTTTTTAATTAATTTTTTCCAATTATTTGTTCACTGTTTACTGTAACTTTAAATTCTTTTATTAACTTTTGTCGCATTTGTTTTCATCTTCTAATTCCTTGCATTATAATAAATTGTAATTCACTGTACACACCCACACCTATAGCATTCTTCTTTTAATATATCTTAAGATTTCTATTGTTAACCAATCACCTATAGTTTTATGGCAAAATCTTTATATCCATATATTGTTGTAATCTTTAATGTGTCATATAGTTGCTTTAAATTGCCATGACATTTTTTGCAAATCCAAATAAAATTATTCACATGGCATGGCTGAACCACAAACATTGAACAATAACAATAACATGTACAATATATTGGGATAAAGAATATGAAAAATAGTATCTTAAATTGTAATAATAAACATATTAAAGTCACATCATGAATTACTTACACTCAGGTAACATTTATTTATTACTTAATTCATTGTCACTCGTTGTCATCGAATTTTTGTGTTTCTTGGGTATAGGCGTTTTTGTTCCTTTTTTTTATTTTATAGCCTTATTTTATTTTTTCATTTACACCATTACTTTTACTACTTAATGTATTTGTTAAATATGGTATAACTAATAACAAGTGTTTTTATTTAAACAACAATGCATTACAATTCTACCACCTACTGTGCGTTAATGTTTCGTTGTATTGATGTATTGCGGTTCTTCACACAATGTGGTTATTTATAAATATTAATTCCCCCACATGTTTTGCCGATGTTGTTCATACGTACCATTCAATATGGGTCATATATAGTCGGTAAAGGTGAAATATATATATACACGAAACATTATTGTGTTGAACAAATCAATGTGTAAAATATTGATGATATTTTGGCGGGACATTTTCGAAATAATGTTCAATTTGCATATAGTTTCTATTATTTAAGCAATTGATTTGTGGCCTGTTACACACCGTAATAGTTATATATTTGGTTTATTGAAAATGTCGTGTTTTATAGCTACCTGAACAATCTGATTTGCATGGCGTTGTTATTGTTTCATTGAAATTAAAAACTGCTGCTGAAAGTCATAAAATTCTTGTCCAAGCGTATGGTGAACATGTGACTTTTTTTTGGAACGACAATGGTGTTACCACCCTATTCACCAGATTTTGCTTTATCAGATTACCGCTTGATGGTACACAGACTCTGTACACAGCGCTTCCACAATTATGAAGACGTGGCCTTCCATTCTTGGATCGCATCAAACGATATTAAATTTTATTTTGATGATATTCATACATTGCCAAACAATTAGAAAATGATTATACTTAACGATCGTAATTATATTCAATAAAAAAATGTTTACCCATTATTACCGAAATTAAATTAGTCAATTTAAAGAAAAAAAAAAAAAAAACGATCAAATCTTATTACTATCATTGAATAAAAACAAAATACAAAACAATCTATTAAAATTTTACTGCGGCCTTTATATTTTCAATCAGCTAAAACAAATTCAAAAGCATTCAAATGATGCGGATTTCAAATACGGATTTATATGGATTTAAATAATATTTATTTTAAGTTTAATTAATTTATGTGTTTTTTAAGTGTCTAATAATTTATAATTTAATTTTTAAAAAATTGAACGAATCTCGAACAAAAACTCACACTCTTTATACATAAATTAAAAATATTAATAGTAACAATTAAAATATATGCCAATACCTTATTATTATTATTATTATTATTATTTTAAATAAATGTACAACAAAAAATTGCATAAAGAGTCATAATAAGGATAACGTTTAATCCATAAAATAAAGTTATTTTACATACAGCCGTTTTTAATGTTATTTTAATTCCTAAAAATGGATGGACGAACGAGCGGCGGCGGTGTTTGTAAGAGGAAAGTGAGTTTATTTATATTTTTTTTTTCGATTCCCTGTGCTTAATATTTTATTTAAATTTTAAATTCGTTCTAAATAAATATAGTGTTGAATTATTGAGAAAAGTGTAGATGTTTTGATTATATGCTGGTCACTTGTTACAGATACTTGTTGATTAAATTTTAATTTTTTATTTATTTATTTATTTTTTAATAATAAATAAATAAATAAATAAATAAATAAATTTATATTTTACTTTTTAATTCTACGTTTTTATCATATGAAATTTTATAAATACCTGAATTTGTTGCTCTTGTTTATTTATAAATTGTTGATGGGTTTTGATGGTACTCCGAAAAAAAACGAATAAAAAAGGACGAAATATATTCTTGTTTTTGTTTGTTATAATTTTATTAAATATAATTTAATAATTTTTCCGTGCCGAAATTTTATTATTAATTAATTAAAAATTTTTTTAATATTATTAAATTATATTCTTACACAAAATTTTGGAATTTAGAAAATAAAAAAAAAAAAAAAAAAAAAAAAAAACGCCGTATCCTCTATTCACAACGGTCAATTAAAACTGTTATTATCAAATCAATCCATTTATTTTGGGTTTATTTTTCATTACACATTTACGTCATATTTATAATATTTTGATATTATTTCACTATAGTATTTTTATTATTTATTTATTTATTTATTTATTTATTTATTTATTTTTTTTTCTTCACACTTCATCACACAACGAAAAATTTTTAGCAAACAATTAAAATATGATAACAAAAATTTCTTGTTACATCCTTCAGTTTGTCAATGGATAATGAATATAAAATATAAAAAAAAATAATAGTGTTCACTTATAAAATAATATTTTTCCTTTCATTATAAAATTATAAAATATTTAGTTTTGTTCATTATCAATTTAAAATAATAAAAATAAAAGAAACAGAAAAAGAAACTTAAATTTTCTGGCACAATGTTGATGAAATTATATCACATATTGAACAGAAAACAAATGAAAAAAAATTAAAAACTAATAAATAATAATAAGGACTAATACAAAATTAATTTAAAATAATTTTATGTTTTAAAATACAAAAATAATTTGAAATTAAAAACTATTCGCGAACAAAGAAGAAGCTAACCGTCCAACGTAACCAAAAGCCGTGAGCGTAATGAAGGATCTATGTTGAAGCAATTTTATATAATGTGTACGGCGATGACAATGATTATTATATACTATATTTTTTCTTCTTTTAAAATATTGTCGTGCCACAACAGTGTAAAATGTTTCTCACACAAAAATGAGACTGAATAAAAGAGTGATGAAGACTGTATGAAGACTGTATTGGTGCTTGTCTGTCTATCTCACCACGGTTATATAAATTAAAATCCATAGACGTAGCAATGGCATTAATAAATTCCGATGGTCGGATGGTCTCGTATGGATTTTTTTTTATAAATATTTAAAGTTATTAACCATTTAACTGCATTCAACGTGTATATTTTTTATGGTTTCTATGGACACAGTAGACTAATGTTAATGTGAAAAGGTGACTATGCGTGGCCATGTCTGCATCTTATTCAAACCTTTTATATCGGTTATGTTGGCAATGTGCGTAAACCAGTCAAAAGCGTTGCAACAATAAAAATGATATAATATTATAATTGACAATAATATCAGAAAAATACAAATAACATTTTATATATAAACACTGAAAAACCACGAGATCGGCAGCCTATGGCAAACATAATATGTATGCATTGTGTAAGCCGACCTACTCTAGCTAGAGACAAAAATTTATATTATTTTTTATGGTATATTACAGCATCATCCTATACCTTTCGCTCTGCAAAAATAAGAAAAATTTAAAAATAAATCAAAACACAACTGGGAGCACATAATACTGTTTCATTTTTATACTATTGAACTTAGTTAAGTTTATTGTTGATAAATATATAATATTTTCATCGTACTTTCACGCATATTATTATACATTTTTATATGTACTAGTAGTTTGTTGTTTTTGTTTAGTTTGACCAAAAGAATAGTACAGCAACATATTCTATAGACTATATTAAGTTGATGTTGATGGTGATGGTGTTTGTGATGGTGATGAACATGATGTTGATGTGGTGTTGTGGATGAAGATGAGGATACTGAATTCGATGTTGACGATGATGACGATGATGATGATGATGATGTTGATGATTATGGTTATAATGATGCTGAGCATATATAGTAATATTCCTACTTATTAAACTGCGCATCGAAACAGAGAAGAGAACTTGCAAAACATATATTTTTATATTTTGATTTAGCTCAGTCTCTTGTTGGTGTACTTTTACTTGTTACCACGTTATTTATGATTTTGTTTCTTTAGCACAATCGTTTTACTCTATATTTTAGTGTATCTAAATTTTTGGTATGCACATAATTATAATTTTAATAATACAATATTTTTTTGGTAAAATATTTTTGTTGTAACATTCTTATTATTAGAATAGATAATACAAAAAAATATTACTTAATATATTGCTGCAAACTCTATATATATCTAAAGTATTGCGTCCAAAATTAAAAAAAAAATCCTTAATTTAAGATTAAATTCTAAGCTAATTAATTTTGTCATCAATGTAATGATTGTCAAATGTTAGAAATTCGTTTTACCGCGTAAAAATATGTTGTCTTTACAATATTGATATTAATATTATAACATTTATTTCCTATATTACATATCATAATTGTCTGTTTTCTCACAACAATACTGAATTTAAGACTTTGAAATCAATTACTATATTAATTTGAGTATGTTTTCAATTATACTTCCATCACGGTCTGAATGTGAATTCTAAATTAGTAACTGTAATGTGAATGTAAATATAGTTTTTCCAAACACAAAATAGACTCATATGACTTGCGGTCACTATAATTTAGATCTAATGATTTCCATTTTGTATACAATAATGTCCATTATATATATAATGTATAGTGAATGTTATATAGCAAGGATAAAGATCGCAACGTGATCAGATTTATATAGGATTATTGCAATATCGTTTATGTAAATATTAAACTTCCGATTTAACTTCTATATATAATTATCTGCCTCCATACACCCAAACAATATTTGTCTATCAAACAAGTGCCTTTGTAAAATAAGTCTTACATATAAATAATTGGGGCTATACATTTTTTCATATCCGCAGTTGTTTTGTATTTTAGTGACACCAAGTTATAAAAAAATCGCATAACTAGCACCCGAATTAATTATATTTGGTATCACATAGTTCAATTTACTTTTAATATTTATTTTGAACGAATCGATGGCGACATTTTATCTAATTGTTAAAATCACATTAAAATACAATATTTACATTATTTTATTTATAATTTTTCCTGGCAATTTTAATAAACTTAATATATTTATTACAAAGTTATCGACATTTTTTAGGAAATAATAATAATAATAATAATAATTAAGTACATATAAAATAAGCGCTGTAGTTAAGTAAAAATATTTGTTGTTAATTAATTTATTTATAAAAACTTTTCGTCAAATACAAATTTACATAAAATATATTATAAACAAATAAATAGAAAATACACGCCTTTGAGAGTGGTAGAGAAAAGTGGATTCAATTGGAGAAATTAATTTATGTGGGTGTGTGGATGTGTTTATGTGTGTGTTTTTTTGTGTTTGTGTGTGTGTGTGTGTTGTGTGTGTGTGTGTGTTGTGTGTGTCTATAATTTATAATAGAAATTTACAAAATTTATAAAACAAATGTGTGTTATTTATATTCTATGCCTGACCCGTTAAAATATATTTGTTTTCGATGACCAGTGACACGATGCAGCGGTGGACATCAAACTTACCATGAGCTGCATGGTTCAGTTGGTAACTGCTATATAAAAACCATATACATTGGAAATAAATGTCCCAATAAATTGCTGTACCCCTGTAGATTTCGTAAACTGAATTTGAAATCATAAAATTAAACACAATAGATTTATAAATAGCAAATATAAATTAATAATAATCGATTGATCGATCTCAATAGGAGCACCGTTAAGGATTAATACAATAAATATTCCATAACATATATAATTATATTCTATATTATTATAAGTTAAGCTACAGCACAATAGAATAATAAATAACCTATTGTCTATAAATTATATTACAAATTATAAACCAATTTTATAATAAGTAACAATATTTCCATTATAATAAACATTTAATATTTTGTTTATTTATTAATATATTTGCATGGTTTGTGGGTACACTGAGAAACAGCCAATCCACTATGCAACATTAAATATTGATATTACCCCTCTAAAGAGAATAAAATATTCAACAACCAATAAGATATATTGAACATAAATACAGTATATGTGTTGAGTTTTATAACTATACATATATGGAAGGATCTAGATATATATATCGTCTGCATAAGGACGATTTTTATATACTCATATTATTATATATTTTTGTAATTGTATAAATTACAATATATTCTGGTCAAATTAGATGAAATTCCAATGTCAATAAAGCTACAGTTTTTTATAGCCTTTTGATAGACCTACATACACAACATACTAAAAGTATCAACAATTTCTATGAGTGGTAAACCAGAAATTTTTATATACCACGGAATATCGATACACTTTACCGAATCCGCCGAATTCTTTAAACAAATATTTTACGGTTTTTTCTTGGACCACAATAAATTGTGCACGCTATTAGTAATTATCGTCTTCATTATAACCCTACAACGTTCCACCATCCATCGCAAATTTTCCATTGTTCAAAACAGTGCTGGAAGTCTTCTTATGTGAGCGGCTGCATGACGCGTGCCCGTTTTTCTTTCACACTTTCAAAAGCTGCTACGTTTTGTTTGATTATGAGAATTTTATGTATCATTTCTTTTTGCACCTTAAAATTCTAAATATAAATATGACAAATGTATACTATAAAAAATAAAATTGAAGGGATACTTCTTGAAAGGTGATCGGAGAGGATCACAATGGAGGACAGGACAGATTCTGGTGGTTGGCTCAATGTTGGCTATAATAAATGCTTTGGATCACCAATACAGATAGATTGGGTGCATGCAAATCATATTCATTTTGCACATTTTATGATTCGGAATGAGCTCAACGTGTAAGGGTTTAGGTTAGCCGACACTTGTGGATCGACTAAAATGAAAAGGCTGAAGAAGACTTTTAGTGATGTGTAACAATATGCTGCCATTATGGTGTGGGTGTGATCAGAGATATTATCAAGAAATGGTTAATGTAAGAGTACATCGTAAATATTGTGATTTCATAAGAAGATGTAGACAATCGAAATTAAAACTTAGGTTTCTTACATATGATAGTAACAATTTGATGGATTACCGGAATTCATCTACTCAATGACATGACTTTTGTACCGGTTGATCTTCCAATCAAATACTCTGAAAATAAAGTGAGCCGCCGCTGTATGGCACGATAGCATGTTCTTCACCACAACAAGCAGCAGCCAATATAGTTCACTCATCGCAGAAGGCAACAAATAGTTGTCGCTGACTCAACATCCTCTGAACCATTATATTTATATATGTATTTTTTTTTCTGTATACTCGACTCGATTCAAAAATGTCATAAACTTAAAATTATTATTGATAAATAAAAATAATATGAAAAAATAATTATGTTGTTCCGCTCCTTTCCCTCTGCGAACGCATAGATTTATGATTTCAATAACTACTATATCCTTTGAATTTTTGAAAATCCTGCCTTTACGCAATAACTATTTTTGTCTATTGACCGTTTTTTTTTGTGCAAAGGTTTGTTTTTAACAAGATATTCGACATAGAAAAACGGTCAAAAATCAAAATGTAGAAACAGTTTTTTTTTCAATTTTTTTTCGTTATCGTTTAGCATGTTTTAATTTTTGTGTGTGTGTGTGCGTACAATTTTAACAATGACAAGAAATAATAATAAATAATACATTATTGCGTATACATAAGAAAAACGTTTCAATGAACAAAATTTAAATAATATCATTTAAAAAATTTAAAAGAAAACTCGAATTGAACCAATCAAATAGTAGCATTTATATTTCATTATGTGTATCGAAAACAATTAAATAATTTTGATTTGCTAGAATTTAAGTAATATTCTCAGCAGAATATTTATATGTAAATGATATATTACAACAACAACAACAACAACTACACAACTACAACAGCTACAACATAATAAATAAAAATTCCCTTCTATGATATATATTTAAGTACCGAATAAATTTCAATTTAATCGAGTCCGAATTAATGGAAACAAAAAAAAATATATATATAAAGAAAATAAATCAAAAGCGAAAACGGGGGTCATCATAAAGGCCAACATTACCTGAGGTCTACATTTTAAAGGTCAAGGGGTCGGTCTGGCCTCGCACACATATACACATACATACTATATTAAAATCATATTTGTATGACATTATTGCATAAGGGTTGAACACTGACCAATGGTGCATCAGTGTCATATAAAAAACTTATTTGGATATTAATTTTTATTACTATTGTTAAATTATTTTTTTTTGGGTTATCGTTATATAACAACTTCGTTCCACTGCGTCCAATAATGTCGCACATATAAAAATAAATAAATAAATTATAAAAATGACCAGCAAACAATATCGTTACATATTCTTATTACACATTTTTAAACCGGCAGCTTACATGCAATAAAAATTATAATAATAATATGAAACGAGAGGGTCAGAATATATTAGAAAATTATAGGAAAAAAAAATATAAATAATAAAGTACAACATAATTTATATTACACAAAAAAAAATACAATTGGTATATCTTTTCTTATTTAATTTAAAAACAAACTATAAAATCATTCCAGAATGACCTGAATATATATATAAATATACGTGTGCGTCGTATACAGTAACTCTTAACACAACATACAGAGATGCGTTATATATGCAAAAGGGATTATTATAAATAAGACACAGACTAGTACGAAAAAAAACACAAAAATTATATAATAATATGTAAAAGAAAAAAAAAAGGTTCAATGGTCAGTACTTTATATTTGCATTGAATTGTAACTTATATGACCCGGTCAAGGGGTCAGTGTTGTTAAGGTCATTTGTAATATATTTCTTTCCTATAGCTAAACAAATTTAATATAATTTTTACACATAACACAAATCATGCGGGCTGTTCAAATAGTTCACAGAGTAACAAACTATAGATTTTTAAGTATTTATCTTAATTTAGATGTATCGTCAAAATTGATCCGGAAAAAAACAAACGTGTTGCCCAAAAATAAACGCATTATTATTTATTTTAGGTTTAAAAACAATGGATATGCGCCGACATGGTAAATGTGTTTTGCATTGAATAAATAGTGAAGATGATACCAAAAATTTAGGCTAAGAAATTGAAGAAATCACGAATACACTAGAACCAAATTTGAATTGAAGACTATACTGCCTGATGATTATATATGCTCGCCGCTGACACTATTTCTTGAAACGGATTATTTTGAAGCAATGGCAGAGTGTCTGATATATTTTAGGATTATAAAATCATACGGTTGAGCGGTACTTCACAGCATGGCATTTCTAATGTTCGAATGTAAGCTAATTTGAAACTGGGTAATCTATACAACAGCAAACATCTAGTTTTAAAACAATGAAAAGAAGTTGAACTTAGGGTGTGTAGTGGTGGAGCGTCATATAGTACTTCAAACAAAATAGATTAAAAATGGGTTAAAAATTCATGTGTAACAGCAGGCTATGGATACATTTAAAAAAAAAAATCAGGCTTCGTTCTACAGACGATTGAACAAATCCTAGAATATCTACTCAAAAATAGTTGAACACATATGTGCAAAATAAACCTGGGATGTTATTGTTTGTGTGACGGATAACGTAAAATTCTTTAAAGCCACTGCTTTAATTGTGGATTACGCTAACTCTGAGAATAGAAATTTATAACATCTAGTCTATTCACCGGATTTGTCTCCTACTTTCGATTTGTATACTGTTCCCTAACAGTATGTATTGGCATTATGCCGGTGGTTAATTTATTGAAAAATACAACTGATTTTTTACAATGTAAATATGGGTGTAATTTAATTTTGGTTTCGCTACATTTTTTGATCAGTCCACATATATTATTTGTTGCCTTTTTTTATTTTTTCAAATAAGCAATTCAGGTAGATAATATTTTTTATACTTAACATATTAAATATGTGTTGTATAATACGGCGGAATAGAAGGAATGATAATAATAATAAAGAACATTTATAATAGACGTATTTTAAGTTTATGCTGTATTATTGAATTACACATAAATATCACATATACCTAAGACATTTTCGGGTGCATTTAATTATTTTGTGTTATCTATATATTTATATGTAGATAGATAGGGTAAAATGTATACGACGTGCCACAATCACACCCTTTCAATTAAAATAGTATCTACATATTTTTATTTTCACATGTACTATATTTAGCTTAAGTTGTATAGCAGCTATAAATAAAAGAAATATATTTCTTTATAGTGAATTAAAATGTATATCGTGTTTTTAATGTTTTATGTGTGCATTCTGTAGTAAATAAATAGTAACAGATAAAATATAGCAGTAGAAGTTGCAACAGTTTTTAAAAATAATAAAATTTTACGTTAAATTTATGTTATAATTACTATCATACATCATGTTTCAGTCATTTACATCATTCAGTGTGTGCATCAAATTGTTAAGAGATGAATGTTTCAAAGCAAAATTTAAATGTGTCAATGTTACACACGGTTTTACACTTGGAATAAATGCTGCTGAACTTTCGAAAATGAATAATTCGTCTTGGGCAGATCAGATCTGTTGGTGCTTCAATTTTTAGAAAGTAGTTTACGAACTACCGTAATGGAAATGTTAACCTAACTCAGATACAGTCATGAGTAACAGTTTTAAAAATTTTAAAGCTTTACTTGTTTAAAAACCCAATTCAAACGGAACAAGAACTTGGAAAACAGTGGTTACTTATGTAATAATTTCAAATCGATTGTATTCAATACAAGAAACAAAAAGGAATTCTTTATGAGCTAACCGTATACTAAAGAAAAGTAAAATCGTTGAGTAGACATTTGTTTGCATTTGTTTTCTCACTACAAAAAAAAAAAAAAAAAGGAAACTTTTTTTTTACAAAATTATTACTGGAGATCTATAGTGGATTCTATACGATAATTCTAAATGAAAAAAAAAAGGATGGGTTATACGGGGTCAGCCATATCCGTCGGTTGCGTAACCCCATAATATTCATGCCAAGAAAGTGTTATTGTGCATGTCTGGTTGTATTGGATTCTCATCTACTACGAACTGTTGCATCAGAGCACTGGCAACACATGAAAAATGTTTTCAGATTGCAATATCACTATATTTTTTTGGGAAACCGAGTTCAAAGTAAACTACATTATGAAAAAAACTTGGAATGTCCAATTACTACATTTTCCGGAAAATCTACTTTTAAAAATTATCATCTTTTTGTATACAGCATTGCAAATCACAATCAATTTCCAATCTTTATTGGTACAGATTTTTAAAATCGATTCACACACATTTTACAAAAGATATGATCGATTTTCTATTTGATTGATCATTGAAATTTTGTATGAACATAAAATGGTATTGTATAAAATTTTTATACCATTTGGTGGCCGTTCACTTTATATATAGTACCACCAATTTCTTTAAATGTGCTCTGTCCCATCGATTGGAAAACGGGTCATCACAATTGAATCCGTGAATCGATTTTAAAAATTGTCAATCCAATAAAGAGATTGGAAATTGATTATAATTTACAATGCTGTAATGAAAAATGAGAAAATCCGTTAAAAATTATGGTCCGCCTATAATTAAAAAAGATAATAATTCAAAAAAGTCGATTTTCCGGAAAATTTGCAAGTAAAACGACACCCACGTTTTTGTTCATAGTTTACTTTGATTTAACCGAGGTTGTAAGTAAAAAAAATATTGTGATATTAAAAACTGAATGCTACTTCTTAGCCTTCGTCCCACTCTAATGCATTAGAGCAAAAAAAAAAGATCATTTACAATTTGCCACCAAAAGCAACCGTATCAGAAAAGCGATCTTAAACTTGGGACGTCAAATTCAACCAACATGTGACGTATTCTCCAGGGGTGAATTCATGTAAGGTGATAAGTGGCAGTCGCTGTCACCTTTTATAAATGTTGCATCGGCTATGGCGATATCACCGGTGACTATCATCAAACAGTGACGATTTTCAGGTGATAACTTTTTTACTGTCGTTTTGTGCATACGGTTATATTTTTTTGGGAAAAAAGAAATTCTTTCATTGTTATTTGTTGTTTGTTGTATCGGTGTGGTACGCAAAATATTAAAATAATAATAATTCGTAAATTTGTAATATGGTTTTATTATTATTAAAATAGTTAATTTTTTTTTATTGAAGATAACGATCAAATAAATCCTAAACCATTGTGTTCCATCGTCGCTGAAGAATATAATTCAATCGAAACTGATCTATTAACATTTATATTTTTTATTAACGCTAAAATTTTATTATCTTGATTTTTATTCAATATTTCTATGATTTATTTGTAGATTTT
Source organism: Bibio marci (assembly GCA_910594885.2). Taxonomy (NCBI): domain Eukaryota; kingdom Metazoa; phylum Arthropoda; class Insecta; order Diptera; family Bibionidae; genus Bibio; species Bibio marci. Next base: position 9,185,707 of record OU343116.1, on the reverse strand, counting down.
ATATTTTTTTTAGCACTAATATAAAGAAAGGACATATCAAAATATATGTCTTTCTCACCACCGATACGAATGACATTATAAAAATCACCTGATGATCACTTTACATGATACCAAAAAAATGGGTGATCACTTTTGAATATCACCACGGTGACTGTCACTTATCACCTTACATGATTTCACCCCAGACTTGGTCCGTACCGACTACCGGATTATTCAACCAAATATCTATCGCAAGGGTATACATCAATTGTACCCAATAAATGACAAACGATCGCATAAATAAATAAAAATATTACCGAATATTTTGTTTATTAACGTGTTAACGGGTAACACGTATATTTTTATATATGTTCCATACTTATTTGTATAATTTATAATTTATAAAGAACAGAGATAGCCGGTGTAAAGTATGGTGAGGTTGAAGTGGTAGAGAAGAAACTTTATAATACAAATATTCATCATATATTAGGTTATTTTATATATTTTCCCGATATTCATATCAAAATTTTAAACCCCCCGTTCCTTCTCTCAAATCTTTCTTCTTATATATATTTGGAATATATCTGTTATATGCGCTATATTTACATATATATATATATATATTGTATATAGCATAAGTTCAATATCTAAATTTATTCCAGGTCCAGAAAACCATAACAACTATAAAATAGAACATTGTTTAATGAAATCATTTAATCAAGCTTTGTTTGTTTAAATTCTAAGTATAACAAAAGCTTTTCTAATTTATGACTGTAATTTACACAGCGTTATCAAATTTACATTATAGGGAAACGTATATATTCTATATATTTCCATATAATAATATATGTATTATATAAAATTATACTATAATAGCCATATATATATATATATAGATATGGTATAATAAATAGTCTATGTTAATATGTAGGTGGTTTGTTTAACTATATAACTATATATAGCTGCTAAGTTTATGTGTACATTATAAAATACACTTATGTATAGCTTATATTATATAACATACAATTATTTATATATATATATATAATATGAATACAATATATACGAGTATTATTATACAATATATGGAATTGGTCCCAAACAAAATAGTTTTCTTTAAAGTCCACAATATATATATATTTTATGTATTCATATTATACACATGAGCACCGTTTGTCCCAAAAATAATGAGAATGATTTTATAATTTATATATATATATAAAAACGTGATATTGAAACATTGAAAACGAATTTGGGCTACTACTACTACTACTACAGTGCACAGTTCAAAGCATTGTTCGTCATCAAATTAAATGATAATAGAAAAAAATAGTGCGCCCACATGAACATGTGCATTAAAACCCTTAACGAACGAGCGCATTTTTCTAGCAACGATGACCAGTAGGTCAACGGATTTTTTAAAAAATTAAATGCTTAATTTCCAGAGCGAGAAAAGGTGCACGATTAATATCGCTTTATTGGATTTTATGTAATGAAGTTTCAGTAATAAAATAGGTAGTATATGAACAGAAATGTCCATACAAAAGGATACTGAAGTGAAAGTTTTCGAAAAATAAAGAGGAGTTAAAATAAATGAATTGATGCGTGTATGTCAATGTTATTTATTTGTACACACACACAATTTATTTGTTATAGATTAACAATGTATATTTTATACAAAATTACTTAAAATTTTTTTGAGTAAAGTATCATACTCCCAACTGTCCACAGATATGTGAATACCAGGTTTTTTTTTTAGTAAAAGTATCGCAATAACTACGTCTTTCCCGCCGCCTTCCTCCCGGCGCGTTTCTATCCAAGCAAACAACACAAACTTTTTTTTGTACCTGTACGTAAAACGTATAACTTTATGTTAAACAGTAAACTTTTATGTAAGAGAACATAAATTCATGTCATGTCGCATGTATGGCGGCATTCGATATTTTTTTTAGAATATTTGCAATGCCGTGAGTATGGCGGCGGCATACGTTCGCTAAGGGTTAAACCAGCTCGAAGTAAAAACTATTTTTTTTTTAACTATATATATATATATTGTGATGAACAATGCAGTTGTATATTGGCTTACGGCGCACTCAGCGAAATGTCTTGAAATTTTAACAATTTGTGTTAAAGTTGTCGGTTTACGAATAATCTACAATTATATATTGTTAAAATAATTAGTATTACTATGCTACGCGATTCTATTTTTTTATAATAATGTCATTCGCATTGGGACACAGGGGTTGAAAGTATTTCTGCGTTTATGTATATATATTAAGTTCTATCATATAATAATATATATATATTGTATTGTACAAATCTACATAACATACTATTATTTTATTATGTACATAATAGCAAGAGTTTCTGAATATATAAATAGTTTTACTTGCTAAAGGCTATTTTCCTTTGCCTAAGTTTCTCATTTAATTATTTGAAAATATTCTGACAGTATGAGGGAATATTTTACAATGTTTTATAATGTTATCGCATGTAAATATATTATAGTATATATGTATACTACAATAATAAATAAAATATAGTATATATATATATATAGTATAAAATGGGCAAACTATGCATATTTCTATATATAACATATAGTGGATACACATTTTACATATATATTGTATATGTGTGTGTGTGTGTGTGTGTGTATCAACAAACTAACAAGATGTGAATAGAAACGAGCCTTCAAATAATAATAATAATAATAATAATAATAATACATTTTCATATGTATAATATTTTGTTTTGTAAATTTCTAGATTAAATTCTTGGTTTATTTAATATATATTCTAACATTTTTATAGGTATGTATTTATAAATATATATATATGTTGTATTCACTTAAATATTACCATTATATATATATATATCTAGAGTTATAGTTACATAACCAGCGCACCACCACGTACACACACTATATTTTATGTGATGTATAAAATAGATTCTAACATATAGGTAACAGGCCAATTGAAAAGTCCCCACGTCTACCATAGTAAAACACATTTTTATGGCAACATTTGATTTTATTATTCAACATAGTTGCCTGCGAGGGCGATACAGCGATTATAACGATCTTCCAACATTTCGATACCATTTTTGTAGTACGATTTGTCTTTTGCTTCAAAATAGGCCTCAGTTTACTTCTTCATTGACGCTAAATTTCTTTCCAGCGAGCATTCTTTTGAGGTCTGAGAATAGGAAAAAGTCGCTGCCGGGGGCCAGATCTGACGAATTCGGTGGATGCGGAAGCAATATTCAAAGCCCAATTCATGCAATTTTGCCATTATTTTCATTGATTTGACACGGTGCTTTGTCTTGATGAAACAGCACTTTTTTCTTCTTCAAATGGGGGCCATTTTTTAACAATTTCATCCTTTAAACGATCCAATAACACGATATAAAATAATCGCTGTTGATGGTCTCTCCCTTTTGGATCTAATCAATGAATATTATACCAGAATACTGATGCCATAATCTTGCCAGCTGACTGTTGTGGTTTTCCACCCTTTGGATTCGGTTCATCGTGTGCAGTTCACTCAACTGACTGTCGATTGGACGTCGGAGTGAAATGATGGAGCCATGTTTCATCCATTGTCACATATCGACGCAAAAATTCAGTTTAATTGCGCTTGAACACTGATTCAAACACTGCTCAGAATCATTAACACGTTGTTGCTTTTGATCGATTGTGAACTCGCGCGGCATCCATTTTGCACACAACATTCTCATGTACAAATATTCGTGAATGATATGATATGACACGTTCAGATGATATCTTCACAATGTCTGCTATCTCGATCCACTACACTTTACGGTCATTCAAAATTATTTTGTGAACTTTTTTGATGTTTTCTGTTGGCGTGACCAGTCTCTTTTGGGCGTCCACATTGCGTTCGTCGTCTTCGGTGCTCATTTCACCACGTTTAAACTTGGCGTGCCAATCAATGATGGTTGATTTTCCTGGTGCAGACTCCGGAAACACTTCATCAAGCCAAGATTTTGCTTCAACTGTATTTTTTCCCTTCAAAAACCACTTTTCAATTGACCTGTTACTTAGCCATTATAAACTATATGGAATGATAAGTTCCTGAAATGAAAATAATAAAAAGTAGAAAATTATTTTATTCTTCATACATTTTAATCTCCGTTTTAGCTACCGATACAACTTTTTATCCACTGATGTATTCTAATCTTTTAATCCCGTTCGAATATTATCTAGGATTCGTTGACATCTATAAAATAGACATTTGTTGCATTATTGATTACTTCGAAATTTAATGCAAATCTCTTTCCAGGCCAATAAATATGTTAGGAATCAGATGATGAATAACATGGCACACCGTTTTTTTGTTGTTTTAATAGTTTATGAATATTATTTATTTATTTATGTAAAAAAAAAAAAAAACATAAACTGACCCAATGTAAAGAAAAACAAATAATAAAATTAAGTACTTAAGGACAATTTTTCACAAAATTAAGTCGTTTTATAAGAAAAGAAAATTTTTTTTTCTCTCGTTTTATAGATCCTAATGTTTATTGTGTGATCAACAATACAATGTTATTATATTCAGTATTCAAGGCAAAGTCTCATTTTGACTTAAATAAATTTTTTTATTTTTTTTTATTGTGTTGAAATATTTTTATTTGTTACAAAATAAAAATAAACGTTAAATGTATTAATACAGTAATAAAATAAATAAGAAAAATGTATTGTGAGTGTATGATCTACCTATATTTGTATACATTTCATTATCCGCATTGTGATGTTAAAAAATTATATTATCGTCTATATGTTGACCATTTTTCATCATTCGATGAACAATCCATCCAATCAATCAATTTTTGTTTCGTTTGAATACTGAAAAAAAAAAAAATAAATAAATATAGACGACAGGGAATTTAAACAAGAAATTATTTTAATATAATAGAAAATAATTATGGTTTCGATAAAATTGTTGAAATTTAATAAACTATTAACAGACAGATATTGTTAAAATAATTATAGATCAAAATATATTTGTTATTAATCATCACTAATAATATACTAATTTATTATTAATACAATACGCATTGTTGACCATGTTGTAACAAAAAAGTTCATTCAATTTTATTTGAAATGTTTCTGATGCTATCGCTATTAATTTATATCCAAATTATATGCGACGATTTAAAATCACTATAAAAATTAATTAGATGCTCATCACATCATAAATATTACAAAGTATTTTGCTACATTTGATACATATGAATATATAATATAACGATCGATTATTAATTGAAATTATAAATATATCACACCACAATCAATCAATGAATCACTGAAATATTTGTGCTCCATCAAATCGCAGGCACAATGTAACAATAAAACTGTTAACGTGAAATTGTTTCTATGTAAGTGTTAACATTTCACTTACCAGAGATTTTCTTTCTTTTAAACATTCAAACGATGATGTTATCAATTGAAAAATTATTTCATTTTAATTTTCTAATGAGATTTCCATCATTTTGGATTTCTTATTTTATTATTAATTAAATATATTAAAACGATAAATATATATATTTGTGGAAACACATTTTTTTAATTTTATATCTTTCTTATTATTTGTATTACCAATACATGTGCATACTTCATTTGACAGTATAAAGCTATAAATTTAAGGATCAATTGAAAACGAAAAAAAAAAAAAAATGACTTATATATCCTTTTTATTATTATTATTTTTTTTTTACATAAGATACAATTTCCAAATTTAATTGTTTGTATAGGTTTTGTAACTCTGTTGTTGTTGCGTTTGTTATTTGCGTAATCAATCAGTATTTTTCCTTGTTCATCGCCATATATAATAAAATAAATATAGAAAAAAAAGCATTGTATATTTATATGCAAATAAATATTGGTATAAATAGAGGGAAAAAGGATTTTTTCGTCCTGTTCTTACACACACACACACACACACTCATTTTCTGTTAAATATATGTATGTGCGTGGGCCGCCAGTCATACTCGTAAATATACATTTTTTAAAAAGTAAAATTCTATTACGCATACAGAGAGCGGTTGTGTTGTACTGGACACATATAAAATTTGTGAAAAAATATGTCTAAAAAAAAAAGTAAAAGGAAATTTTCAGGGCACAATTTAAAGAAAAACAAAAAAAAATTGAGAGCTATTTTTTTTTTTTTTTGTTGCTTTGCATCTGAATGGATATTTTTAAGAAGGACTACACAACGTCGTATATTTCGCATATACATATTAAATAGTTATATACTACGTAATGTGTACTACTGTGTCCAAATAATTGGGTGACTATTTGCTATTTATGTGTGTCAATTATAACTTTATAATATTCATTAGTTGTTGATACGTAATATCGTTTTGCTTTTTATACAACATAAAAAGTACCCACATTCAATTGTTATGAGGTCTGTATTTTGTTGAGCAAAAAATTTACATTAGTTATTGATTGTTTGCGAAATTAATTAATTTGTCGCAGATTTGTTTGTATGTTGGAAAAAAAAAAAACAAAATTTTACAAGTGTTACAATTTATTATAAGACGAGACAGAAAACGCGTTGAACACGATGAATCCTAGTCGATCAACGTCATCGTATAGTTGACGTTGATCGACTAGGATTATCGATCAACGGTCAACTATGCGATGAAAAAAACACGTCAACAAAATTAAAACATTTATTTGAAAATTTTCGATTAACAATTATAGACCTTTTGCTGATAGACTGTTGCAATTTCAAAAGTTTCTTTGAATACAATGTTTCCAAAAAAAAAATAGATGTGGTGAGTGTGTCGGGTGTGTCAATGATCGTTTGATAACACTTAATTTGTGTGATAAAAATGAGCGTTGTATTTACACACGTACATCGGCAAACAGATTATTTCTGACTATCAAACGGTTATGAAAGAAACACCATTACTTGAGATGAGATTTCACTATATGCTTATGCAGCTGATACACTCGGTAGCGCAGTTGCAAAGCGCTGAAATATATATATATTTATATTATATATATTGATCATGAAATATGGCGGGTTCAAATCCGCTATTTTTCAAAGGAGATTTTTTCGGTATTTATTTTAATACTGAAATTTTTCTGCTTTGGGACCATTCGTTCGTTGATGATGGAATAAAAAGAAAAACGGATATCTTTGAAAATATGGTGTTGGACGCTATTCAAAGATTAACAATGTCTGCACACACACACACACATAACTATGGGCTAATCACCCATATAAAAATAATAGTATTATGAAAACATCTATCGTTCCGTTAATTACAGTACAGTACAGTACACAAATGGTAAATTGTTATATAATCCCATGCGGATTAATTTACCAACTTCGTTGTAATGAAAGGTTTATTAGATGACATAAAAGCTCCATTAGGAGTAAAATATGAGTTAAAAATAAAAAAAAAAAAGTTATGCAGCTGACCAATTGCTCACCGAAATACAACCCGAAACGAAACGTACGTTGAATTTACCATTTCAAGGAATGGAAATAAAAGTGTATTGTGATCGGGATGAGATTACATTAAAGGTTGATAAAATTCAATTTTTTTACGAATAAATAAAGATTTTTGAAAGTTATTTACATTGTTCTTTTTAGACACAGTAGTGTATATATGTTTATGGTATATTTAAAATAGATGAACTAAAAAAAAATACGTGCGCGAAGGACCACTGCCTATATATTTGGTACAATATACATTGAGGTATTATATATATATGTTTGCGTTTGCATACTTAAATATATTATGTTGAAGTACATAAATATATATAGAAAGAGTGCGTACGATTGAAAAAGGGTTAAAACTTAAATGGAATTCTTATGTTGTTCTGGAAGTATATACACACACACACACACACACACATTTAGTTGATTCAAACCAAATCAATTCAAGGGGAATATTTAATTAAGCAGACGAAAACATAAAATCAATATTTGTGAGAATATTTCGTTTTCGGAAGAAAAAAAATTTGTTTGAATTTTTTTTTTTTTTTTGCCTTCTTCAATTGTTTGTTGATATGTTCTTGCTGTTTGTTATGTGTTGTGTCATATTGTTTTATTGCGTATCTGAGACTAGCAAACATATACCAAATATACCATATATTTATATGGGCAAAACGGGCAAATAAAAATATACTATACAATATTATTTCTATTATTTGTTTACTGTTTTTAATTTCAATTTTGTTGTTTATATTATAAAATATTACAAATCCAACAGCGGCCCGAAAAATTTTGCGGAATGACTTTTGATTTTATATGTCAATCAATTTTGCACAACAATACTTTTATGTTCTTGTGTCGCAAAAGCGGGTAAAAGGAGCAATGCAAGTTTATGGATGACATGTGTTTTGAAGCATCGTCTTAATCATCACATGTTGCTCGCATCGGATTAAATCGAAATTGTGTTCAATTCTTCGATGGCATATTAACTGAGTACACACAGCACTTATACAATCACTTCTATGACCATTGAAGTCGGTTACGTAGATGGTAAATTTATTATCCGAACAAAATGAACAATACATTTATATTTTATCTTCCATTTATCAAAAAAATGTATTGTTTTGTTTTTAATAAAATAAAAGCTTTAAAATTCATGAAATCATTTATTTATTATTTAATTTATTACAATACTTTCGTTTTGATGATTGTTTTTTTTTTTTAACAGTTCCCATAATAATAAAACTAACAAATTTAATTCTATTACACATTATTTGAAATTCTGAAATTAAATTTTATTTGTGTACATTTGACCATTTTTACAATTCCCATAGTGTCGCATTTAAAAATCTATTAATAAAACTTAAATATTCCACATATAAAAACAAAACTTAAGATAACACTGATCTTCTGAATTCAACATATATATATAGCTCTGTATTGTCGTTTGCCACATTCGCACAGTATTTTCTGCTGCCTCACCTTTTCTTATACATTTAAAAACTATCAAATTTAATATTCAATATATCCTCTTAAATTTCACCTTATCAATTCCATTTCCTTTTCACACATTTCTCTATACATTGTATATTGTATATTTGTACGCAGAAAATGCGTATAGGTACATGTAATATTTACGTATAAAATCTATATATGCATCGATAACATATATATATATTTGATTATATGTGTTGTACAATGTATAGATATTTCTATGTCCACATATGGAAGTATATAAATAAATGTATAGCTCAACATTATCTATAGATAGAGAAATTGTATATATAAAAATATAATATACACATGTGTGTAATGTTAATATATTGTATAAAATATATAGATAGATATTTTTTTTTATCCATTTTTACATCTCCAATAACCCTCTACTTACCTATAGATTCTATATTCTGAATTTATATTATATTATGTTACATATAATAAGAATATATAGAGAAAATACATGTATTTTAATAGAATCTACAATATATAGATATAGAATAGATGATTATATATATATGTTATAAAGAAGTTTGTTGCGATGCTATTTTGCTGTCATCTCTGTTAAAGTTATAACTATACACACACCAACACACACACAACATTTCTATATAATATGAATAAAACATCAGATGGACAAGCAATAGATATATATATATATCTATAGAAGATTCAATTTTCAATGGAAACATGACACGAAAGTATCGCGCCGTCACCTCCCACCGCCGTCACTCATCATCATCCTTCGACAATAAATTGATATGATGTTCAATAATAATAACAAAAAAAAAAAAGTGTACGCGCGTTACTCACAAAATTTATAAGGGAAAATGTGCTGAAAACAGAAAAAATAAAATTATCTGTTATTTTATGTTACCATATTGTTGTTTTAGTAGTAGTTTTTGGCATTTATTCTCATCTATTAGATAGAAATAATCAAAAAGAATGTATATACGTGTGGCAGTATGACCAACGATTCTGTCTGATTTCACATGTAAATAACTATATTTTGCAGAACACTCTCTTTTCTTTCAAATCACACAAACGTATCGTAACATATAAATTCTAAATATACGGAAACTATAAAAATTCGTGGCATATTTGGTCCCGTCAAAGAACAGAACATGGTTGGAGGAGGCGAAGATACAATTTTGAATTAGACAAGTTGTACGGTCAACCAAATATTGTCAAAAAACAATATCAAAACCAATAGATTGAGATGGCTTGGACACGTAGTACGCATGGAGGAGGAGGAACGTGTGCCGAAAAAACTGTTAAAAATAGTAAACCAGAAGGTAGAAGGAGACCTAAGACGAAATGGCTAGATGCAGTAAACTGTGATATAAAGATCCTTAAAATTCGGGATTGAAAGACATTGACTGTGTGCGGATAGGTCAGGTTGGAAAAGCGTGTTGGACAAAGGCTAAAACCGCACAAACGAAAATGGTAATCCGTTGACACTATACACTTAAAATATACAAAATTATTATATAACTCAATAATAGGTGATTTTCTGGAAAATGTATTGGGCACGATATTTATTGCTTATTATTATTAAATTTTACTTTAAAAAACATTCACGTTTTTACAATATTTTAACTATATCGACTCCATCTATATAATTCAATTAACATTTATAGATCTGATGGTGATGACGTTATCCATATTCTTTATGAATTTTGATAATAAAATCAGTAGAATTCTCTTTGCCCATTCATACCCTATAGTAACAATTTGTCTGCACTTTGAAAAATGAGGAAAATTTCCGTGGAAAACATTCACACATTTTCTATCGGAAAGCTATTGTATATTGGAATTTGTCCAAAGAATGTCCATAAATTTTCCACTTAATATATTCGTATTTTATTTAGATCAATTGAAATAATATGGATTGTTGCAGAGTAATATTTCCAACATATATCCGGGCGGTATTGTGTTCATATTTTATTTCACCAAGTATCCACGTGACAGTGGGTATATTTCACTTATCCATAGATATAATCCTCATGCGTTAGGTCTGCCGGCTCTTCTTCTACCTTCTGGTTTACTATTTAACAGTTTTTTCGGCACACGCTCCTCCTCCTCCATGCGTACTACGTGCATCCAAGCCATCTCAATCTATTGATTTTGATTGTTTTTTGACAATTTTTTGGTGGACCGTACAACTTGTCTAATTCAAAATTGTATCTTCGCCTCTAGAAACACTTAATTAGTAATATTAAAAAATATAATTAAACATTTTATCTTGAATTGATGGCTACTTGAAATTATCATTTCAATCACGGATCATTCTGCACCGCTCAATTGTATGTATAAAGAATAAAAAATGTTCACCATTTTTATAGTCACCTATAAACACGAAATTAATATTTAAATAAAATAGTGAAATTTTGACGATGCGTGCGTTTGTACTACAAGGAATTTTTTTTTTTTTGAGTGAAATTCACAGAGTATAGTGTGGTAAGGTGCCGATCATTGTTGTCTATGACACAGAATTGTAATTGTCGAAGGCTATGCGCCCAGTGTAAAATCTAGCTGGAGATAAAGATACTTCTTTAACTCAAAATGTAATATTTTAGTTGTTGATGCTGTGTATGGTCCATCTGCTTTCACAATAACAGAAATTTGTTATGATAAAACTCTTATTTAAAATCTGTGTATGATTCTTAAAAAGTTGTTTGACCTACTGCGTAAGACTGGCACTTTTTCTTCATCTACTTTAAATTATTTGCATTCATAGTAAGAATGAACAAACAAACTGGTATGTTATTATTATTTACGACAATTTGTTTGTTTATGATGATTGTGTTATATACATGTCTTATATACTCGTCTTATATACTCGTCTTATATACTCGTCTTATATACTCGTATATCTATATCTCTATATCTATATCATATCCATATAGTATTTAGAATATATAAATTGTATATTATAATAAGTATATAATGATTAAATTAAGCTATATAGAAAACGATAAGATAATACAGTAAAAAAGTTGACCCCTCTGTGTAAAGCGACAGTGAAAAAGATGTAGGTATTATTTATGTATAAATAAGTATATTGTATACTATATATGCGTTACGTATGCGTATATACTACGTATATATATATACTAATACTATAGTATATGATAAGATAGTATATTTCGTTTTTAATTGTTAATTCATGATTAATTCAAGAATTTTAAAATGCCATTTCCATTAGTTGTGTTTGGAAAAGAAAATGGCTATACATTTTTGTTTTCTATATAGATAATAATAATAATATGAGGAATATATGTATTTCCATAAATATGTGTATAGCGTCTATAAAATGTGCCAGGGGGTGTCAAAAAGTTGCTTTAGAGAATTTTTAAATAGCTTAACGAAGCTTAAATAATTAATAATTTTTTTTTTTTTTTCATTTTATTTATTTCGGAGATGGCACATCTCACAAAATATATAATCTGTTGTATATTTTAAATTATATATATTTACGACTTTTTAAAATATGTAGCACGTGCTATATTTGTGTTTATCTCTTAGAATTTTTTTTTTGTCTTTACATATTCTTACTGCTGTTGTTGTTGTTGTTGTTGTTGTTTTTTTCCTTTTTTGTTTTTTTATTTCGAAAAATAGAAGATGAAATTATTTGTAAGTTCATAAGTTTAAGAAATAATATAAGAGCGTCGCACATTAATATTATATTGTATAACTAATAATAATTTTAATTTTTAAATATATACCTATACAAATTAAAAATATACTATATATGCACTCGCATAACTGGATATATTGTACTTTAAGAAATTTTACGAATAGTTTAATTGCGTATAGAAAATGGGAATGAATTAGCATATAAAAAAATTAAGAAAAACATATTTTTTTATGTAAATGTTTCATATATATACGAATAATGTATAATATGAGATTTATGTGGTGCCACATCTTGTCTAGTTAGATATAGAGTTATCATCGTTTGGCTTCAGCAATTACAGTTCTGTGCGATATACTTTCTTCACCTTCATCCATTTTCTTGTCGACCCACCTTCGTCCAACATTACCTTCTTGTAATATCCACCAAAAATTTGTCTCAAGATATATTCTCGATTTATCACCCACCTTCGTCCAACATTACCTACTTGTAATATTCACCAAAAATTTGTCCCAAGATATATTCTCGATTTATCACCCACCTTCGTCCAACATTACCTACTTGTAATATCCACCAAAAATTTGTCTTAAGATATATTCTCGATTTATCACCCACCTTCGTCCAACATTACCTACTTGTAATATCCACCAAAAATTTGTCTCAAGATATATTCTCGATTTATCACCCACCTTCCTCCAACATTACCTACTTGTAATATCCACCAAAAATTTGTCTCAAGATATATTCTCGATTTATCACCCACCTTCGTCCAACATTACCTACTTGTAATATCCACCAAAAATTTGTCTCAAGATATATTCTCGATTTATCACCCACCTTCGTCCAACATTACCTACTTGTAATATCCACCAAAAATTTGTCTCAAGATATATTCTCGATTTATCACCCACCTCCGTCCAACATTACGTACTAGTAATATCCACCAAAAATTTGTCTCAAGATATATTCCCGATTTATCATCCACCTTCGCCCAACATTACCTACTTGTAATATCCACCAAAAATTTTGTCTCAAGATATATTCTCGATTTATTACCCACCTCCGTTCAACATTACCTACTTGTAATATCCACCAAAAATTTGTTTCAAGATATATTTCCGATTTATCCTCCACCTTCGTCCAACATTACCTACTTGTAATATCCACCAAAAATTTGTCTCAAGATATATTCTCGATTTATCCCCATTTTTGTCATTTGATTTGAATGTTAATTCTTGCACTATGTCTACTGTTCCTCATGACTAATTGTTTCGATGCATCGAACACGAAGGATTTTTGTAAGGCGAAGGTCCTTAAATAGTATAATATTTCGGTGAACGGCTATTAACTTGTTTTACTCCGTAATGCATGAGCGTATAATGGTGTCTCCCCAAATCAAATCGTTCACAAATGCAAACCTACAATTAAATCATAGTCTCTGTGCGGCAGTATGCGTTGATACCGTGTCGATAAAATAAATTTAATATTCACAAACGCATTTCTTCAACATTTCGTAAGTGCTTGTATCTACAGCCAGTCCCGGCTGCATCGATCTAAACATATGATAATCAGAAGTTATACTTACTTACTTACTCCATGGCGTTACAACCCGGGTGCGGATTTAGCCTTCTCCAACACGCTTTTCCAACCTGACCTATCCACAATTGATGTCTTCCAATCCCGAATTTTATCATCAGAAGTTATAAGGCGGCGCTATATGTCTGCGATGGGTACGCTGGATCACGATAAGGAAGAACTTTGCATTAAAGCTGCAGTAATTATCGTGCAAAAGGATGACTGGTTCATTCAATTGCAAACTATAATAACTTCCACCAATTGCTATTGACTACACAAATTTTTTTCGAAAAAACAATATAATTTCATAGCACTTTATGCGCCAATCAATATTTTAACTATACTATAAATTAATAAAATCCTATATACTTAAATTAATAAAAATACTAAAATAATTACAAATGTTTGTATAAAAATGAATGTGAATAAATTTTCAAGATCTTTGTCATCCGTTTTTTTTAGTATAACCAATTTAAATTATGAAATTTATAATTTATTATCCCAAGCAACCAAAATTTGATCGGAAATAAATGTATTGAATGAATGCTTTGCTGTGTGTGTGTGTAATCTAAAAATTTTTCTAATTATTAAATATTATAATTAGGTAAACTATATAATAATATTGATTCATTTTACTGTTTTCAGATGTCAATTTCGACGGAGTACTAATATTTCATTAGGATACAAATTACATTGAGGCGAACATGTGATACGGTGAGTTGTTTTATATTTTGGTGTATTTATTAATAAGTATTTTATGTTTGCAAAGAATGTATGTAAATAAAAACAACACATTAACGTCCGTATACTCTATTTTATGTTATTGTATTGACACACCTTCGATTTGATGCCAAAGAAATTATACAATTATTCGGTATTGCCGCTGTCCTCTCTTCAAAAAAAGCACCACTTTAGCACAGAACTAATACTTAACACGTCTCCTATTTTATTGCTATACATTTTTTCATGAAGTTGTACTACTAAATGAACAATTAGAATTCAGTATTGTATTTTTATTTTTAACTAAATAAAATACGAAACTGATCCGTCATAGCATCTACCAAACCAAAAACATTATGTGTTTGTATATTTTACATTACAAAACGTTTTATAACACATTGCACAATGAATTTATGTATGACATAAATTATTTGTACCACATATACGTTTGATGTAGTAACTTGTAGTAGTGTAACTGTTTGTACTAACTATACCATATACATAAAATACATATTTTATATGAACTCGTATGAAATTAATGTAATAACAAAAAAAAAAAAAATCGTAAAGAATAAACTAAGTCTTAAGTAATTATAAACAATGGACCAATGCTAAAGTATAGTGAACTATGAATGACGATATAGAAGGAAGAGGGATGATAGCCAATTTTAATTATATGTACTAGAGAGATATATATAGATATGGTATGGAATATATATATATAAAAAATGTAATATTTATAAGTGTAATGTACGGGGTCACCACCATTATACCCACCCCATCGTCGCAATATCTCACCCGCCTCCAAATGTCTTACCGCGCCAACATTTTTATTGCTGCCAGGCACTTTGTTATGAGCACTAGTGTTTTTTTTTTTTTTTTTATTATTATTTTTCAAGCTTTTTTAAATGTGTACAAATATATATATATATGTTTTACAACTCACAGCAGCACACGCAGTTTGTAACTATACATATGGAGGAGGCTAAAATTGTACTATTTATAAGGCATTCCCAGTGACGTTACGTAAAATTTCCGAAATTAATTAAATATATTCTATTTTCATTCCATGGAAATAGTTGTTCGATTTACAAAAATTACCATGAGATGCACGACGGTGTTGCTGCTTAAAAACGTGCTAACTTTAATTAATTTAAAATGAGCTCTTTGTCGTTGACTAACACAATCTTTTTCTAATTGACATGTCGTGCATAAGTGTAACGGTGTTTCGGCGTGCGGTCCATACAATATGGGTTGTAGTTGCTTTGGAAACAACAGATTGTTTTGTGTAAAGGATTTAATATAAAAACAATTTGTTTTTTGCCCTTTAAACCATGGACTGACTGGAAGTCAACGGTTCAGTAAATATTTCCATATAAAAAAACATCCCAGCAAATTTTATAAAAGGATTGTTCGATATATTTCCTGTATTCATATTAAAAAGTAGTTTTTTTTGGTAAAATGTTTCTTTATTTTTCAACATAGACCTCTTCTACGCTTCAATACGCTTCATCAAATGTTTTTCAAGTTTTTTAATTCCGTCTGTAAAATACGATGTTTCAAAACCTTCAAAATATGCTTGGCTGTTTCAGCAATAAAACCATTTCATCTGACGTGAATCTATTTCCGGTAAGCTAAATCTGGACTGCGTATGGTGGATCTGAAGCAATTTCGTAGCGTAATTCATTTCAATTAATTGCTGTTGTTAAACCTCATGTGTGTGTGTATGACGGTACGTTATCTTGATGAAAAAGCCATTTTTTCTTTGCATTTTTCTTTTAATAATGTATTGATATAATATTCAGTAATGTACAATAATAATCTCACACACCGTTTTTGTCTTCTTTGGAGCACTTTCCACCAGCTTCTTTCTATCCATTATTTCGATTGATTTTTTTTTTCTCTGGTATATGTAGTGATGGATCCATGTTTCATCAACAGTTATGAATTGTCGCAATAAACCCTATTGAATTACGTTGCTATATAGCTAAATTACGCTGCTATAAAGTCACAACGCGTCCAACGAATTATCTTTTCAGGTAATGTTAACAACAAGCGCGCGCGCGGCATCCATCTTACACATAGCCGTTTCATATTAAATTCCTCATATTCTATATTAATGCTATAATTTTATATTTTGCACATCTCTGAGCAAGGTCTCGAACTTTTTTTCAACAATCATTTGTCACAGCATAATGTACTTTTCTTACCATTTCATTTAGATGTTTTTGGTCTTCCACATTTGAACTACGCACAGTATTATCCATAGCTTTTTTTTTTTATATCTGTCAACGCCGCTGATATTCCATTCTAAAATAGGTAATGAATTTGTAATTTATCCATTTGTAGGAAAAACACAAAAATGATTTTAAATTGCTTGTAAATAATAAATAACTTGGACGGATGGTTTGTAAATTTGCATTATGGCTTTTAAAAGAATGTTGTTGCGAATGGTAATCGTAAAAATTGAAAATAATGATAACTAGATGTAGTTACAGCAAATATATCGAACAACCCTCCAATATTTAATAATAAATTACAACCCGATTATATTTGCGTCTAATTTATACTCAATTTCTATGCTGACCGCTATACCAATGATAAAGTGAAGGTACGTAAAATGAAATTACTTCGTTTCAATATATTTTAGTTCATAATTTAACATTGTCTATCTATAGCAAGCTGAATCTGAATTTGATGCGCATTGTCAACAAATTATACATTTCAAAAGAATATGTGAATTGTTATGCGCGACTGTTCCGTTGCATTCCGATTACATGTCCAAAGATTATGCTATTATTAATTAATTAAATATGGAATACAGCCGGTGGGATTAGCTTGTTCCGGTATGTACGCGTCGACGCCACTGATAGCACTTATTTTATGTATATACGACACGATATATTAAAAGCATCTGATCTCTTTGTCTCTATACATTATATAATTTATTATTTAATCGAAAACAATGAACTTTCTTTTTTTTTTTCGTTAATAATTTCTTTAAAATTTTCTTATTTATTTTTTTTTTCTTTTAACTTTTTTTTTTTTTTTTTCTCTAGAAACTTCAACCCCTTTAATGTTAATTTTTTTTTTTGTTTCTTCGTTTTTTTTTCTATTTGTATTTTTCTATTTCGCATAATGAATTCATTAATTTTTATTTAATTTTCGGATGGCGTTATTAAAAATAAGAATTTGCGATGAGAGAAGAAGTAAAAAGCGAATATACTTTTCAGAAAAATTACACATGCAAATGGAGTACGTTTTTTTTTTTTTTTTGTTAACGTACACTTTCACTATGGTTCAGATACGAGATGTTTACTATTTAGTCTATAGTCGTATGTTCCAGATGGGTATACCTGCATTATATAAAGTGCGTTTCCATAAAATATCACACGGTTTAAGTAATGCTGTTGACACAAAACACACAACTACTACTGCCGTCTCAATTTACTTTAACGTTAATTTACGTTTGCTCATAAAATTTTATTAATATCCTTTTTTTCGACTTCTTCGATAAAATACCTACCTAACATTATTATGTGTCAATGTAAATTTGTGGATACTGCTTCTGACATGGATGTATGAATAATAGGATATGCAATACGGTGTTAATGTCTCAGCATTTATGCAAAACACAACAAACATATATTGTATAGAATAAAAATTTGATTATAGAAATGTGGTAAATACCAAATTTAAGGATCTTAATATCACAGTTCACTGCATCTAGCCATATAGTAGCCTTAGGTCTTTCGGCCCTCCTCGCTTCGGTCTGGATTACCATTCAACAATTTTATCGGCACACGTTCCCCCCCTCCATGATGCGTAATACTTGTCCAACCCATCTTAATCTATTAATTTATTTTAATTGTTTTGACAATATTTGGTTGACCATACAATTAAGGAAATATATAATCTCATCAGTTTATTTGTGTTCATCAATCGAATTAAAAGCAATAACCGAACTCTATTCTTTTACTACAATCGTTGCCGATAAAATAAAATGTGTATCCTTTTACTGTACGCAATCTAGTTTCTTGGATCTGGGTTGGGTTTTTTTTAGGGTATCTTAAACCACCTTGTCGTAACAAAGTTTTAACATTTCCATGATGAAAGTTTTAAATCGTTGTCCTTCTTTTGTCCAGTCTTCGGTGGACGGTGTTGTAGAATTCATAACTGGTTGTTTTTCCGAAATTGGTAGTTAACTATTTATACGTCCAATCTACACTTAATCATTCTGTAAATTCGGCAGCCATTTACAGGGGTATACTTTACCTCTTCTTTGCATGTATGCTATAGCCAACATATACCATCGTTCTGTATAGCGTTCAATTATTATTATTAACGAAAATCTGTGTATATATTTTATCTATTAAATTCCAAAAATTTGTGTAGTTTTTATCATATCGTATGTAGTTTGACCTACTATTTATTACTGCGAGCAGCCTCTATTTTTTTTGTTTTGTTTAAATTTTCATATGAAAACAATCATTATAAAAAAATATACAATAATTAACTTTGTTGTATACTTTTATTTTTATCCGCCGTACTGGCATTGTTTTGTTATATATTAAAATATCAAAGAAAACCGAATATAATTAATTATCAATTAAAATTATATTGTGCAAATATTTCTGAAAAATATTTTTATATTTATTCAAATGTAATTTCAACCCTTCTTTTTTTTATTTTCTTCAAATAATTTTTTTAATGGTCAAAAGCAAAAATTCTTAAAACATAGCTGAGAAGAACAAACAAAACAAAAATCTATTGATATTATAACGTTGTCGTGTGTGTGTGTGTGTGTGTCTGTTCCCTGTTTGTACATGTCATACTACGTTCATTAGAATTGTATCGATGATGATAGAAAAGTGCCTTTAAAAAAACACTATAACATTTT
The DNA here is from genome assembly GCA_910594885.2 of Bibio marci. Lineage (NCBI taxonomy): Eukaryota > Metazoa > Arthropoda > Insecta > Diptera > Bibionidae > Bibio > Bibio marci. Next base: position 9,165,924 of record OU343116.1, on the reverse strand, counting down.
TTTTTTATGTGTATTGATTTTATCTTAAAAAATAAATAAATAAATAAAAATAAAAACAAAAAAAAAAAATTGGAAAAAAGAAAAAATAATTTCCAAAAAAAAATATCCCTTCATCTAACAAACACACAAATCAACCCCTTTATTTTTATTTTCCATTTTCTTTCCACTTTTCTTGCATTTTCTTTTATATTTTTTTTCAATTTTTATTTTGCTTATGCTTTCACTTTTTTTTTTCGTATCTCATTTTGCTGCGAAAAAATAAATTCTATTGAAAATGGACATTTCATCTATATATTCACATAAATATATTATTATAGATAGATCCACATTAGCGTCAACGGCTAAGGCAACCACGTTCATTTCATATCTATAAAAATATATATGCGCTAGAGTATATATAAAACATATAGCCCAAAACATATATAGAAACAGTATTACGAATGACAGCGGCAGCAGCAGCAGCAGCAACAACAACAACAACAACAACAACTATAACAACAAATAAATTAAAATATTGGAAAGGCTCGTCAAAATTCAAAACACGTTACACGTAATTTGAAGGGCAACGAATAAACATGAAAGGTGATCAAAAATTCTTATTTTATTTTTATATATTAAAACGGTTTTTGTTGTACCCACATAAATGTTGTTATATGCCATTTGGGCTACATACAGTTAAAACCCAAAATTATATTCTTCAATATTAAAGCATATATGAATGTCATGAAAACGATGGTACAAACGAACTTAATATAATAACTTTACTTTTTGTAATTAACACTATTTCGATTATATTCGTACGAGTAAATTGTGTTTTTAAATTTGAATAGAAATAAGTGATTGTTTTGTAAATGTTTGCTAAAAGTTCTCTTAATATATTTCCCATTCATTGTTTTTTTTTAACAAACTATTATTATTTAATGTTAATTGCAAAAAGTAAAGTTATTCTGTTCGTTCTTTCGTTCGTTCGGTTTTGATGAGGCATCTCTATATTATAACAGTCTGATCTTTCGAATTCCTGATGCATTCGTTGTCACCGCATATAATTTGTTTTGTGTTAGACCTAAACTCGAAGTCTCCCGCTTCGTTTTACTTTGTTTACAATTAAGTTGCACAAAATCTGAGGGTGGTATCTATTTATATGGATACATTAGCTCCACAATTGATGGATATCTATGTGACACGAAAATCGTAGCCAATTATAATGATACCAAAAATTATGCATACACCACCGACCCCGTCCAACCACTGAAAATCCATTTACAACTTCGATATACATATGTGATACTTACTGCCAAGGGGTATTATTTCAAATCAAAATTATCGGATACAAATGATTTGTTCGTCAATTGGACAACTGCCATCAAAAACCATCATAACATAATAACACATTATTAGAATAAATATAGCAATAAAACAAAAACCAAACAAAGAAATTTAGTCAAATTGAATCTATTTTATAGAAAAACAATATAAATAAATAAATAAATAAAGAGTTCTAAATATGAAAAAGGTTATTAGAATATTTATAATATAAAATTAAGCCTTTTTTTAACTTTAATTAATTTAAAACAAAACAAATAAACAAAAATTATTTGTTAATAAACAAAATGGTTAGGTGTTATTTTAAAAAATAAATAAATAATAATAATTCTTTAAGTTATATTCAAGCAATGCATACAAACAATTAAAACAATTAAATAATTGTATGCACAGAAATATTTTCTATACACACGCTCTTGCACGTCAACAATCTAACCATTATATTATTCAATTAATTAATTAATCATCTCTACCACCAACCACACCGCCACCACCAAACTCACCAAATAAATAATATTTCTTACGACACATAAATTCTAAAATTAAGAAAATAATTACACATTTACAATTGCTAAAATTATTAAAAGAACGTATTATGTTATTCATTGAAAATACATGAATTATTTATTACAAATATTATAATTGTATCGATTTTATGTTCATTAATTACATTTAAAATTATGCGCAAATTACCTATATAAAAATAATGAAATTAAGATATCTCATATTTATCCTTATCGTTAATTGCAGTACAACAATTGGTAAATTGTAATATACTTCGCCATGCAGAGTAATTTACAAAACCCGGCTGCAACGAATGTTTGGTAGATGCGATGCCATAAACATAATGTTTTCGATTTTAAATTGTATAATGTGTACTATTCGGATTCGTAAAATTTAATGAAAAGAAATGACTTGTATTTGTTGTTTTCGTGTGTAAATTTTATTTTTCAAATAAGTCATATTTAAAATTATCATAAAATAATACGCTAACATTAAAAATTTTCTTTTACAGATAAACACACACACACACACACAATTATTTTTCTTTCGACGATGCAAATCTTCACGTGAAAATTCTGGGGAAAACCATTGAAAAAAATGCTTCTAATATTATAGCTAAGGTAATTGGAAAATTTCAGGAAAATCGAAAATATTGAAAGCCAAATTTGAAGGTAAATTAGAGGAAATATGATGGTGTAGTTGGTACACGGTAAAAATCCTAGCTCAGCTATTTGAAGTGGTTGGCGGACGGGTTAGGTATTAAAAGATAGATAATTAAATTATATAAAAAGTAATTACACTAACAATATAATTTTGTTTTCTCTTTTCAGATTGCATATGGATTTTATTATTATCTTCTTAGCAATTGGTAAACTATTAGAACCAAATAAAATGAAGAATTGCATGATCAAGATTGATATTTAGATAATACATTACGGCCAAGTTTATTTAAATGATATGGCATCAAGGGTTATACAATTGAATAATGTTTCGGTGTAATTGTAATGCTTCCGACTGGTGCAACACAACAAATGCATAGTTTACATAATTGTGCCAATTTATATAAAAAAAATTGTCTAAATGAAATGGAACAAAATAAATTAACTGTGCTACAATAATGGCAGCAAAAATATAACAAATTCAATTATAACGGCAATCATCATCAATTTCTTTATCATGATTTTCATCATAAGCTTCCGGAACAACAACAAACACCAACAATCTTATAAACATCATCATAATTATCATTATAAGCAAAAAAAATTAGTCTTTATTTAGTTTTTTTAATTTGATATAATTTTTCCTTCTCCTTTTTTTATTTAAGAAAATAAGCATATTTTTAATATTGTATTATATTTTAAAACAAATTCCCATTGATATTTAATTTTGTTTTAAATAAGTTTTGAGTGTATAAATAATTTAAATAATTTATTGAGAATTCAGACCAAACTAAACAAACACTAACAACTGAACAATGACATAAAAAAATATGCATTCACGCTCGCACACACATAGAAAAATTAAATTATTAATTATTATTAAAATAAAAAATATTGATACGATATGAAATAGTTGTTTAAATAATTATTTCGATGCTGCTAGTATTTAAATGGTGAATTTTTGTGTTTCAACACACCTAGGAAATATTTCTATATTTTCAATAAGAGATCAATGAATGTTTTTTTTTTCCATAATAAATTAAAATTTGAAGAATGCCAATAATTTAATAACGCACTCATAAAATATACAATTGTATTTACCACTAACATTATATAAAAATGCATTATAGGTTATTATACCTTTATTATTATTATAATTTTATATTAGCCAATCATTCATATAAAAATAATTGAATTAAGAAAGCAGCTGTCTAATTGATATATTCCCATGAGGAATAATTTACCTATTTGATTGTTCCACTGGAATTAATATGAATATTTATAGGTTTTTGTAGGAACTAAAATTAACGATTAAAAACATTTATATGGTTTTCATTGTTTAATTGATTGTCATATTCGTCAAACCATAATAATAACTTGAATGAGGGGAAATTCTGTCACAATGGAATACTCTTCAAGTATATCCATAAAAATTTGATCACGTGTAAAATATCAAAGTTTATATACAATTCAAGATGGTTGCTTTCATTACAAAGTTCACGTTTGACAGAACTTTATTTATTAATTTTTTTTTTATGGATTTGGAATATTTGTTGTTAGTTTTGGTTGTGCTAATTAAATTTATTGTAAATAAACATATAATAAATAAGAAATATTAATGTATGAAAATTATAATAAAAAAATGTGTGATAATAATACCAATAACTAAATTTAGATTGGGTTCAATGGAATCTGTATGTTTAAGCAAGAAATGAAAGCAGCCTGACAGATATTCGTCTGTAGCTCATTCATTGAATTGGAATTGTATTTACAAAGATATAATTACAAGCAATACAATTCCATCTGAAGGTTTTGTTTATCTTTAAAATTGTAAGTATAACATTATTAAATTTACAAAAAACAAAACGAATACAATCCTATGGTTTCATCACCTAATTCTAACATATAAACACATTTCTTTTGTTCAGCTTTTGATGCTTTCCATATGATCAATCAATTATTGTTATCGCCATTTGGCTTCACGATAATATAAGTGCGATGGTTGGTAGATGCCATATTAAAATCAGAAACCTTTACAGTATGAACTTTTTAATAAGTGTGTTACAAAATACGACATATACAAAAAGGTATTTATTATTATTTTTAATTTTGTTGTTTTCTTCTTTTTTTTCCATTGTATGATCCAGACTTGATTGTTTCGTTGAAAACTGATACATACTTGAGAAATACTTGTCACAGTAATAAAATTAAAATCCGTATGGCTTTTTACTCTTCGGGAAAATCTTCCATTGAAATTCTATATAAAACCATTAATTTTCTTCATACATATGAAAAATTTCAATTTTAAGAAAATATCGGTGTATATTTTTTTAATTATTTTTCCTTCGGCGAGCAAAGTCTTTCCATGAAATTCCATATAAAAACATAATTTTTTTTCCTACAAATGAAAATTCTGGGAAAACCCGTGAAAATTTCGATGTTCACTATTTGTAAAATGTGTTTCTAATATTTTAATTAAGATAATTGGAAATTTTCTGATAAATCGAAGCATTAATTCGATTTTAAAAAAAAGTAGAAATTCTGCAAATTAGCATTTTCTATGAATTATTTAGATTTTTTAACAAATAAAAAAACCAATTGCTTCAGTAAAGTAATAATTATACAAATAATTTAACACAATAATTATATTTACCATTTTAAAATATTTCGTAATTGGTAATTCTTATAATTGGCAATATTTTTAATTTTACAAAAAAAAAAAATTCTTCACATTCTATTGCAAAACTATTCGCAAAAAAAAAAATATTAAACGACAATTCGAATGAGCGATGAAAACAAAATGAAAAATTGAAAAACCCAACAATTTACTTTAAAATGAGAACAAATATTAAAAATCTAAATATTTATAACAAAAATGAAGTATGATGAGAATGATTTGATTTTCATAACCTTACAACAGCCATTATACGGATTTAAATTTTGGCTATTTTCCATAAATTTTTATACCGCTCGTATTTATGCAAGTAATCGGCGATAACAATAATTATTTATTGAAAGAGTTGCTGTCACATTGAATGCTTATTTATTTTTTTAGACTAATATTTATGTCATATTAATTAATTCAATATATGTTTGACTTAACAATTTATTGACTTTATTTGCTTTGTTTATCTTTAATAGATTAAATTGATGTATATAATTTGTAAATGTATGTTATAAATTGATTGCTTTTAAAAATACAATCTTGTTTTAAAATATGTGGTGAATGAAATTAGTGTACATTTAAAACCATACACACTCAGTCTATTCCAACTAATCAGCAACTAAAACTAATGAATGAAAACGAATACGAATCCAAAATCATCAGAAGAAATCATGAGATTTTTTGTATGAATTTTTTAGCACACTAAGAAATTATTTATTTGTGTATGAAAAACAGTATGAGGAAATTAAAGAGAGTTCAGCAATGGTGTATTTAATAAAGGTAAGAAATCGTAATAGAATACATGGCAAGAGGGGAAATACATTGTTATTTTTTAATTTTCGTTTTCTCATTTCAGATGGAAATAAAAACAAATGAGTTGTATTTGTTGTTTTGTGTGTTAAGCAAAATATAAATTTTTAATAAGAATTAGTTATCTGCGGAAAATGGCATGGTAAAATATAATTCAATGATATAATTTCTTTTAAATGAAAATTAATGCTAATTAATATAATAAATATAAAAGTTTTACTATTTTTTGTAATCCTAAATTAATATTAATAATGATATTACCATATGTAATTCAAAAATTCAAAAAAGCATTAATTTTCAAAAGTAGTATATAAAAATTATTTTATTATTAAGTATTTTTCTATGCAAACAAACACACTCACACACACACACACACACAATAATTTTTAGAATTGATTTTCCTGCGACAAGAATTTCTACCATTGCAATTTCATATAGAATAATTAATTTTCTTAAGACATATGAACATTTTAAAATGAAAATTCTGAGAAAATTCATGAAAATTTCGGTGTCCTCTAGTGGTAAAAAATGTTTATAATGTTATAATTAATTTAATTGGGAAATTTCAGTAAAACCGAATAAATTTCATGGTGGAAAAATGATGGTATATTTGGTAAACGGTAAAAATCCTAGCTCAGTCGTTTGAAGTGGCAGGAATATGGGATTAGTTTTAAATGATAGGTAATTGAATGACCTATCTTTTTGTAAAAAAAAAAACGGGATTTTTCACCATGCATATGAAACCGTTATATGAAAATTCCGGGAAAACGCGTAAATAGATTCGGGTCCTCTAGTGGTAAAAAATGTTTCTTATATCCTAATCAAGACATCTGGAAATTTTCGGGAAAATCCGGAAAATTTTAATTTTGATCGGGAAATTCCGGGAAAACTGTAATAGTTAAGAAACATTTTCAGTACCACTCCTTCAGTACATTTACCATCTAAATCCATTTATGGCTATAAGAAATCTGTAAGTCATCAACTTTGGGCTGGAGAAATTTCCCGGAATTTCTGAAAACCAGGTTTTGGATGTTTTCGAAAAAAATTTATGTGTTAGCCAATTTTTGTTACAGCCAACTTGTAGAGGATCTTAGGGCGCACAACAAAGCTTCTGGACTTTTTCTGTGAAAAATCTATAGGTCGACTTATGACCAATTTAAGATTTTGAAATTTTCGTGTAAGCCTAACTTTGGGCGGCCATTGTGGGAAAACGGTTAGACTTAAAGAGTTGGGGTGTGGCTTAAAAGACGTGGCATATAGTCTACTATCTGTGATAAATAGGCCATCGGGAAATTCCATTGGGAAAGTCGGAAAATTCCCATTTGAAAACATGAAAAAATCGATGTTTTTCGATGTTCCTGGAAAATCCACATTTTCCACTGGAAAATTCCAAAAAAAATCTGATGATAAACTTTGGACCTTCCTCTACATTTCTGCATCATTAGATTTTTGGAAAGTCCAGTATTTCCCGACTTTCCAGTACTCGGAATATTGGTCTGCAATCGATTTTCCGAACTTTGGGCACCCCTAGTTGGAAAACCCTTACAGATAGGAGGTCACCCCCATAATATAATTTGTAGCCCTTAAGGAGGACTATCACTTGTGGGAAGCTCGTCGCGAAATATTGAGTATTTCCGGAGTTGTAGGGGTCCAAAAGTGACCCATTTGGTACTTTCGAAGGTCCATAGCTCCGCCCCCCGAGGGAAATCCGGCAAAGGGGTCGACAGATCCTGTTTTTTTTCCGAGCTCTACAATCCCTGAAAATCTGAAGGTCCTACGGGCAAAAAAACTTTTTCGGCAGTGGGTTATAACCCACACTTTTGGGGGTCAAAAAAGTCCAAAAAAATAGGGCTGGAAATAGGCTTAAACGACGCGGGGGCATCGTCCGAACACGAATCCGTTGAGATAACTCGAAAATTCCGCCTCTAAGTCGGTCAAAAACGTGTTTTAATATTGGGTTGTTTTGTTCATAAAGTACCGAGAATTTCCAAAAAAAATTTAAAATAGTTTTTTTTTTTTTTTTTGTAATATTATTTTCCATCATCAAATTGGAAATACACAACTGAGACCACCAAGTACAAGAATATTTATTTTTCATATACGTAAAGAAACTTATTTTTTGTTTTTTTAAGAAAATTTTTTTTCGGTTTCGGTAAGAAATCGAACCCGCTGTATTCATATCCCATATGAATATTGACTACACCTCTACCTCATACACCACCAAGTTTATTGACTTTTGTATGTCGATTCGCTTATATAAATGATAGAGAATATTTATTTATTTACTTCAGACAGTGTGTTTCATTAGAGTTGATTGATTTTATTTTATATTTATATTCAAATTTTTTTTTTACAGATTTCATTGGACGGTAGTTAAAGGATAGGATTGATGAAGTTAATCAAATAATTAGACAAATTTCAGGAAATTTCATATAAAAATCAAAACATTATATTTAAAATTTATTAATATTATATAATTGATTTGTTGATATCAAATATTAATTTAAGTTCATATTTTTATTTTAACATATACATCAATTTACTATGTCATTTATTATTTATTTGTTTATATAGAAATTATTATATATTGAATTTATTCATAAATATTTACAATTTGTTAACAAATATTTAACAATATGTAGTGGTTTTTTTTATATATAATAATAAATTTTCTAATTTTAAATCATTTCATTTTATATAATTTTATTCCAATTTTTATTTTAATGTTATGAATTGAAACAATATTTTATTAAAATCACCAAATTTACACGATATTACTAGTAATTTTCCTTGCCTATATATTTATTGTAATATTTATATAATTAACAATTTACAAATTTCACGTTTGTTTTGTTCAGAGGATTCAAGAATAAAAATTGTTGCTCTTTATGGAACATCATATGAACTACAGGTCAACCGTTCTGCAGATATTTCGCTAATATTAAAAAAAATATATATATATAAACATTTTGTTATATTTGAACTCTTAAAAAACATGCAAGGTTCAAATTGGAACAAAATTATTATGTTTGAATCCTCTGAGAGTGAATAAAAAACCATACAACTAATTGTTATATTTTCGTAAATATTTTCTTACAATAATTAAGTTAAGGTTTTGTTTACATTTTCGTTTAATTAATTTTAGTTTTGTTGTATTTATTTAAATTCATCAGTCTTTTAATATTTATAAAGATCAAATTTTAAATATTTAATTAATTTTGTTCTTATTTATTTTTAGTTTTTAGTTATAAGAAATATGTACCTTATTTTGTTATTTATAGATAAAAATTAAATCTATGTAATTTTGTAGAATTCTTTCCTTATTAAAACTATAAGAATTTGTTAAAATATATTAAATTAAATAATTAATAAATCCTAAAAGTAATATATTATATTTTATGGGCATTAATCTTTGTTTTTTTAAAACTTTCAATAGATATATTGATCTGCGTTGTATGTTGTAGAAAACATATTATGGAATATTACACAAATAATGAATTTTATATACTGAAGTACCTAATTTGCATTCGAACATTTTTAAGAGCTGTAGATTTTGGTGGTCTATCAATGTACGCACAAACGATCTATTGGGATACATTGCGTGCGGTGAAAAAACTGATTAAATATTCTTGAAGGCGTAGTTTTAATAAATAATATATGGAAAAATATCTGGGTGTGCATCTTCGTATACAGAATTGCAAATTATAATCAATTTGTTTGTGGTAGAAATAAGCAGAAGAGCGTATTGCAAAAAATTCTGATAAATTACGATTTCATGATGGTATATTCTTGCATCAGCGAACTATAATATTTTTTAAATATAAAAAAATTTTATGATATTACAAATATCTAATATATAGTTTTTACTCTGCATCAACAATATATTATTTGTGTGTAAAATTTTAATGACGATGGCGAATTCTTTTGATTTTCATATGTTAATTTTATATTACAATTTTTTGCATATATAGATAATGATTTTAAATTTTTCTTATATTTTGGTCCTAAATCACTTCAACACATCAATAATATATATTTATCTATTATTTCTTATTGGTAATTATTCTAAAAATTTGATGATACTACGCACATAATTAGTGTGCGCGGTTATTGTACAAAATATTTCCATAAAAATTTTATTATATCATTTTACGAGTTTTTCTATATTTTATTATTTATATTATATACACCGCCTGTCCGCGAAAAATAACCGGGATGCGTTAAGAAAAACAATTATACAATTAATGTATTTTTACAAAAATAGAAAATATCAAAATATTTTAACTGAAATACTTTGAATTGTAGTCGATGCCACTAGCACCGCTGTCATAACATTCTTATCGGACGAAGGCCAATATAGATATGGTTTTACCACATCGCCATATATTCGTAATTATCATGCCGGTTATTTTTCGAACATATGGTGTACAAAATTATTGCTATATATTTTATTATTTATTATTTTCTATTTAGAAAAATTTCTTATTTATTAATTTTTAAAATATTATGTAATATTAAAATAGTTTTTAAATATATCATCATCATTATTATTACTATTAATTTTATTATTACTATTATTACTACAATTTTGTGGTTCTGATAAACGTGTTTTATCGTTTGGATAATATACACCGGCAAATATTAAAACATTTAATATTAATAGACTACAACCAATTACGAGGTTACTCTTAACGCTGTACTATAAGTAGCAATACCATCTTCATAATTTTATCTGTTGGTGTTAGCTGCACTATTACCAGTATTACCTGCAGACTGGTGAAGCTCATCTTTGTTGCTATTGCTATTGATACCACCATTATTACTATTATTATCACCAATAGTAAAAGTAACTTTATATTCCCTAAAATTACTATTCATCGATGATGAGGATGTTAAATTTAAAGATGAAAATACTGAAAACATTGAAAAATTTTACTAAAAAAAATATTCCTTATTATAAATTCATAGCTCGTAATACATAAATAACTCACCTCTGTATCCTGTTACTGGTGGTAAGAGTAATCAATCAACTATGTTGAGCTGAGCATTATTTGTTAATGTTGCAGTGTTACTGCGGACATCTGTAGAAATGTACTTATTCCAGCTGTGCATCTTATCAAAATCTGAAAATGAAATATGTATTAAGAATTTTTTGTAAATATACCAGTCGTGATCTATATATTACTCAGTCAGTTAATTACTACAAAAAATATTCCTAATTATGGCATCTAAATAAGTCTACAAAACCACAATATAATCAATTCAAAAAGTAAATAATGAATGGGCACGAAGCTATACTGAGAAGTCAGTGGCATTTACTGACCATTTGGCAGAAATATTTCTGTCAAATCCATTGTTTGAAAAATCTGTTAAAAATGTACTGTGCAACCAATTATTATAAAGGATAAATTTTAAAAACCATCAGTTCGTGTTTCGACAGCAACATGCGTCACACAAGTACGAGTATCGTATACTTAATGCAATCTTGCAACTTGGCATAAAAAGAAAAGAATTTTGTTCAGCGACCTTTCTTGATATATGTTCAGTAAAGTTTTGAAACTGAGCGAACAGAATTACCTTACAAACTAAAACAGTTGTTTGCACCACACTCAAGAAAATGTGTAACACTGATTGATCTAAAAATGGTTAAAGTATTGTTGTATAAAAATTAACAAGAAAAAATCAGCACATGCCACATACACCTTTAGAAGCGATATATGTTCTCATGAACTAGTTAATTGGAAACCATTGAGTCACTATTAAATTGAAAGAAAACTGCTGATGTATAAAAAAGTTGTGCATGCAAGCCTATATATGGACCTAGTACGCGGTATCCAAATTTGATGTACGGTATAGCAGCAACACTAACACTACAAATGTTGTTCCATCCTGCTCTTACAACAAAAAAACTATATTTAAAATTGAAAACCTCTATAATCTTTAAACATTTAAACTTTAACACAATTAAAAACGTCGACTTAAATTTCAACTTATTACATATAATTGGAAAATGTTTTAAAAATTATTTAATGAATAATCATACCTGAATATCGGAAAGAATGTGGGATTAGAATTATTTTTCGTTAATTTAGATTTTTATTGTTTTATGAAATTTTCTTAAGTTTTTAATGGGTTTTCCAATAATTAAATTTTAAATTATGCATATTTTCCACCCGTATTTATTGAAGCAAACGGGGATAACAAAAATGATTAAATATTTATTGAAAGAGTTGCCGTCACATTGAATATTAGCAATGCAATTAAATTTCTAATTTAATATTTTAGAATTATATTTTATACTTATATATTTTTCTGCGTCATAAAAATTAATTAAATGTTTGACTTACCAATTTATTTATCTTTAATGGATTGATATATATAATTTGTAATTGTGTGTTATAAATTGACTGCTTTGAAACGTTCCATACTTTAAAAAATACAGCCTCGTTTACAGGAATTATTTGCAAAATATATGGTGAATGAAATTAGTGTACGTTTAAAGCCACACATAAATATTCATAATTTTCAATAATTCATAGTATCCACCGCATTATTATATTATTATTATTTTATATTTATTGCGCATCATCATTTAAATTTGAAGTTGTTAAAGAACATAATTATTTTTATTGATTTATTGATTATGTTAATCTTGCTGCAACTCCAACAGCCACACTCCAACCGCCGCAAAAGCTGTTGCATGATGTTAATTGTTCTGCAAATAAATAAATTATTAATTTACATTTAAAATAATATAATAATAATAATAATAATAATTCTTATTTAAACAGTAAAAACACATAATTTCTAATTTGATTTCAGGAAAAAGATACGTTTTAATAAAAACCAATGTAGATAGAAGAAATTAGGTAGAATAATGAAATAAACTTTGACGTATTGAATTACTTTAATATTTTTAATTAAAAATACTTCACATTTTTAGTTTTTAAGAAAACCGAAAAATGGGAGTTACTTTACACTACCAGTTTTTATCAACAATAAAAAAAAAACTAATGAATTGCTAAAATATTAATTACTGAACGAGTTTCTGTCATACAAATTCCTTATTTAAGTTTTTAGAATTATGTTTTATACTTATATATTCTTCTTAATAACTAACTTACTTTATTATTAATTCCATAAATATTTTACTCACCCATTTATTCAATTATTTACTTTTCACTCCTAATGGATAGATGTGGTTATTTCGTAATTGTGTATTATAAATTAATTGATTTTAAAACGTTTCAACCTTTTTAGAATACAACCTCGTGTACATGAATTATATGAAAAATAAATGCATGCGTTGAATGAAACTAGTGTACGTTTAAACATTAACATTCACAATTTTCAATAATTCATCAGTGGAATTATTACATTATTATTATTTTATATTAAACGTGTTAATGCATCATTTGAATCATTGAAATTTGTTGCTGTTGAAAAACATAATTGTTTTTAATGATTTATTGATAATGAAAATCTTGCTGCAGCTCCAACAACCACAACCCAACCGCAGCAAAAGCGGTTGCATAATATTGATTGTTCTGTGAATAAATAAATTATTAATTTACATTTTAAATAATATAATAATAATAATAATTCATATTTAGACAAAATTTCAAATTAGATTTCAGGAAAAAAATACATTTTAATAAAAATCGATGTAAATAGAAGAAATTAGGTAGAATAATGAAATAAACTTTGACGTATCGAATTACATTCTGATATTTTTTAATTAAAACACCTCATATTTTTGTTTTTAAGAAAAAAGACCACAAATGTTAAATTTAAATAATGCTGTGTTTTACTGATAACAAAATATTAATTATAAAAGTAAAGATTCTAAAAAATAGCATTTTCTATGAAATATTTAAATAAAACTCTTCTTTCAAACAATAAAAAATAAAAATCAATTGCTATATAAAATGATAATAATTATTGTGAGGTTATGAATATCTAATACAATTAAATTTCTTATTTAATTTTTAGTATTATCATTTAAATTTTTATATATTTTAGTATTTATTATAATTAAATAAATATTTTACTTACCAATTTATTTATTTTTATTTCTCTACTTTCTTTTCAATTTTGATTGATAATTTGTAATTCCGTTCCAAAGATTGTTTGCTGCTGATTAATGTTAATTGTTCTGTAAATAAATAAGTTATTAATTTACAATTACAATGTAATAGTAATAATTATTTAATTATATTATTAGTATATACAGTAAAAAAAAAAAAAAAAAGAAAATGCATTTAAATGGAAGTCTTCAATTAGATTTTAGATGAATATTTACCGACTTTTCATCAGCAACGCTATCTCGCTAAACAACCTAATGTAGATATAAAGAACTAGGTAAAATCATGATACGAACTTCAACGAATCATTAATAAAACATTGACAACATTCCGGAATATATTCTCAATTATTTTAACACTACAAAAATCTTTCTTCAAATTCTATTTAAAATCAAATAGAAAAAACGAAAAAATTACTGCGGTCCAGAAGAACGAATAAAATTGCAAGACACACCCCAACTCTAACGTTTAAATTTAAAATATGAAAAACAAAAGGTACAAATATTAAATAAAAAAAAAAAAAAAAAAAAACGAAAAACAAAAAACAAAATTATAAAGTAAAAAAAAACTTATGGTATTTGGATTTTCATAACCTCATATTTATTTTATTAAGAAAACGAATGGCTGCCATTTTACACAATTACCACATGTTTTACTGATAAAAATAATAATTTCAGAAGTAGAAATTCTGCAAATTTAACATTTTCTATGAATTATTTAGATTTTTTAACAAAAAAAAAAAAAAAAACCAATTGCTACAGAAAAGTAACAATTATTTGGCAATAATTGCCAAACAGAAATTAAGAAACCCATAAATAACTAATATACAAATAATTTAACACAATAATTACATTTACCTGTTTAAAATATTTCGTAACTGGTAATTCCTATAATTATAATTGGTAATATTTTTAATTTTACAAAAAAAAAAAAATATTCTTCAAATTCAATAGCAGAAGAATTCACAAAAAAAAAACAAAAAATTAACGTCTTATTCGAACGAGCGATGAAAACAAAATGAAAATTATACAAATTTATTGAAAAAAAAAAAAAAAAAAAAAATACTTGCGTGCTTACAATCCAACAATTTACTATGAAATGAGAACAAATTTTAAAAATCAAAATATTTACAATATAAAAATGAAGTATGATGAGTATGAATTGATTTTTATAACCTTACAACAGCATTATACTGATTTAAATTTTGGCTATTTTCCATAAATTTTTATACCGCCCGTATTTATGCAAGTAAACTGAGATGACAATAATTATTTACTGAAAGAGTTGCTGTTACATTGAATGCTTATTTAATTTTTTACTTATATTTTACTTTCATATTAATTAATTAAATATATATTTAACTTACCAATTTATTGACTTTATTTGCTTTGTTTATCTATAATAGATTGATGTATATAATTTGTAAATGTATGTTATAAATTGATTGCTTTTGAAAGGTTCCATACTTTTAAAAATACAGCCTCGTCTACAGAAATTATTTGCAAAATATTTGGTGAATGAAATTTGTGAACGCTTAAAGCCACACACAAATATTCATAATTTCCAATAATTTATAGTATCAGCCGAATTATTATATTATTATTATTGTATATTTATTTCACATCATCATTTAAATTTGTTGCTGTTGAAAAACATAATTATTTTTATTGATTTATTAATGTTGTTAATCTTGCTGCAACTCCAACAACCACAAGTCAACCGCCGCACATGCTGTTGCTTAATGTTAATTGTTCTGCAAATAAATAAATTATTAATTTACATTTAAAGTAATATAATAATAATAATAATTCTTATTTAGACAGTAAAAATCCATAATTTCAAATTAGATTTCAGGAAAAAGATACATTTTAATAAAAATCAATGTAGATAGAAGAAATTAGGTAGAATAATGAAATAAACTTTGACGTATCGAATTACAGTTTAATATATTTTAATTAAAAATAATTCACATTTTTATTTTTTAAGAAACCACAAATGTCATATTTTAAATAATGCTTTGTGTTTTACTGATAACAAAATATTAATTATAAAACTAAAGATTCTGAAAAATAGCACTTTCTAGAAATATTTAAAGAAACCTCTTCTTCCAAACAATAAAAAAAAATTAATTGCTATATAAAATGATAATTATTGTGAGGTTATGAAAATCCAATACAATTAAATTGCTTACTTAATTTTTAGAATTATCATTTAAATTTTTATATATTTTAGTATTTATTATAATTAAATAAATATTTTACTTACCAATTTATTTATTTTTATTTCTCTACTTTCTTTTCAATTTTGATTGATAATTTGTAATTCCGTTCCAAAGATTGTTTGCTGCTGATTAATGTTAATTGTTCTGTAAATAAATAAGTTATTAATTTACAATTACAATATAATAGTAATAATTATTTAATTATATAATTAGTATATACAGTAAAAAAAAAAAAAGAAAATGCTATGCATTTAAATGGAAGCTTTCTAATTAGATTTTAGATGAATATTTACCGACTTTTCATCAGCAACGCTATCTTTCTAAACAACCCAATGTAGGTGTAAAGAACTATGTAAAATCATGATATGAACTTCACCGAATTATTAATAAAACATTAACAACATTTTGAAATATATTCTTAATTTTTTTAATGCTACAAAAAATATTTCTTCAAATTCTATTTAAAATTAAACAGAAAAAACTAAAATTCGCTACGCTCCAGAAGAACTAAAAAAAATTATAAGACTGACTGACCTGACACTACTCAATTACTCAATGGACTCAGTGTACTCATCATATGTCCAATTGTCAAAATGTCAAACGATAATTGAGCGAATAAATCAAAAATGAGGCAATAACTACGATTTTGGCTTCGGCTGATGAACTCATGAACAAATATCTTAATATGCGTTCAAATAATATAATATTCTTGTAGTTTTGTATATGCTCAACTGTCAACTGTCAACTCTGAATAAATTCCACTCGACTCTTTTCATATAGTTGTAATATAAACTAATAAATAAATAATCAAAATGGCTGAAGTTTGTGTGTAGCGTGTACTTGAAAATTTATTTTCTTATTAGTTTTTAATTAAAAAAAAACAATTTTTATAAAAGTATAAATAATTATTGTTTATTTATTATTTTATTACACAGTAATTTAATAATTTTAGTTTTTAATTAATTTTTTTTTTATATTGGTTTTTTTCTATTAGGTTTATTTTTTTTCGGTTTAGTTTTTTTTTTTTTTAATCGATTTTTATTTTTTTATTCGATGTTTATTTTTGTTTTTTAATTTTTGTTTCTTTTATTTGAATTTTGTTTTTTTTTTCTTTCATTTTTGTTTTGTTTTTTATTTGCAGTTGGTTTTTCTAATATTTGATTTTTGTTTTTTTGTTTGTTTGATGTAAGTAATTTGTTGTTTGATGAAAGTACATTTGAACTAAATTTTGTTTTTTTATTTGGTTTTTGTTTTTTTTTAATTAATTTTTTTTTATATTTGGTTTTATTTATTGGGTTATTTTTTTTTTCTTAATTGGTTTTTATTTTTTTTATTGGGTGTTTGTTTTTATTATTTAATTTTTGTTTCTTTTATTTGAATTTTTTTTTTTTCATTTGACTTATGTTCTTTTATTTGATTTTTGTTTTTTTATTTGATTTTTTTTTTTTTACTGTTGCTGTTACAGAAGCAGATTACAAAACCAAATACAACATTCAATGACAATATGGATGAAACAGCAAATATACATACGTAATTAATGTATGTATTCGATTTTTAACAATATTAATAATTACAATAAATATTATTTTTCTTCTAAATAGATGCAGTAAATCAAAAAAAAAAAAATAATTGGATCATCCCATATTCAGTTGTTTAATTTTTTGTGCTGTTGATGACACAAATTTGTAAAATAAAAAGAAAAAGAGAATTTAATTGAACAATTAACAAATGTTACCGCTGTACGATTTTATGTTGAAAATGCATTAAACAGTTTGGTAAGTATTTAATTTTATAATAAAATTTTTAATCACAATATACCGTACGTAATTATTCGATATAGACGCTCCGTATAGCGTTTATTTGATCTGTACATCCGAGTATTAATTCCTATAACACAAATCATAAGAATTCAGTCCCAGCCTACACTATTCTATTCATTTTGAAATTATTTTATGGAAAATATGGTGCAACAGCTTTTTGATGGCATATTGGAGAGTAATACCTCTCCAGTTTATGAATATAGATCGGTTACTATCAGTGTGCGCAGTTGAATGATTAAAACGCAATTTTCCTCTTCCCAAACCTGTTGTGTTATTGACTACAAATGTTTTAATGTTGATGGAAAAAATTCGAACGTGAACTTACTTTTGATAAATCGAATTGTCTTAATAGTTGTGTTCTCATTTTTTGACCGATTTCTGGAATACCATTCAATTACAAATCGATACACCACCAACTCGATATTGTATGTTCACTTCGTTGAGGAGTTATAATTTATACAATTACTTAATTCATTGTGAAATACGAATATGGTGGTAATAAACAAAGGTTTCCACAAAATGAATTCATGTCGGGTACTACTTGCGATGTATAGACCGCAGTCATAATTGCGTATGCCTACCTATTCCATATTCGCACACTGTCATCTATCTCGCTTTTATAATTAAGGATTAATCCATTTAAATATAGTTCGCTTTGTCTTTCAATATCTTTGACAATAGTTGGCACAGTATAGATTTGCCTTTTTACTATTCATACTACAATTTGCCAAGGGGAAGATTATTTAAAATATTCATTCTGATATGTTGTTCCATCCGTTTTTCCAACCTTTTTAAGTATAAAAGAATTGGCTAATGTCTCGGAATTACTTAGCTTGGTCTGGTAGTTTGTTATCTTCTATAAGGATAATCACTATATATTTACCATTCTCCAATTCTTGAGTATATTTCCAATAATGAGACTGATCTGTAATTTCCGTGGCGCTGTGATTAAAACACAAGTCTTTCAATTCGTAGGTTGTGTGAGTTCAATTCTTGGTATTGATATTTACTAAATATTACTCAACAGAATTATCATTTGTACGTTCAACAAATCATCATCCATTTTTGTTTTTCTTGGAAACTGTTCTAATAGACGTGACATTATAATAATTTCAATCCTTTTACTTATTTGTCTTTTGATCGATTACATTACAATCCGTTCGATAAAACATATTTTGTATATTTTTTTTCATTACAGACCAGCAAATGGAAGACAGAAAATTTAAAAATAATTAAATAAGATTTAGATTTTGTGTATTGTGAGGAACAAAGCGGTAAATAATTATTTAAATTATATTTTATATTTTCTTCTTCTAATATATAGCACAATGCTCTACAGTGTAGTATTTTTTGAATTTATTTCTGGCATATTTGCGAAGTTAATATTCAGTATATCAGAACATTTCCAAGAATTTGTATTAGGCGGGCATAGCCCCCAGAACGTATTGTTTACTGATTGGCAAATCTATAGGTTTTTGGAAAATTTTCGGATTTGTTAAAATAGTAAAATTTGTCCACAATAGGTTATTATTCAATTTACTTTGCATATATGAATGATAATATGATATCTATTAAATAATCATATTTCCGATTTTTTAGTTATTGTTATGCACATATCAAAAATATGTTTGGTTTTGAGACTTTAAAATTCTTAATAATTGTAGAATAAGACGAATACGAAAAAGTGAAATCAACCAACAAATATAACATGAATATGATTATGAGTATGATACCTCATGTCATGTTGTGTATCGTTTTCGTGTAGCATTTTATATAAACAGTGTGTGTGCATGTGAGCATCACAATTTTATGTTTTCGTAAAACCACTTATATACAACAAATACGAGATCGATCTATTGGATATGATGATACGCTGTTAGGTGTTCCTCCATTTCGATCATTAGTATTAAATAATTCTTTACATTATTTACAACTTGAAATATATGTAATAAATGAACAAACCATAATACACGATTCAAAAACATTATAGAATGTACCCACCTTTTTTTGGTATTTGGTGCTTTCTTCTTCTTTTGTGGATGTATTTTTGTGTTATCAACAGATATTAATTCACAATCCTCAATAAGAGATTAGATGTTACTTAGATTTCGTTCACTATATAATTATCTCTGTAAGTTTTATCATCAGATTTTGAGAATTTTATCCATCTATACTCTTTTTCATCGTTTCAAATTCAGTTTTAGTATGTGTTTCATTTTTAGCTATTTGGAAATGATACTAATTCAATTGATTCTATATATATATTGTATTTAATGGCTTGGGATCTTTCAGATCTTTAACACGATCGGTGCAATTCTTACAAATTTAATACAATCTTTATGATGAGAAATTGAATGCGAAATTAATTTGATAAGAAATATTATCATCATGATAAAAAAATATACTAACCACTTTAATTCCATTATTCTTAATTCATCTATAATACGAATTCCTATATTAATTCAAGAACTAACCAATCAATTTGAATATCGGTTATTTTTAAAATTTAAACAAATTCTGCATGTTTTCCAAATATCATGTTTTGTTGTGGTATTTTTTTAAGTTTTATTTTATTAAAAATATATTCAATATTCTTTATTTTTTAATATTAATTAAATTTAATCTAATTAATACTTTTAATTTTTTAATAGATATTCGCCATAATTGTTATTTCATGTATTTCGTCGTGTTTATATAAATTATTATATATTTGGAAAGTATCTAAACCTATGTGATTATGAGAAAATAGTATTCGATGAACAATCAATGGAAGAAATACCATTACAAAAACGTATCGCAATTGAAGATGAAATAAAAATATTAAGACGTAAATTAAAAGAACGTATACATGCAAACGTATACATGCACCACCAGCCTCCTCGATTGTTATTAATCATGTTAATGATAAAACCATATTCATTATACTGTTTTAAATCAATGCACGGAAAGGAAGAATTACTTTATGAGGCAATTCAATGTGAAAATGGTGCAGCTATTTAATCGGTAAATATATAATTACGATAAAGTTTTGTTTAATAAATATTTATATTTGTCCTAATTGTAGGTTATTTTATATTTTAACTAAAACATTACGTAAAAAATATGTTTATTAGTTATTACAAACAAAACCGTATGCTGTTCAACAATATATTAATTATTTATTAACACATTTACAAGTTGCCGAATGTTCCGAATTGTTATTGTAACTATTATTTTGTTCTAATATGTTTATATGATCGATTGCATTATTTTTACTATTTCATTATTTATTATGATATTTCGGCCACAATAATTAAGAATCGATTATAAAATAATTATTAGATTCTTCAATTTCATATTGTTATGGAAATATATACTGAATATTTTTCAAAAGTTGGAATTAATTCAATCTATTCACAAATTGTAATTAATTATATAAATTTATTAGGTATAATTTTCAATTAAAATCAAACTAATTATTATTTCATTTAGATTTGCAATTAAAAGAATCGATGAATATGAATTGATTATGATGGAATATGTAGATAGACCTATTTTAAAAGTATTATATTTGGCTGTTAATAAACATGGTATTAACTCCACATCATCTGTATAATCATCGTCACAATCTTTATCAACGGAAACATTAAATTTATGGTATCCAAATAAAGTAATGGAAATGTGGAATATTAATCAATTGCAATATGATTAAATGAACGTTCCAAAACGCAAGCATGACATGATTTAGAAAAATTATTTGAAAACGAAAGTTGGTACAATTTACAATCATAAACATTTACGATTACTATACCATTGGACCGTGTAGTATTACAATTGTTATATTGCAATGTACCACTAGCTTCATTAAATCATTTTCTATATTATTTAATTATTTCATTCAACAGTTACAAATTTAAATGATTCAAATGATGTGCAATATGATGTTTAATATAAAATAGTAATAATATGATTCGACTGATATTATGAATTATTGAAAATTGTGGATATTTGTGTATGGTTTTAAATGTACACTAATTTCATTCACCACATATTTTAAAACAAGATTGTATTTTTAAAAGTATGGAACCTTTCAAAAGCAATCAATTTATAACATACATTTACAAATTATATACATCAATCTATTATAGATAAACAAAGCAAATAAAGTCAATAAATTGGTAAGTTAAATATATATTTAATTAATTAATATGAAAGTAAAATATAAGTAAAAAATTAAATAAGCATTCAATGTGACAGCAACTCTTTCAATAAATAATTATTGTCATCTCAGTTTACTTGCATAAATACGGGCGGTATAAAAATTTATGGAAAATAGCCAAAATTTAAATCAGTATAATGCTGTTGTAAGGTTATAAAAATCAATTCATACTCATCATACTTCATTTTTATATTGTAAATATTTTGATTTTTAAAATTTGTTCGCATTTCACAGTAAATTGTTGGATTGTTAGCACGCAAGTATTTTTTTTTTATTTTTTTTTTCAATAAATTTGTATATTTTTCATTTTGTTTTCATCGCTCGTTCGAATACGACGTTAATTTTTTGTTTTTTTTTTGTGAATTCTTCTGCTATTGAATTTGAAGAATATTTTTTTTTTTGTAAAATTAAAAATATTACCAATTATAATTATAAGAATTACCAGTTACGAAATATTTTAAACAGGTAAATGTAATTATTGTGTTAAATTATTTGTATATTAGTTATTTATGGGTTTCTTAATTTCTGTTTGGCAATTAGTGCCAAGTAATTGTTACTTTACTGTAGCAATTGGTTTTTTTTTTTTGTTTTGTTAAAAAATCTAAATAATTCATAGAAAATGCTAATTTGCAGAATTTCTACTTCTGAAATTATTATTATTTTTATCAGTAAAACATGTTGTAATTGTGTAAAATGGCAGCCATTCGTTTTCTTAATAAAATAAATATGAGATTATGAAAATCCAAATACCATAAGTTTTTTTTTACTTTATAATTTTGTTTTTTGTTTTTCGTTTTTTTTTTTTTTTTTTTTTTTTTTTTTTTCATTTAATATTTGTACCTTTTGTTTTTCATATTTTAAATTTAAACGTTAGAGTTGGGGTGTGTCTTGCAATTTATTCGTTCTTCTGGAGCGCAGAAAATTTTTTGTAGTGTTAAAATAATTAAGAATATATTCCGGAATGTTGTCAATGTTTTATTAATGATTCGTTGAAGTTCGTATCATGATTTTACCTAGTTCTTTATATGTACATTGGGTTGTTTAGCGAGATAGCGTTGCTGATGAAAAGTCTGTAAATATTCATCTAAAATCTAATTAGAAAACTTCCATTTAAATGCATTTTCTTTTTTTTTTTTTTTACTGTATATACTAATAATATAATTAAATAATTATTACTATTATATTGTAATTGTAAATTAATAACTTATTTATTTACAGAACAATTAACATTAATCAGCAGCAAACAATCTTTGGAACGGAATTACAAATTATCAATCAAAATTGAAAAGAAAGTAGAGAAATTAAAATAAATAAGGTAAAAAATTAATAAATTTGATCTTATACATGTAATAAATAATGAAAGAACATCAAGTAATATGAAATTTAATAAATTAACATCGGTAGCGGAGGATAACGAAAAGTGATTTTAGTGATTGATTACATATCACCATATCACTTTTTCGATCTAAACCTATATTTTGTATGCCGTCGTATTGAATGGTCACGTTTAATTCCTTCTTTTTTTCATTTTTTTTTTTTTTTTTTTATCTAATTTTATCTTTTCATGTATCCCAATGTTTTTTATCCACTTTGAACAAAACTTGAATTAAGCAATAATTGTGTGAGATAATATTGGTATTAAAAAATATTAAAAAAAAATTGTTTTTCATTCAAAAATTTACGAAAAACTAATAATATTTAACATTTTGTGTTTATAATTCGATAATACAATATATCAAAATATAGTATATAGGAAAATTAAAATTTCATAAAATATTTTGTAAAGTTATATGTAAGTGCGGTAACGAAATACGAAACATTGTTTAAGTGTGAATACGTAGTGTTTGTGTTTTTTATAATCAGCCGATCGGGCTTTCTGGTCTGCCTATCAGTGAAAATTTTTAAGCACGTGTTGTCGATAGTGGTTAGTGGCTTGTTTAATTTTTTCGAAGAGAAGAGATGTTGATAGAAGTCTTTGAGCTCGTTCGATGCCTCAGCGGGAATGTGTAATTAAATACGTGTTGTCGATCGATAGTGATAGTGGTTTGTTTAAATTTTTCGAAGAGAAGAGATGTTTATAGAAGTTCTCGGATCTCCAGTTCAGTGCCTCATTGGGAATGTGTATAATTAAGTACGTGTTATTGATAGTGATAGTGGATTGTTTAATTTTTTTCGTAGAGAATAGATGTTTATAGAAGTTCTCGAGTTCGTACAATGCCTCAATTGGGAGTGTGTTGTTTGTTTGGTGTGTGGATTTTTAGTAATTTTTGTGTGTATATTTATGAAATCAATTGACTGACATATGCGGCTATGTGTTTCATTGCAGCTTTCAAATACTTAGTGTTTAACTAATGTGCAAACCGGCTAACTACAATGATACGTTACGTTCATTGCGTGAGTCTCGCCGAAAAAAATTGAAATGCATGAAAATACACCATCTCTTGACAATAGAACTCATTTATTTTCATAGATTTTTTTTTGGTCGGAGCGACTCACGATGGATGCAACGCTTGCAACGCATGTTAGCCACTCATAAAAATATTTATACCCGTCCAATTCTTTCTGTACGGAAAATTTACATGAAATTTTAAAGGAATTTTTTAAGAAACGAATTCATATTAAAAAAAATCGATTGTAAATATTCACATACAAAATTTCATCTAAATATTAGCCACCGAAGCAGATCAGCAGTCAGTTATGCAATGTGACCAGTAGAACATATGCCCTTACACATCACAAGAACTAAAGTTTATTTCATTATTATACCTAATTTCTTCAATCTACATTGATTTTTATTAAAATGTATCTTCTGAAAACTAATTTGAAATTAAGGATTTTTACTGTCTAAATAAGAATTATTATTATTATTATATTATATTATTTTAAATGTAAATTAATAATTTATTTATTTGCAGAACAATTAACATTATGCAACAGCTTTGTCGACGGTTGGGTTGTGGTTGTGACCGCAGCAGCAACAACAACATGATCAATTAATCAATAAAAATAATGATTTCATTCAACAGCCACAAATTTAAATGATTCAAATGATGTGCAATATGATGTTTAATATAAAATATTAATAATATGATATTTCAAAAGCAATCAATTTATAACATACATTTACAAATTATATACATCAATCCATTAAAGGTAAACAAAGCAAATAAAGTCAATAAATTGGTAAGTCGAAACATATATTTAATTAATTAATATGACACAGAAAAATATGTCTTAGAAATTTATTGCATTGTTAACATTCAATGTGACTGCAACTCTTTCAATAAATAATTGTTGTTATAATAATTATTATCATTTTATATTGCAATTGATTTTTTTTATTGTTTGGAAAAAGAGTTTTCTTTAATTATTTCACAGAAAATGCAATTTTTTTAGAATCTTTAACTTTATAATTAATATTTTGTTATCAGTAAAACACAAAGCATTATTAAAATTTGAAATTTGTGATCTTTTTTCTTAAAAAATAAAAATGTGAAGTATTTTTAATTAAAAAATATTAGAATTAAATTCGATACGTCAAAGTTTATTTCATTATTATACCTAATTTCTTCTATCTACATTGATTTTTATTAAAATGTATCTTCTTCCTGAAATCTAATTTGAAATTATGGATTTTTACTGTCTAAATAAGAATTATTATTATTATTATATTATTTTAAATGTAAATTAATAATTTATTTATTTGCAGAACAATTAACATCATGCAACAGCTTTTGCGGCGGTTGGAGTTGCAGCAAGATCAACTTCATCAATAAATCAATAAAAATAATTATGTTCTTCAACAGCAACAAATTTAATTGATGATGTGCAATAAATATAAAATAATAATAGTATAATAATGCGGTGGATACTAGCAATTATTGAAAATTATGAATATTTATGTATGGCTTTAAACGTCCACTAATTTCATTCACCACATATTTTGCAAATAATTCCTGTAAACGAGGTTGTATTTTTTAAAGTATGGACCGTTTCAATAGCAATTAATTTATAACACACAATTTCAAATTATACACATCAATCCATTAAAGATATATTGGTAAGTCAAACATTTAATTAATTTTTATGATGCAGAAAAATATATAAGTATAAAATATAATTCTAAAATATTAATTAAGAAATTTAATTGCATTGCTAACATTCAATGTGACGGCAACTCTTTCAATAAATATTTAATTATTATTGTTATCGCCGGGTGGTATTAAAATTTATGGAAAATAGTCAAAATTTAAATCCGGATAATTATTGGTGTAAGGTTATGAAAATCCACTATCGTTTTCTTCATTTTTATATTATAAATATTTTGATTTTTAAAATTTGTTCTCAATAAATTTAAAATTAAATTGCTGTCCAGCCAACCCGGTTCATTAACATTAATTTTATTATTTGTTAAGACATTTATTTTTATTGCGTGGTGGTATTGTTTAATTGTTATACATATAAAATATAATTTAATTATTGGAAAATCCATTAAAAACTAACAAAATTTGGTAAAACAAATAAATAAATAAATCGACGGGTTATTAATTTGTTTAAATATTGATTTTTAACTTTAACATTTTTTTAAATTTATTCTTTCTGAATTTTTGCAACAAACAAATAAATTGATAAATGATAATATGAAATATTTTAAAATCGCATAGATATACAATGCAATAGTTAATTTTATAAACGTTTGTCAGCAGAAATGCATTTGATTTTAGTATACGAGCATATAATTTATGTTATGCATGTTGAATTTCAGTATTGTTTGAAATACTAATTACAAAATATAAAATATATTTCAAAGGTATTAATAATTGAAATATTTCCTAGCCTTGGTTATAATATACGTATTTTTTTAAGTTTAAATAAAATTATTAGAGGTTTAAAGTATACCTACTAAAATTATATACAGTAAAAGGTTCCCATAGAGTTGATCTGTAAAATTACTGCAAAAAATACAGAAGGGGACTATTACCTTCTAATATCTTTTACTATAATATGCTTTGTAACACTTCAAACATATTGCGTAAATGTTTAAAATATATAATAAAATGTGTGAAAATATACGAAATTTTTCCATCAAACGAAAAACCATTACTTCAAAGAAAATATATAAAAAAAAAATAAATAAATGAATCAATTTAACAAAGCCGATTAAACGAAAAAAAAAAATCATAACTAAATAAGAAGAAAATCTACCCTTAAATAATTATTGTAATATATTTGTTGTTATAAAATAATAATTGATACGTTGTTATGCATATAATCGGATAAATTAATGTGTTTTTTTTTATTATACACTACGTCATATTACATATTATTACGCATACATCCCAGTGGCAGATCTAGCAAAAATTTGACTGGTTACACAAAATTTGCTGATAGGAACATTGAAATTTCATATACTGAAAAAGACTGTAAAAGATAGAATAAAAAATATTCATTATATGCTATGTTCTTGAGAATATCGCATGGATCACTAATTATAGCACGCGTTGATAATTTTAAGGATAATATTTAAATATAACGAAGAAGAAGAAAGATAAATCGTATTGGGGTCTCACTACGCCACCTTATATATTAAGTTTATTTAAATTCCTTATATATTATTTAAGTAATTGTTTACATACTTTTTAAACTGTTTCATTTTTCGATTACCATTTTTAAGTTTAACTAGTAATAATTTTTATCTATGTAATTTTTTGAATAGATTTAATACTATAATATTTTTTTTATCTTGTTTCAGGGATTTACGTGTTTAGTGAGTCTAATTATTTAACAGTTCCACTCATAAAACACTTGTCATTGTTTCAAATGCTTTGTGCATTAGAAAAGTAAAGTATGTGTAAATATTAAATTCAACTAGTATTTTAACATCAAAACATAAATGTATGTATAACTAGCTATGAATTTATAATTAGAGAATATTTTTGTTAGTAATTAACTATAATAGAAAAAATATAAAATAAAAAAAAACCTTATTCCATTTTCAGATTTTGATAAGATGCACAGATGTAGTAAGTAACATTTCTACATATGTTCACAGAAATACTTCAAGATTCACAAATATTGCTCAGCTCATCATAGTTGATTGATTACTCTTACCACCAATAACAGGATACAAAGGTGAGTTATTTAATTAACTTTTTTTTTTTGTATAATTTATGTTTAAACCGCTTTTACCACAAAATATTAAAATCATAATCTTTTTCCATCTTTTTGACAACCTTATCATTTTTTACTCAAAGAACTTATCTGCATTTTTTATCAGCATGAACTGCAACTCCAGTTTGGCATCTTCATCATCATTATTAAAATTCTTATCTCGTTAAAGAGACGACGTGATCGATGTGGCAACACATCTCAACCAAAATTAAATATAAGTGCGACGAATGTGCAAAGAAATGTACATTGTCATGATCACTAAAAAACAATACATTTTCGATTTTCCAATTATGGTCGCTTTTCTTGAATTTTTTTTTTTTTTTTGGGTAATAAAATTTCTAAATATAGAGATTTCCTTTGTATTCTCGCATCATACTGATAACATAACCGACTTTCGATAAATAAAAAGAAATATATTATTGTCTATACATACAAGCCATTTTTCATCGCCTGTGCTTTGTGAACAGTGAATATCTTTAAGTTAATTAGATTTTTTGCGTAGTTTTAAACGTTTTTTAATACATGAATCCGATTCATCGAGCTTTTCCACATTCTCATGTGTTGAACTATATGAACATCGATTATTTATTTAATTTCCTTGTCAATAATTTTATCTACGTGAACGTGTTGCGCAGCTTTGAGTGAAAAATCAACCGAACGATTAATGCCAAACCAATTTTGGGACACTGACAATTTGTTTTGTATCTTGTTGTGAACAGATTATGGGCGTCTTTCCTTTGCAGAAGTAAAAAAATCAAAATATGACGAAAATGCTTCTTTTACTACACGAAGGAATCCAAGGAATCGATGTAAATTTTGTTTGGCAGGATGATAATTGAATTATCTGGATTTAACATTACAAACACGTAAATATCGACTGAATTCAACTGAAACTATGTATCAGTGAAACCATGTAATGTCTTAGTTGCCAATTAATTGTTATTCATTTTGAGGCACACATTCCTTTTGTAGTAAGCATTGGGTATTTTGGTACTGTTGCTTAGTGTATCGTTCGCCGTTGACCTACCTGATAGAGCGAAATTTGCTTTTATCATGTAAACCAACCGGATTGCTGTGACTAAGCCTTCACACCGCACATGACAAGATGACTTCCATGTTTTTATTATATTTTATATAAACTATATATAATAGTTCAAAATTTGTTTATTTGTATAGAAAATCTGTTATTTTGTTTCAGATAAACAAACAATTCATCAAAATTTGCAGGATAAAAACAACAAAAAAAAACGAAAATATTTGCTGCTATCAAGAAAATAATATTTGAAGTGTAGTTTAAGATTTTAATTTATAAGTTAATTATTTATATTTAAGTTATAATTTAAGTATAATAATTTTAATTAAATTGGATGAATTAACCTAATTATGATAATTAATTTCCATTTAATTATTAATTAGTTTAATTCATTAATTTAAAAGACACAATTTAGATTTTAAGAAACTAAAATATCTGAGATAGATAGGTATTTTACATAACGTTTTTTTAAAGTAGAAATTAAAGTATCAATTACGCGCGGGGATTGCATTATGTAATCACTTTTATATTTTCCATCGCTGACAGCTTTTTGTGTTATGGCCTGGGGTCGCGTCGTATGTCAATGTCTTCATTTAGAATTTAATGGCTGTAATACTCATCGATCAGAGTATTATGGTTGCAGGACAATAAATTTAGGCATTGCATGCGATGTTCCCATCATGGGACCCCCATGGTTCTAGTTGGCTGGGCTTGTTGGCTACGCCTGATTGTGCCTACCAATATTACAGATTTAATTTAAATATATTCCAATCTAATTGTGAAGAGTGTTATACTAATTTTTTCACTTGAATGGAAAACAAGTGAAAAAATTAGAAAATTGTCGACATTATCCACTGTGCCACTTGTGTTGTGCTCAGTCAGGGATCTATTCGTCCCTTTTTACGTTTATTCCAAACTCATGCTGAACGATATTAGATATAGAAATAACGAAGGCATTATTTTAAATGCTTATAAACATGCTCCGAATACGAATACAATTCCAAATAAAAACACATTTATATTATCAAATTATTTTAATCGTCTTTTGACACAGTATAAAATACTTTCAAATTAATATGTACAAAATTACCTTCATTGGCATTCTATTTACATGTTGTATTATTCGGAATTCTAAACTAATTCGTATACGGATCATGTTTAACCCCCATATTAGTAGTGATTTCTCTGAAAGAATTTTGCGTGAAAACGCAAGTAAAGGTCAAATGTAAAATTTATTTACAATTTTAAATGAGAGCGTTTTGTTTGAATATGTAAGAAACATGTAACATTATTCAGGCAAACCACTCTCATTAATTTAATAATTTTTCGAAGTTATCAATACTTAATATGCAGTAGTTGGGTTTTTTAAATATCGTCAGCATAATTGATTAAAGAAGTTATCACTAACGCAATCTGTGCGTTAAGTACGCGTTTGATCCATTGATCGTACGTATAAAAAAATAAAGTAAATTAACTGTCTGTTGCTTGTCCATTATTTTAATACCATCTAAGTAAAATTAGTTTTATATTGTTTTTTTCTCAATGCTATATCCTATCGCTATACAAAGAATTCCTATTGGGGTGTTATCGTCTCCGAGAAGTATTACTAACTAAAATTTTATACATTCGTATTTGATTAAATTATTTTGTCACACGTCATAACTTTGTTAATATAAAATTACGGAGTGCAATTGGTGAATTGTTACAAACTCACATACGAGAGTAATTTACTAATTTGACTGTAATTTTTATTGGATGTGCACAACAAGGAATGGCACTATTATGAAATGGTGGCTTAGCGTATGTCTTCGCACACGTCTCATATGGTACACTCCTAGGTTGAAAAATATTATAATGTTTTCTTTAAATCAATAAACACACACGCATCGTAACAATAACTCAAAATCAGTCGAATATTGTTTGATGCACGGGTTGATTATTTGATTGTTTATTCAATTACAAATTTTTTGACTCTTCGAACGCTAGTATTTGCTATGTACAACGAGTGGATGTGCGTGGATGTGTTTTTTTTAGAGAACATGTTATTTTATTGTTTCAACTTCAAAATGTTGGTGTAAGGGGAGTAGAAAGTCATCTAATTAAATTTATATTAACACTTGTTGTGAATAGGGGATGCGTTCCTGAGGCTGATCTTAATAATTTATGATATGAACGAGCCATTGGGTGTGTGTATAAAATTGAACGAGTAATATCATTTGAACGAATTTCATTCTGGTAGTCTTAATAGTGGGTAGGATTTATTGGAAAAAGACGTACTAATTTTATTTATTTGTAATCGATATAATGGTTATAAATCGGTCGGGTTTTAATTGTTTACTTACTTAATATTGGTGTAATCTCTCAGGCATGTGCAATGAACTGGTCACTCACATCCTGGAAATTGTTTTGCGTGGAAAATTAATAACTTACATAAATTGGTGCGTTGTGGAAGAATATCTATTATCTCTAACCATTTAGGCTTCTATTGTATATTTTGTGTCTAATTATTTGTAAATATTTTGTAAGTTACTATATTCTATAAGTTTTAAATTATAATTTAGCTTAAAAATTGTATTGGTTAATAATTTAAGATTCAATCAAACCAGACGCTTGTGTTTTATTGTCGACATCTATTAATAATAATTAATATTTGTTTTTAATGAACCAATGAAAAAATGTGAATACTAATTTTCAAATATAATAAAACACAAGCACTCTGGATATTATTTATATTTTATCAATAATTTTGTTCGTCTCTCTCACTACACGAGGCATAATAGCTAATATTTGTGTAGTTAGACAAACCAATAAAATATTGAGATTATATTATATTCGTGATCGCGTATTTATGATTTATTCGTGAATTTGAATTCAATTTAGTTTTATTTTTTAATTTGTATATGAGTTTTTTTTTCAAATGACATTGTCAAAATGTTATTTTTTTCTCATAGTTTTTAATTTTGTAAATTTAAACTTCGGGAATCACTTTAGCATATTCTTTTAATATGTTACGTAAAGGGATTGTCTCCTCCCAACAAAGTGATTACGCGTTCGGGCTCACATGCAAAGGAATATCCGAGGTTTCCGATAAAACCGTTCTAAGCTGTAGTAACGAGTTTCTACAAAAAAAAAAAAAATTTTTTTTTTATTTTATCGCCTGTGCATATTAATTTTAAAATCAGGAATTCCCAGTAGCATATTAATGTTTGAACTATAATTTTTAATCTTTATTAATAAAAGTATTCGGACTCACATTCAAAGGAATCTGAGCTTTTCGATAAAACCGTTCTGAGCCGTAAATGATCACGTTTTTATTTTGTTAGATTCAAGCCCGTGTATGGCTTTTAATACACTTCAAACACCTTCGCGTAAAAATAGTAATTTTCAGGCTGATATTATTGAATTTCAACAGTAGTGTAATCATTGGGAGCTACATTATCTAACTATTTTTGTCCATCGTCAATAGGTTTTCCATGTTATGGCCGGGGTCGTGGCACTTATCAATTAGCGTTAATTGAGGCCTGGCACGCGCACGACCCTTGTTCTGGTTGCGAAACGATTATTCATGTGATTGTAGACATTCATATTCACAGGAAGGCAAATTTGCCCTATGTAAATAGGTAAAAAACACAAATTTTAACCTTTGTATTGAATATTGGTCTACTCTCGCATGTGCAGTAATTTTGTACTCATAACAGGCGAATTATATTACATGGATAATTATATGTTACGTTGTAGTCCCATGTGAGGACCATGTCTGAATGAAGTTCGTACAGAATCCCTATTTTAATATATATGTATCAGTTCTTTAGGTCCGTCTATAGCTTTTAATAATTTTCAAACACCTTCGCGAAATGTCAAAAATAGTCATTTTCAGACAAATTATTGAATTTCAACAGTAGTGTAATCATTGGGAGCTACATTATCTAACTATTTTTGTCCATCGTCAATAGGTTTTCCATGTTATGGCCGGGGTCGTGGCACTTATCAATTAGCGTTAATTGAGGCCTGGCACGCGCACGACCCTTGTTCTGGTTGCGAAACGATTATTCATGTGATGGTAGACATTCATATTCACAGGAAGGCAAATTTGCCCTATGTAAATAGGTAAAAAACACAAATTTTAACCTTTGTATTGAATATTGGTCTACTCTCGCATGTGTAGTAATTTTGTACTCATAACCGGCGAATTATATTACATGGATAATTATATGTTACGTTGTAGCCTCATGTGAGGACCACGTCTGAATGATGTTCATATTGATTAATGATTAAAGACATTTGTATGGTTTCTCAATGTTAATTGATTATCATATTCTTCTACCATAATAATATCTTTGAAGAGGGGAAATATTGTCACAATGCTAAATCGCTATAAAGTGTATCCATAAAATGTTGGTCACATGGCGTATGTCAAAATATTAATAATATTCAAAATGGTTGCTTCCAAAGTTTCACGTTTGACATAACTATATTCTTTTTTTTTTTTATGGGTTTGGAATATTTGTTATTAATTAAAATTATTGTAAATAAATGTATAATGAATAAAAAATATTTATATTATATGAAATGTAATGGAAATAAGAAAATGTGTGATAATAATACAAATTACAAGTTTAGATTGGGTGCAGTGAAATCTATATGTTAAACCGCAACAAGAAATGAAGATAAACAGCCTGACATACATTCATTCATTGAATTAGAATTGAATTTAAAAAGAAGGTTTTGTTGATGTATAAAATTGTAAGTATAAAATTAAAAAATTTACCAAAAACAAAACAAAAACTATTGTATTGTTTCATCACCTCATCCTAACGTATAAACATTTTTTTTATTCAGCTTTTGGTGTCTTCCATATCATCAATCAATTATTTTTATCGTCATTTGGTTTCAACATAATATAATGCCGATGGTAAAATTATTAAAATCATAAACCTTTACATTATGAACTTTTTAAAGTGTGTTACAAAATACGACATATTCAAAAAGGTATTTATTATTATTTTTAATTTTGTGCATTTTAATTAAAAAAAGAGAATAATATTAGGTTAGGAATATTATTAAAAATAGAAAAAAATGTTAAAAAAAGCTATGAACGAAGAAACGAACTATAAACATTTTTACAACGACCAGTCGTTATAGTCACTACACCATCGATTATATTGTGTTTTAAAATTTATTTTGCATAGACATTAATTAATTATTTGTTTATCAATTTTTTTATGTTTATTTTTTTCGATTATCATTTTTGTTGTTCTCTTTTTTTTTTGTTTTTATTTTCTAAACGAAAGGAAAGAATAATTTTGTTAAGTAAATTTTTAATAGCATTTTGTATCATGGATTTATGTGTATATTTTGGTGGTTCAATTATTCAGCAGTGTTTGGAATTGTTTTAATATTTTTGTTTTTTTTTTTTTATATAATATTTATTTATTTATATATTTATTTATTTATTACATTATTTACACACACACACACACAAACAAAAAACAAAAAACAAAAAACACAATAATTACATTTACCATTTTAAAATATTTCGTAATTGGTAATTCTTATAATTGGTAATATTTTTAATTTTACAAAATAAAAAAATTCTATAGTAAAACTATTCACAAAAAAAAAAACAAATATTAAACGACTTATTCGAATGAGCGATGAAAACAAAATCCTACAATTTACTTTGAAATGAGAACAAATATTAAAAATCAAAATATTTACAATATAAAAATGAAGTATGATGAGTATTTTATATAAAATGTCATCATTTGAATCATTTAAATTTGTAGCTGTTGAGGGAAATTGTTGTATATATTACCATCTATATTTTAATAGAATATCTGGATGGAGGGGAAATTCATTGTTATTTTTTGCTTTTCGTTTTCTTATTTCTGATGTAAATAAAAAGAAATGACTTGTATTTGTTGTTTTGTTTGTTAAGTAAAATATAAAATTTTAATAATTTCTCAAATAAGAAAATGGCATGGTAAAGTAAAATTAAATGATATTGTTTTTTTTAATTGAAAATTAATGTTAATTTTTTGAACGATACATATAAAAATTTTACTATTTTTTGTAATCATAAATTAATATTAATGATATATTCAAAAAAGCATTAATTTTCAAAAGTAGTATATAAAAAATTTTTTATTATTAAGAATTTTCCAATGCAAACAAACACACACACACACACACACACAATTATTTTTATAGTCGATGAGTATTCCATTAAAATTTCATATAGTAACATTAATTTTCTTAATACGTATGAAATTTCCAATGAAAATTATGAGAAAACCACCGAAAATATGGTGAAAAAAAATGATAATTGGAAAATTTAAGTAAAATCGTAAATACTGAAACAAAATTCTGAAGGTAAATTAGTGGAAAAATGATGGTATATTTGGTAAACGGTAAAAATCCTAGATCAGCCGTTTGAAGTGGTAGGAATATGGGATTAGTTTTAAATGATAGGTAATTGAATGACCTATCTTTTTGTAAAAAAAAAAACGGGATTTTTCACCATGCATATGAAACCGTTATATGAAAATTCCGGGAAAACGCGTAAATAGATTCGGGTCCTCTAGTGGTAAAAAATGTTTCTTATATTCTAATTAAGACATCTGGAAATTTTCGGGAAAATCCGGAAAATTTTAATTTTGATCGGGAAATTCCGGGAAAACTGTAATAGTTAAGAAACATTTTCAGTACCACTCCCTCAGTACATTTACCATCTAAATCCATTTATGGCTATAAGACATCTGTAAGTCATCAACTTTGGGCTGGAGAAATTTCCCGGAATTTCTGAAAACCAGGTTTTGGATGTTTTCAAAAAAAATTTATGTGTTAGCCAATTTTTGTTACAGCCAACTTGTAGAGGATCTTAGGGCGCACAACAAAGCTTCTGGACTTTTTCCGTGAAAAATCTATTGGTCGACTTATGAGCGATTTAAAATTTTGAAATTTTCGTGTAAGCCTAACTTTGGGCGGCCATTGTGGGAAAACGGTTAGACTTAAAGAGTTGAGGTGGGGCTTAAAAGACGTGGTATATAGTCTACTATCTGTGATAAATAGGGCACCGGGAAATTCCATTGGGAAAGGCGGGAAATTCCCATTTGAAAACATGAAAAAATCGATGTTTTTCGATGTTCCTGGAAAATCCGTATTTTCCACTGGAAAATTCCAAAAAAAATCTGATGATAAACTTTAAACCTTCCTCTACACTTCTGCATCATTAGATTTTTGGAAAGTCCAATATTTCCCGACTTTCCAGTACTCGGAATATTGGTCTGCAATCAATTTTCCGAACTTTGGGCACCCCTAGTTGGAAAACCCTTCTAGATAGGAAGTCACCCCCATAATATAATTTGTAGCCCTTGAGGAGCACTATCACTTGTGGGAAGCTCGTCGCGAAATATTGAGTATTTCCGGAGTTATAGGGGTCCAAAAGTGACCCATTTGGTACTTTCGAAGGTCCATAGCTCCGCCCCCCGAGGGAAATCCGGCAAAGGCTTCGACAGATCCTGTTTTTTTTCCGAGCTCTACAATCCCTGAAAATCTGAAGGTCCTACGGGCAAAAAAACTTTTTCGGCATGAGGTTATAACCCACACTTTTGGGGGTCAAAAAAGTCCAAAAAAATAGGGCTGGAAATAGGCTTAAACGACGCGGGGCAATCGTCCGAACACGAATCCGTTGAGATAACTCGAAAATTCCGCCTCTAAGTCGGTCAAAATCGTGTTTTAATATTGGGTTTTTTTGTTCATAAAGTACCGGGAATTTCCAAAAAAAAAATAAAAAATTATTTTTTTTTTTTTTTTTGTAATATTTTTTTCTATCATCAAATTGGAAATACACAACTGAGAATATTTTTTTTTCATATATGAAACTTATTATTTTGTTTTTTTTAAGAAAATTTTTTTCTTCGGTTTCGGTAAGAAATCGAACCCACCGTATTCATATCTCATATGAATATACACTACACCTCTACCTCATACACCACCAAGCTTATTATGGTTCAGATATCGGTGGTGTTATATAAGGTACAAAAATTTGGAATTTATTTATTTGGATCGGGTGCCACAATAAAGTTGACTCTTTTTTTATTTTTTTTTATAGGTGTTCACATGTGGAGTCGCCCTTTTATATATTTTTTTTTTTTTTTCTCTATATTATTATGTATTGTATTTTATACTTAACATTTTATTTATTTTTTCTTTTCTTTTCTCAAAGGTCATGTTATCAAAATTGATGGGACAAGTTAATTTTTTTTTTCTCTTTTCATATTTCAATGGACGGTAGGCACAGGTTGGATTGATGAACTTAATCAAATAATGAGACCAACGAATTTTTTTTTTTAATTAAATTAATTATGTGTTTAATAATAATTTAATATAATTTAATTTTGTATTTATATTATGCATGTGATAAATATGTTACATTTTTTTTTAATTAAAATAAAGTTACATTAAAATACATTTGTTGTTATTTATATAATTTCATTTCATATTATTGTTCAAAGGTATCAAAATGCTTCATCGTTATTTATCAATTTTTGTGGTGATATTTATATTATTTTATAGTCAATATTATTATATCATTGCATTTAATATTAATCTTCAACAACTTTATCGTCGTTTTCCTTGTGGATGGATAAAATGCTATCAATCCATTGCCAAATATGATTGGTTTTGTTTATATTGTTTTGCATAAAACAAAACATATTAACATTACAAATAAAAAACAAATGTAGATGCATCTACTTGATGTAACATGATTTGATGATATTATAAGCTTCGTCATATCCAATTTTCTTAAGTCCATTAAAGCACTTCTCCTATTCTTATAGTTTCCAAATATTTTTATATCATAAAATTTATAGAGTTTTAAGCTGAAATTTATATAATAATAATTAATTAATATTCTATACGGATGAAATAAAATTAAGTACTGAGAATTTACTTCTAGTTTTATTTATCCATAATAGGTATTAAATGTTATTAATTCGAAATTTATTAAATCCTTCGAATTACATATCTGTACTGCTTGCTTAAATATTGCCACATAACTCAGAACTATAATTATCGGTAGCATTGTTATACTTTGCTATTGATTATCAGTTTCTAACTGAAAATTATTGGTACACGTACAAGTGCTTCATATGCTGTTTATGAATTTACAGAAATATTTTCCATTCATTGCAATTGAGATGATGATTATGTTTGTAATCCTAGAATATTTATTTAAACATCCAATTAATTATTATATATATATTAATTATCAGCTTGTTTTTTCATTAATCACACATTCGGATAAATAAAATATCCTCGATATCATCATAATTAATAGTTAATTGTTTATGTGTTTATAATTGTTGCTGCTATTCTATAATTAAGTTGGTGTCCTTGTTCTAATTGTTGACATTATAATGTTGTGACAATATCTGGTACAATCACCCCGTTTTGATAATTTTGTAATTTACTGTAGTAACCTATAATTAAAAATAAAAAAAACAATAAATAAAAATTAATAATAATAAAATAAGGAAATTCAAATAAATATAAAATTTCAAAGATAAAAATTAAAATTAAATAAATAATTAAATTGGTTAAAATTTACTAAAATTAAAAATGGAACTATTACAAAATGTAAATTACGATTATAATATTATATCGCGATCTGATTTATTATTTGACGTTTACTTTTCAAAACAGTACGAACGCAAAGCAATAATTTACTCGAGTAAATGTATGTGGAATAATTGATATAAATATGGTGGTGGTAGCAGTTCATATTGTGGTTGTATACCCATTTGGTATTGCAGCAAGTGTCAGAAGGCGTAATTCAATTGGAACTGAATCTGTTTCTACTGCATTTGACTATGGAATAGAATTTAGTTTAAGACGAGTTATTACTGTGGGAGAGAGGTTAGCATATTGCATATCTATTTTTTTATCAATTAATATAATTCACGAACGTTAGGTTTTTGTTTGTGTGATCAACTCAGGAAATTTTGGATAATTTACAATCAGAACAGTTTGCCGGATATTCTCATGTGAACTGGACTATTTATCACCAAATTTTGATAAAATTTGATATGTAGGTTGAGAATGGGATTATAAAAACTAATATTATGAAGTTTCTAGATAATGATACCAATATCGGGTTTCAGAAATAGACTATATGTGAATCTGAACATTTTTTTAAATCCCATGTTCAAAATATAATGAAAATTGCATGAATAATATAAAAAATTAAAAAAACATATGCTTAACCTGACTAGTGATAACTTCGCCATAGTGATATTTTTTCAAGTTCGCAGAATTATTACTATGGAAGTGTGATAAAAAAAATATAAATAAATTACAACGAATTAAGTGACTTGCAACGTCGGTCGAAAAATATATAAAATACAAAGAACTGCAAAATTTAACCAATACTTTGGAAATAAATTATTCACAATGGAATACTAAGATGAATTTAATTTAATTTAATCTTTAATCACTAAATAACATATTGTTAAAAAACATGAATGGGAAATATTAAGAAGCATTTATAAAAACATAAACAATTGTTTATATCTCTTCAAATTTTAAAAAACATTTTATTCATATATAAAACACATATTCTGATTATATTCGTACCAGTAAAATATGTGTTTAAATTTGAATAGAAATAAGTAATTATTTGTGTTTTTAAAATGAAAATATTTGCCAAAAATGTTTCTTAATATTTCCCAGTCATTGTTTTTTAACAATATATTGTTATTTAGTGTTAATTGTAAAAAGTAAAGTTATTCTGTTCACGTGTTCGGCTTTGATGAGACATATCTATAAAAATGTCAAATGAAAACTGGACAAACAGTGATAATGAAAAGTAAACAATATTTACAATACATTTTATAAACTCGTTTAAACCCCATGCTCATGAAATTCCAAATAAAGAAAATAACGAAATAGTAGACTTGATTCAATCACCTCTACAAATGGATCATCCAATCAAATGATTCACCGCATTCAAGAAGTATGACATACAATTCTGAAGAAAATCAGTCCAAAAAAAAATACCCGGTTATGATGGAATTAGAGGTAAACTATTACAGGAGCTAACAGAAACACAGGTATGAGATTTATTATATGTTTAAATTAACGCCATATTAACAACCAATTTCTTCCCGGAACAAGTTGGCGCAAATAATTATGTTACCAAAACCAGGTAAAGACTCATACTTAATTCAATCATATAGGTCAATAAGTTTGCTTGCAATTATATACAAGATTTTTGAAAAATTGTTCATGTAAGGACTAAAAGCTGAACAGGTTCATACAGTGGTCAACAAAATGTGTTGACTTGGGAAATAAAAGATATTGGCCAACTTGGATATTATTCCAGCTTGTGATAAGGGTTTACTTTATAAACACAAGCATTCAAATCGACAGTCAGTGCTCCGATCCTTAAAAAAAAATAAAACAGATAATCCCACTAATAAATTTACGGATTGGGATATCTTCAGAGAAGATTTGGAAGAGATGGTTGATTCAAAAGTGAGTATTCAGGGTTATGAAGAATTGGAACAACAAACACTCAAATTCATTGAATACATTCAAATGGTTGCCAGTTTGGCTACTCCAGAATCAGGGGTAATAAAATACTCTTATGAAACCAGGGAGCATATCAAGGAAAGAAGGACCCAAAGCATATGGCTGAAGAAATCGACAGAAATGTAAGTCAAAAAAACATCTTACAGGACAAGTTCATTGCTACCCACCTTATCTAAACTGTTCGAGAAATTACTGCTAAAAAGTCTAAAGCCAATAGTAAGGGTTCCGGATTTTCAATTTGGATTTAGAAATAATCTTTCAACGATAGACCAGGTCCATTGAATCACTGCCGTAATGGAACTTGCGTTAGAAGAAAAGAAATATTGTCCTGCCAAGTTGCTAGACTTATCTTGATATTCAAGATAAACCGAATACTTTTAAAAAATGTTTGGCAGTTGCTTGAATCATACCTCTATGATCGTAGGTTCAGAATCAAACATGAAGAAGCATTTTCTGATTTTTATTCAGCTTTGGCTGGTGTTCCACCGGGAAGCATATTGGGACTGCTCCTATATCGTCTCCACACTACGGATATACCTACAACAAAGAAAACATTCATCGATACATTCGCTGACGATGCTGTAATTATATCAGTAGAAAAATCTCAGCCA
Organism: Bibio marci; assembly: GCA_910594885.2. Taxonomy (NCBI): domain Eukaryota; kingdom Metazoa; phylum Arthropoda; class Insecta; order Diptera; family Bibionidae; genus Bibio; species Bibio marci. Next base: position 9,124,230 of record OU343116.1, on the reverse strand, counting down.
AGAGCAGTGGAAAATTTTCAAAGAGCATTAAACAACGTTAGCAAATGGGCAAGGGATTGGAAAATTGTGCTTAAGGGGCTAAAGTCGATCCATGTGGCATTTACGCTGCCTCACAGAAATAACAGCTTACACCTTTATCTCAATGGAGGGAACACGTGCTCAAAACTAATTCCGCAAAATAACTGCATTTAGATTCAACTAAAGCAACGTCAAATGTACTGTTTAATGTGGCACCATTACAAAACGAATATGTTTTGCAAAAGACTGGTTTACTAGACCATTTTTTAAACCAATATGGATGTATGATGTGCAGCTTTGGGGCTGTGCGCATAAATTAAATAGAGACATAATTTAACGAATCCAAAATAATCATCTTCGAATGACAACTAACGCTTAACGATATGTCACTAATACGGAAATACACAATGATTTGGAAATACAATTAATAGACGATGTCATCCGTGAATATGCCATCAATCATGAGAGGAGGCTTTTTGCCCACACCAACATTGACGCAATACAACTATTGAACGTTACGAAAGGAACAAGGCGACTTAAACGAATCAAACCACATGAGTTAACCATATGAAATATTAATATGTACTAAATATTAGGGGAACAAAATATTCAACGTGTTAAACTATGCATAGATACCCAATATCACAACATCATATTCTAAGTCCAATTAATTGGAAATTCATAGATACGTGTGAAGATATCAATGCATATATTGTAGTTAACTGAATGTAAATAGATTCTTATCTTATCTATGTATAGATTAACATATTGAATATTTTCCTTCATAAAGCTAAATAAAATTAATATTACAAATAAAAAAAAAAATAATGCTTTGTAGATGCATCCAATCCAATTAAAGTAATATGGTTTGATGAAATTATAAACTTCGTCCAATCCAATTTTCTTTAGTTCATTAAAGCGCTTCTCATATTCTTATATTTTTCAAAGTTTCCAAATAGTTTTATATGATAATAATTCATACAGCTTTAAACTGAAATATAAATAATAATAATTAATTAATATTCTATACGGATGAAATAAAATAAAATTCTGGGACATTACCTCTAGTCATATTTATCCACAATATGAAGTAAATGTTATTAATTCGAAATTTATTAAATCTTTCGAATTACATATCTGTACTGCTTGCTTAAATATTGCCATATAACTCAGAACTATAATTATCGGTAGCATTGTTATACTTTGCTATTGATTATCAGTTTCTAACTGAAAATTATAGGCACACGTACAAGTGCTTCATATGCTGTTTATGAATTTACAGAATTATTTTCCATTCATTGCAATTGAGATGATGATTTTGTTTGTAATCCAATAATATTTATTTAAACATCCAATTAATTATTATAATTATCAGCTTGTTTTTTCATTAGTCACACATTCGGATAAATAAAATATCCTCGATATCATCATAATTAATAGTTAATTGTTTATGTGTTTATAATTGTTGCTGCTATTCTATAATTAAGTTGGTGTGCTTGTTCTAATCGTTGACATTATAATGTTGTGATAATATCTGGTACAATCACCCCGTTTTGATTATTTTGTAATTTACTGTAGTAACCTATAATTAAAAATAAAAAAAACAATAAATAAAAATTAATAATAATAAAATAAGGAAATTCAAGCAAATATAAAATTTCAAAGATAAAAATTAAAATTAAAAAAATAATTAAATTGGTTAAAATTTACTAAAATTAAAAATGGAACTATTACAAAATGTAAATTACGATTATAATATTATATCGCGATCTGATTTATTATTTGACGTTTACTTTTCAAAACAGTACGAACGCAAAGCAATAATTTACTCGAGTAAATGTATGTGGAATAATTGATATAAATATGGTGGTGGTAGCAGTTCTTATTGTGGTTGTATACCCATTTGGTATTGCAGCATGTGTCCGAAGGCGTAATTCAATTGGAACTGAATCTGTTTCTACTGCATTTGACTATGGAATAGAATTTAGTTTAACACGAGTTATTACTGTGGGAGAGAGGTTAACATATTGCATATCTATTTTTTTTATCAATTAATATTATTCACGAACGTTAGGTTTTTGTTTGTGTGATCAACTACTCAGGAAATTTTGGATAATTTATAATCAGGATAGTTTGCCGTGAACATGTGAACTTGAGTATTTATCGTCAAATTTCGATAAAATTTTATATGTAGGTTGAGAATGGGATTATATAAACAAATGTTATGAAATATTCTAGATCATGTTGTTTGAGAAAGGAATTATAAGAACCATTTTTTTAGAGAAGCTCATATAAATCGTTACCCAGGAATAATATGAGTAGTAGTTCCCACTGAACTTCTGAATAATCGATACTCAATGTTTTACAAAGTAATATTGAAGCTATGAGTTGTAACAACTAAATCGAATATCGAACATACTAGAAAGGTTTCAATTTTTATTGAGTGTTACGTGCACTTGTCAACACATCATGGTATGAAAGAGATTCTACATTCTCTGTTACAAAAAAAAGATAGAGACATCCAGTATCAGATACGTAAACAGAGTGGTTAAACATCCAAATATACTAATAAATAATATGTTATGTGATGCAGGTAAAACCCAAAATAGAAGATTGAAGCGATATGTGCCATTTGATCTGTCTACTAGATTACACAACATTAGTTGAAGAAATACTGAAGTGTTTTAGGTGTTTCAAGAAAATAGCGGGAGGTAAATTAATGGATTTCCTATCGTCACCAGTCAATGTAAAATGTCATTCAATATATTAATATCCATTAATGAATTAGTATTATTTAATATCGCATTATGTAAACAGATAGATCTAAATAACACATGTAAGTTTGATTTTGCCAATCAAACAATTTATATTTCTATAAGAACACTATTCACTATAATAATAGTATAAACGTATTTTCAGCCGTATTTAAGCGAGTAATTTGTACGTAATACAAATATATATATTACAAAATGTATAGTAGTATAGTTTTTTTGGGGGAGTAAATGAACTATGAAAGTTTTATAAAAATCATCAGGGAGAATATATTAGTAGGTAAATGCCTACACGCACAACTAATAAAAAAAAATGTAGAAAAATATGAGCAACAATAATTTTCTGTATGAATGAAAAATAATTTACAATGAAAATAATCTATACCTAATTTCTACAATTTTGATATATGAAGGGTGGTAGCGTGTACACATTGAATTTGAACAACAGGTACAATTACGTAGGTAGCGAATACATACATATCGCATACCTTTAATGGCTTCAATTGATATTATAGAAGCACATTTACTTATTACGTATCTACGTGTATAATCTACAATTGAGTAACACTACATTTTGTATCACCACATTTTGTATCACTAACAGCTTGAATTCGTCGGGGCATAGTAGGGGTAAGTTTTTTTAATATGGTCTAAACGATGAACATCAGATTTGGATGTAGCTGAATAGTGTCAATATATGTGTGATAAATATGAAGTGCTGCATATGGCTACGGCCATAATTACCCAAGTAATTATATAGGTTAAGAATAAGTGTGTGATAAATATTGACCTGCCACAAGTCACAACCCGAGAAACATAATTAGGTTACAATAAGTTTATAGAAAAAACACGCGTTAATGTAAACAGCAAAAATTTCTGAAAATAATACGCCGATTTAATTTTACAAGTAAGCCGTAACACAATCAATTTTACCCTTTAACAAATATACGATAAATTTGGCATATGCCACTGCTGCTTTGCCTTGTTTTGAAAGAGGCTGTCTATTTTCGTAAGTGCAGGTAGTCGTAAGGGATCAGTCCAAGGAAGAATAGTTAAACGAAATTAAAAAAAAATTTCTTTCTTTTGAATCAAATCTGTCAATGAATATGAATATTATATTATTTTTGCTATTGGTCCGTGGTATTGGTTAACTCGATAAATATAAAGAATATAATATAATCTGTATAATTGCCAAAAAATAAGAACGCACACGAAATTGCGAACGCTCTTAAAATAATCAAAATAATGGTATTCCCGATTAAAATTTCATAATTGAAAAGCTCTTAATTTATGAAAATAAATGTGGATTTTCTTTGTGGAATTTTTAAACATGATAAGATAAAAGAAAGATAACCTGTACAATCATTTTATAACAATTGCTTTGAATAATAATTATTATTACAGATTCGTCCGATTAAAATACAGAGAGAGAAGATAAAAAAAAATGGGTTTGTGTGTGTGTGTGTGTGTGTGCACATGAAATCCCAATGATAAAATAAATACGAATAAAATCATATGGTACACTGAGGTCAATGACACATATAAACACATATTAAAAATAGTGTACAATACACCTATACGAAATAGCATTCATTTCATAATTTCAATTATATCAGTAAGATTCTAAATTCATTTGAGTAAAGTATTTAAATTTATGTAAGATTAAAACGTAAAATTTGATTTCACATCTTTTGTGTGGCACCATTTTTTTTTTGTCTATGTATTACATTAAATTTCATTGTTAAATTAAAGCCTAATAAAATCATATGACACACTGAGTTAAGTGACTCATAAAAACATACTGTATGGGTGTACTTGAAAATAGTACAAGTACAATTTTAATACAATACATAATCTGTGCAATTCCCGAAAAAATAAGCAAACATTTGTTTTACAATCCACTCATGCCAATTTGCGAATTTGCGACTGGCTTTAAAATATATAAAAAAAAATAATGGTATTTCTATTTTAAATTTCATGTTAAAATGCTTTTCATTTACGAAAACAAATGTGGATTTAACACACATTTGTACGGCGATTAAAATACAGAGAGAAAATTTGAAATGAATCTAGTGTTGAAAATCTATTTATTCGTATCAACATATGATGTCATTAGTGAGGAACCACATGAATGAAGACGTAGTCATACGTTGTCGTAAGGAGGATTTTAATAAAAATGAATATGAATGATTTACTGGAGCATCGATCTTATTTTATCACCTGTTAATTTTAATTGATATACGTTAATTATTGTATTATTATTTTGTTTTGCCTGTTCAAAAGATAATATTGTATAATCATTTAAATTAAAATATAAGAAATTACTTAATTTTTCATTTAATTTATTACTACTAATTTCATTCATGTTATTCGAAATAAAACCCCAAAAACATAAATATTATTATAACAACATAAAATTGGTAAATAAATTATTAATGAGTTTCACTATATGCGATCGAATTATATGAAAACAAATTAATTTTGGTTATTATTCATTTAATAATTTAAATATACATTTAACAAGAAATTATTAAAGAAAACAAAACTAATATAAAACATAAAAAACATTTACAAGAAATGCTCTCGCGTTATCTGTTGTCAGTAAGTAAGTAAGTTAGTTAGTTAGTTAGTTTAGTTCCAACAAAAATCGGAAAATATTTAAAGAATTTCATTAAAATCAATTATTATATCTCAAATCAAATTGATTGCATCGAAACGAAAATACAAAAATAAAAATAATACGACAAACAAATAGTAACTGAAACAAATAATAATAATAATTTATTTATAAATGAACAGATATTTTATCTAATTAATGGTGACATCAGTGTAAATGCTAATTTTATGGTAATAAAATTAAATTTATTAGTCTACCTTATTTTGGAAAATTTTGTGTGCTTCTCCGCTTTTTTTTTGTTTTTGTATTCATATTTCGAATTATACACAAAACATAAATATATCGATACCTTTATTATGAAGCATTTTGTGTGTATCTCTTATCTACATATCTATATATATACAACAACTATTTACCTATACAATTTACAATTTGATGATGATGAGTGCACTAAATAATTAAGAAGTTGATAATAGCGAAAATTATGGAATTTAAAAACACGATTAGGAAACAAGCGAATGCCATTAATACAGTACGGCTAAAATCAATCAAGAATGGCTATAACAACGTAAACGGATTCGGTCATACCTTAATTTAGCAACAAACATTATATTATTTTAGCTGTAGGTTGACAGTTATATAGTGAACATCCCTCCTCATTAGTCATAGAACAACATTTAGCGTCATTTAAAAGGTCGCCGGAACCCTACCAACCATACCCGATGATTTATAGAGGACGAACATATTATATTATTTAACCTTTTGGTATGAGATACTCATTCAACCGTCCTTTCTCCAAGGTTTCTTTTCATATAGCCTAATAATCTTTTTATATTCTGATGTCTACACCTACGATGCTCTGATGGTATATAGATAATGTATCCATATATAATTATTTTGTAATAACTCGCCTCTGACTTATATGCTTATGTTGACATAAAATTAAAACAAAACAGAAATTATTATTGTCGATAACCTGAGCTACCATAAAATAGAAAAAGTATAAATAATAATTTAAATATATATATACAGAAGTTTGTTGATAATCTTTATATAATTAATTTATTCAAAAGATCCAGAGAGGTATATGGAATTTTAAATGTGTATGTGTGGGGCTGCTGCTGTGTCTGTGTATAGCTTTTGTAATCACATAATGTTTAGAAATGAAACTAAAGTCAAGCAATGAATATTTATTTTTATTATTTATATATTTTAACATCTTTTATTTATGTTTTTATTATGTTTGACCGTGAGATTAAAACAAATTTCTTTATGTTATGACCATTTGAATTGTTAATTAATTAAGTATAAACGTACGTGTGTGTGTGTGTGTATATGTGTTCAGTAATAAAGATACGGGTGTTATAAATCAATTTATAAAAACATATTAACCCATTGATATAAGGTGGAGTCACTTTAAATATCAACCCAGTGAAATGCTATTAAGTATACTATAGACTTACAATAATTAGTCATATATTTTCTATTTAACAGCGGCAGGGATTTAGAAAAATACATCAATAGGTCATTTGAAAATATATATTTGTCGGAAATTAGTACATTTTAAGGTATATTTTAAAATATTATCAACTTTAAATGTTTTAAAATAAACGGATACTGTGGTTTTAAGCCTATACATACTATTTATTTAGCAAATGTAAACCACCACAAAATGAATTATTTGCTATAGCCACACAGATGATCAAACTAATTGAAAATCATATATTAGACTCAATAATAATTCTAATTCTAAGGATAAGAATAACTTATACGGTATATATATATGGTTTCTCAATAAGATTAGAAAATACAAAATGTTATCATAATATTCATTATAAATTATATTGTATAAATAAATTATATGTATACGAATATTATAAAATGATAAGAGAAAATTCCCTATCACCCTTTAAATATTTATGTGTTTATTTAACTATATATAATATATTTTATATATATATATAAAATACTATTATATATTTATTATATATATACAAAATTCAATATATACATATATACACCCACTGTCGCCGAATAAACCAGAATGGATTTGTAAACTATAGAACACACACACACACACGTAGCTTTCGCCTTTTCGGCCTTATGTTGTGTAAACGTATCTCAACAAATTGTCAACATTTCATAGTATTACATTCAGTACAAAACGAAAATACAATACATATTAGATAGTTACAACTGTTTTAGTGCATCGCTCGAACGCATGTTGTGGTTAGAATGGTCAAAAAATCGCTACAGAGAAACGCTTCATATGTTTAAAATCGCTTATGGTGCACAATAATTGTTTATCCAAAACACAAGTATTTTTTTTAGTGTAATTTCGAATATTCAAAGATGATAGAGACGATGTTAACGATGATTAATTAATTCTGCGATTACTAAAGACGACATTGAAAGAGTATATGAATTTGTTGCCAGAAATCTTTAATCAAATTCATGGAAATGGAACTAGGTAATACATAAAATAACAATTCATTGCATTTTAACTATTAAAAAAAAAAAATTCGTCTACAGAAACTGAATTCAAAGTGTGTTCTATACAATGATTAACAGATGATCAAAAATTGCAATAAATTGAGTATTATGCACAAAGACATATTATTGAAGAAGCTCGACGACGTGACTTGAAACTTCATGAAATCGATTTTTTATTGCCGTGATGAGACATGATGCATTCAATATGAACCAGAAATCAAATGTTAAAGTTAATTGAATGGTGGTCAGTTATACTTATTTAATTACTCCATGGCGTTACAACCTTCTCCAACACGCTTTTCCCGCAACCTGACCTATCCGCACACAGTCAATGTCTTTCAATCTCGAATTTTAACGATCTTTATATCACAGTTTACTGCATCTAGCCATTTCGCCCCTTAGGTCTTCCGGCTCTCTTTCTACCTTCTGGTTTACTATTTTTAACAGTTTTTTCGGCACACGATCCTCCTCCATGCGTACACTACACGTGCATCCAAGCCATCTCAATCTATTTATCGTTGATTGTTTTTGTGACAATATTTGGTTGACCGTACAATTTGTCTATATTCAAAATTGTATATCTTCGCCTCCAACCATTCTGTTTGGCGTTGAGGGCGGGACCAAATATGCCACGGAGTACCTTTCGTTCGAAAATCCAAAGTAATTGTTCCTGGTTGTGTGTTATGCACCAAGCCTCCGACCGACCCATACGTTAATATTGAACGTATTAATGTTGTATATAGGTTGCACTTAAGATCTCAGTGGTCAGTTATAGACGAAAGAAATTATTTCATAAAGAATTTTCACGTATAGTTTAACGGTTAATGGTCACCATTAAATTCGTATATTAAAGCGTTTACTAGGTCGTATTTGTTTTGCAAATCCAGAACCAAACAGTTGAAAGTTACTACATGATAGTTCACACATCGTTCAACAATAGTCACTGATTTTTTTTTTTTTTTTAAGACACATTCAACAACATTCCAATGGGTCGATTATTTTGTTGAAATGGTTTTTTTGTATTTTTTTTTCAAATCCATTCCTGTTTATTATGTGACACGGAGTGTGTATATACAATATACAATATATAACATACATACAATGTGTATTATGGACCATCATACGAATATATATGTAGGTTATGCGTAATATTTTTTTGAAGTTAAACTTTATCTATATCTTATACATATATTTATATATTTATTATTATATATACTCCTACACATGCAACATATATATATATTATATGTAAATATATGCATGGATAATACAATATAATATTGTATACATATAATCGAGTAGGTATATATATATATGATATTATATAAACATACAAAATACACATATGATATATATATATGTGTATATGTGATACATCGTTAAGTAAAACTGGTAAAACATATAAATATATATAGAAAAATTTTGAGAAGAAAGGGATTCTTATTTTTTATTTTATTTTACGTTTTTTTTTTACTCAACACAAAACTGCTGGCTATATAATACAATACATATAATAGTATATAAAATATATATATATACTATTTACAATATATATTAGATATGGTCCAAGCTGGCTAACAGTTACCAGCATCACACTATAAAATATATCTCGTATATAGAAAATATATATATATTTATATGGGATATTACGGATATACAAAATATACTCGTATAAAATGTGTGTTGTATAGATGGGAAGAAAGTGAAAATTCATCGTTTGTGTGTGGGGAGGAAAATGAAAAACTCCCTATGGTTATGTATATCCAGCTATACTATACTATATATGGAATAGTATTTACGAACATGTTCACTGTATAATACATATATTATAATATATTATATGGGTATATTATATCAATATAGAGAAAATGTAGAAAATTCATATATGGCTATACAATATACGCATAATAATATATGGTATGTGTGTACGTACGTATATATTGTATATTCTACATATGAATAGATATTTGTATTTCAATATAAAAGCCTTTCTCTCTATATACAATATATATATATATAAAATATACATAAATTTATATATATACGAGTATAGGGAAGAAGAAATTGTACAAGACTAAAATCTCTCATACCAATTTGAAAAATTCTATTTCGGACATTCTAAATGTAAAGTACAAAGTATATACCACTATATATTTTTATAGTATATTTATATGGAAGGGTTGATGGTGTAGGGTAGGGTGGTTTTGTTATATTAAATATATATATATATATATATGTAAAATAAGAACACCGTTTATATATTTAGATTGTATATATATATATATATATGTAATGTCATATATACATAAATTTTATACATATTTGTATAGAGCTCTCTATGTATACGGCTACTCTAATATAACATACAATATATTCAAACGTATATAACATTAAAACCGCTTCTGTTCGGTCGATATCTCAAGCAAAACCCCACATATTTTTGTACTTTACTTTTACAATATATATATATATATATAGTACTTTCACTTGCTGTATAGGATATATAGTTAATTCGTTCATTACACATACATATTTTAGCATAAAGTATACAATACTTAAAAAAAAAACTGTTTTTAATCTCGTTATTACATATTATTTTATTATTCTATAACTATAACAATATTATTTTTATTACCCATTATTACTATATTTTTGTATACCATTGTTGTTTTTTCATTTATTTGTTACACTTATAATATATTGTATATAAAACCAGAACGATTTTATCGATGCGCACATAGGATTCCTGAGCTCAAACAGTATAAAAAAAAAAAAAACACGAGTGAATTAAAATTTTTGGCACACAGAAGAGGTAACCAACTAATATTGTAGTTATAACCAATTTGAGAAAAATTCGAGTAGTTTGTACTGTAATTAATTAGTTTGCCTAACCACAATAACAAAAACCATATATAGGCAATCAATTTGATAGAACGAAATTAATTAAATTCAGTTTGTGTATATTGTTCATTTATAGTTCGATTTGGAACCGAGAACGGAATGGTGGATGTGACAACGAATGCCAATAAAGTTACAATAATTTTTTAATGCATTGTGTTAAGTGAATATCGATACGTTCATGAGAAATCCATCATAAATCTTAATCTGTATTTTTCTTATAGCCAAGTTAAAACAACTTGGCTATAAGAAAAATACAGATTAAATTAAATTAAATTAAACGATTTACAATCTATAATGTCACGTGTTATGCTATGAAAATCCGTATTTGTTTATTACTTTTGATTTGGTCGACATTTGGACTTCAATTGGATGAGCCGAACTTTATTCATCGTTGAGTTCAGACATCTCATAAGAATGATATTTAACATATCAAATTTGACATTGTCGTTTTTTTTAAGACTTTTTAATATCATAATCAAAATTTCCAATATTTCATGGGAAGAAACGTTTAATTAAAATCAATTTTCCGTTTGATGTCAGTGAAATTTTATATGAAATAATTATAGTATTGGTTGTGCTGTTGACAATTTGACTCAAAAAGGACGTTCACGTTTGTATTGTATTATACAATACATATTAAATGTTAATATTTATTACTATTGACACAAATCATATGTAAAATAGTAGCACCATGAGTTCACGAAATTAACATTTCATATGCATACACCTATTTTCTATATACATCATATTTGTGATTGGCAAAAACTTTCTTATACATAAAAAAAAAAGTAATAACTCAACATTTGGAAAAGAAACTACTATTATTTCGTAGATATACACGATGGATTATATTTAGTATTCAAATCAGTTGTCATCTTTACGAAAGATATAATACTAATTATTATTATTATTTATGTTTAGTTAGAGTTTTTCTTTAAATCTTACCAAATATTTTTCCTTCGAGACATTCTTAATAAATTAAATTGTGGTTAAATTAAAATATACAAAAAATATTATTTTAATAGGCTTCGATGGTAATATAATATATTATTTTCAGTTATAGTTAGAAATATGTAATTTAAACACCATCTTTAGCATATACCTATATATATAGAGAGGGCTATACAAGCAGCATCGTGAAACACCCTGTTTACATCTTCATATATATATATATGTTTATAATACATATTTAATATATTTGTACATAAGTTCGAATAAAACCATTTCTCACCCTTCATAAAATATAGTCTATATATATATATACAATACATATTTACGTACGTATATATAATATTTATTACAAAATATATGTTGGTTGGTCGGCAAACGTATAGGGATGACATAGGCTATATGCGAACCAAAGGTATAATCATATTGGTAATTATTGCACTAAAGATACATATGGGTGAAAATAACGTGCACACGAAATTTCAGCTAGCTCAATACTGGTGTTGCCGTAACCAATTGTTATAGACATTCCCGATTTTAACCTTCTGTATTAATAACATTTTTGCTTCACAACTTCTATGTTAAATTTAATAATTTTCGAGATTATCACCTTCTTGATTATAGAACGCATTTAAAAATAAATTCTAAAGTATAGTGAAAAAAGGAGATAATACCTACACTCCTTCTGAGTGTATATAGAAATTAAGTTCCAAAATTATGGTGGAACTAAGAGATACTACCACCACTCCTCCTAGTTCATCTCATGATATCTCAATGGGAGATCCCTCTAGAACTATTTATCCGTTCATTATTTTGATGTATACTTTCCAATAGGAACCATAATGGATGGCCATAGATATATGATTTTTAAATTAAAAATTTGTTCATATATGATGGGCTCCGTTTGCCCCTACTGTACGCGTACAGCATCGCTTATTTTATACTTACATATAGCTGCATGCATATACAAACAAACAGTACCTATATATATATTATACTTTTCGTTTTCTCATATTTTTCTGTTGTATACATTTCTATATATATTGTATATGTTCTACATTATCCGGTAGGTAAAGTATAGAGACTATAAACATGCGGACACCTTATATAATAACACATATATTTTCTCTGTATAGTATTGTGTAATGTATTTTATTGTCGTATATATATTAGGTTGTCAACTATCTCCCTTCCGCCTTTTTGCTCTTTATTCAATGCTTTATAAAAAGTGTTACAGTAATCGGATTTAGTTCAAATATGCGCCGTTTTGTTCGATAATCTGTTTCCATCTAGACTGCAACTTCATAATACCTCCCTCGTAGAAGCCCCCCTCCTTATTTGCGAAGAACTCGGACAGCCACTTTTCACAAGCCTCTTTTGAGATCAACTTTACACCACCAAGGGCGTTCGCCATGGACAGGAACAGGTGGTAATCACTTGGCGCTATGTCCGGGCTATATGGTGGATGCGATAAAACCTCCCATCCGAGCTCCCGTAGCTTCTGACGAGTCATCAACGAAGTGTGTGGTCTGGCGTTGTCCTGGTGGAACACTACACCCTTCCTTTTGGCCAATTCTGGACGCTTCTGGTCGATCGCCTGCTTCAAGCGGTCCAGTTGTTCGCAGTAGATGGTAGAATTAAGCGTCTGGCCATATGGGAGCAGCTCATAGTGGATGATTCCCTTCCAATCCCACCAAACACACAGCAAAACCTTCCTGGCCGTCAATCCCGGCTTGGCCACTGTTTGGGACGATTCACCGGCCTGCGACCACGACCGTTTTCGCTTGATATTGTCGTATGTGATCCATTTTTCGTCGCCAGTCACCATCCGCTTCAAGAATGGGTCGAGTTCGTTCCGTTTCAGCAGCATTTCGCAAATGGAAATTCGGTCCATTAGATTTTTCACTGTTAATTCATGTGGCACCCAAACATCAAGCTTTTTTTTGTATCCAGCCTTCTGCAGATGGTTTAAAATGGTTTGGTGACTAACTCCCATCTCCTGGGCGATGTCACGAGATGCCACATGCCGGTCTAACTCGATGTATTCCATGATTTGATCGGTATTTGTCGTCACAGGTCTTCCGCCGGCTGGCTTATCCATGGTGTCGTTTTCACCGGCTCTGAATCGTCGAAACCATTCCTCCGCGGTTCGAAGTGATAGAGTACCATCCCCCAAAACACCATTAATCTCACGGAACGTTTCTCTAGCGGATTTGCCTTTAACGAAGGAAAACTTTAAAATAGCGCGAATTTCGGCGTTAGTGAACTCCATGTTTACACGTCTATAACTGTTGAACGCAATATCCAAACTAATCATACATAGCGTCGTTTTGTTTGTTATGTCAAGAGCTTTCAAATTATGTACAGTGTTGCCAGATACGAGCTCTGTAGCGCTTTGTACATAGCCGCGAAATTAAAAAGACAAAAAGGCGGAAGGGAGATATTTGACAACCTTATATATATTAAATATATAGGATTTTCAGTGGATGTTACCATTGTTGTTGTTGTATTTTTCCATATTCTGCGTGTTGTTTTAAGAGAAAATATATACCAAATATATATACACATTATTTGGTCACCGATAATATACAATACATTATATATTCAAAAAATATGCGAGTATGCAAAGGGAAAAGGGGTATCACAAATTTTGGACAATATAAATATATATATATATAATACACAGCATCCACTCTTGTATATGGTATATATATATATATATATATATATATAGACAATATTCGTCCAGTACCATATAATATATTATTTTATTATAATAAATTTACAACATACGCATATAACTTTTACTTATATATTTATATAAATTGTATATATAAAATGTATATACAAATTTATATATGAATGCAAACACACAGCACACACAATGCCGCTTTGGAAATTAAATTCCATTATCTTGGAACAGAATGTGATAAAGTTTATTAGATATTATATAATAATGTGAGGGGGTGGTTGGTTTTGGTTTTTAGAAGATAGTGTAGGAACATCAACATATATGAGGTACTATATATTGTATATATCAGAAATGTGTATAAATATGTATCGTCCACATACTAAAATTTTATATTATATATATAAAATATACGAGTATATATTTGCATATGGAAATAGCTTTTATATGATACGAATGGTGATGGAATATTTCAATTTTTGAATTATTTCGATGATTCCTATATACATTATACATACACTCACAAACACATATTATTCAAAATTTATTTTGCCATAGTTTATATAAATATTTGTATACAAAATACAAAAACAGTGAGATGAGGCTAAAATATATATAAAACAGCTTATATGTAATTTTGTATAACTATTATATATTATCGTATAATACACAATATGATATGATTATTGTTGTTGTTGCTTTATACATAAAATTAATATATAAGTCTCTTTATGGTTGACTTACATTTTAAGGGAAGTATAATAGGGCTCTTCTTGCAATTTTATATATATATGTATTTATATGTATAAATATAGTTATTGTTGTATAAAATAGATAGAAATTGCTATATATAATCATTGTAACAATAACGCATTCATTTATTCATATAATAATATTTTATATATGCCAAAAAAATGTTATCCAAGAATTTATCGCATCATTTTTCTATCATTTCTATATATATATTTGTTTATAAATACATAAAAATGAATGTAAATGCGTTTTATATATACAAAAAAAATTACAATGCAACAATCGCAAGCGGTTCCGATTTTAATGAGAAATTTGAAAATTGTTGTAGAAATCGAAAAAATAATCTAATATATCTATATTTTTTTTGTAGAAAATTTGAAATAAACGCATTGGTTTAACCAAACATTATCAAACAATCAAAATCAATGCATTAACACCAACGGGTGTGATGTGTGAAAAATTGATTGATTAGTGTTAGGTAGAAGAAGAGCCGGACGACATAAGGATAGATGACTAGTTGCTGCAGTAAACGGTAATATTATGATCATTAAAAATAAATTTGAAAATGTTGGAGAGCGCAAAAAACCGAACGTATGCGATTTTTTATTTAATCACTTACAAATATTTATTTATAAGTAGGTGATAATTGAACCATTTTTCTTCTCCAAACGGGCGCTTCCATATGTTGAACCTATAAATATATCCGTCATAGCAAACAAATTACTGTACTACTATTTATTCGATTATCTTGAAATTTTTAAATTGAAACAAACATGGTGTGATAAGTTTTAAAGAATTCTAAATATATTGTTGAATTTTTGAATACGTTACTTTATGTAAGAGCAAAATTTAAATGATAAACAACACAGTAATTATATACGATTTCGTCCTATAAATCGTAATAGAGTATTTATATTATAATTTTGTTGTTGTCTATAAATACACACACACACACACACACACACACACACACACACACACCTATGTCTCGTAATGCCAACGACAATACAATTTTTATGTGAAAATCACAACCCTTTTTTTTTTTTTTTTTTCTTCATATTACACCATTGAAGTGGAAATCAAATTGCGCTAATAAATATACAATTATCTACTTTATTTTAAATATTCTCTAGAATTGTATACGCTTTTATAATACTCTATATCTATATATGTCACTAATAGGAACAAAAATATGAACACATTTATCTTATCCGTCTTGCATTTATATATACCAAAATATATACATTTGTGAGAAAACAATAGCAGTTAAATACAACGAAAACCCATAAATCTTATAAAAGTTACAAATATTTAATTCTCCATGTATAATATAAAAAAAAAAAAGAAACATTTTTTAATATCTTATTCTTTCCTTCCATAAATATTGTATATAAGTACTACTAGATGATTTTGCAATCTGATCTAAAACTAATATACAATATTTTTTATCTAACTCTTATCCATACCGTCTGTCCGCAATATAAACGAAATTAGTTTCTAAAATATATGGATCTATATGACAACGCCATCAAAGCATGGCAAACACGTAGTGTATAGTTGGCTAGGATGTTTTTTCAATAAACAAATTGCAGAAACAAAATCATCAATGGGTGGTTGAATGGCAACAGTCACTAGGTGATGGAAAAAAAAAAATCAACATTTGATGAAGGCAAAAATCAAAACAATTCTAATTTGTGTGTCAACGATTTCAAATGTATTGTCCACAATGATTTCCTCTGTCCATGTGGTAAAAAGGCGTTAAAGTGTTTCCATTTATATTCCGCGGTTATTTTTCGGAAAGACGGTGCATATACACATCACTCTTGTGCCCATATATTTGTATGTTGTAAAGAAATACACACAAGTATTAGCTTCAATTTTTTTTTTTACAATAAAATATAAAAACCGAATACATATATATTTGTAAAGTGTACAATATTATGGAATATTTTTCCTTTTTGGGTATATCAATCCACACATTGATATTTGATATTTTGTGTGTATTTTTTTTTTTTGGGTTAGTGAATTGTTTCATATAAATATTTTCTTATATTTTTTATGTAGCGATAATAGTATTTTGTAAACAAATTGTCTAAATATATTATATTGAATTCGATGTATTTGTTAATTGAGTTAGTCCGGCGGGTTTATATGTTATATAATATATATATATATATATATAACATAATTACCGAATCATGCTACTGTTAATGAAGGTATATTTTGACACCGATCAAACTTTCTTGATATTCGTATTAATTTTCATATGTCTGTCTGTCTCTATAACAAATCGAATTAACTTAACCAAAAATAAGGTATGGAAATAAATGATGGAGAAACCAAAAATAGAATTGTCATTTTAGGTAAATCGATTGGGAAGGTGGTGCCCGGGGCTATAGTCACTCGAATTTTTTCTCTTCTCTGAAATATAATAATATAAAATATAGTTACTACTAACAAATAATTCAATCCTGTAAAATATATTCAAATATTAAAATGGTATATAAATTCACGTATATAAAATGTATAAGAAAATAGAGGATGACCCAAATATACCAATATGACGAGCACATATATTGACGGTATATCAGTACGAAGAATATGAAAATAATGTCAGTTTGTGACGGTGTTTATATAACCAAAAATGGCAGAAAAACCCAAACAAACGGCTGCCCAAACACATTGAAAATCAGAGTGTATGAGGCGCGGCTATCTTTCCTTGTGACATTCTTCTATTCTATATTATTTTTTATATTAATTTATAATTTATTTTTTTCTATAAACATTTTCTACAGATAACCTTATCTATATAAATTTAAATGTGTACACCTAAAATATACAATACATATTTTATAGGTATTTGGTATTTGGTATCTCGTATCGTATATTAGTATACAATATTTTCAATTTTAAATTTGCACAGACGTATCTCAATAAAATAATAATAATAATAATTTTTCATCGATTTTTATATAAAGTTCAAACCCTTTTCATGTAAATTATAAAACCCCCTTTATTACAAAAACATTTTTTTTTTTATCAAAATTTAAAAATAAAAATATAAAAAAAAAAAAAATGTAAAAAGCTCGCTATGGTCAGTGTTTTAATGTATATAATTTATGTGTATATAAAGCTATATTTTGTATATAAATAATGTGTGCCATATATATATAACGTAAAGAAATATTATAAAGCGAAAGAAAGAGTTGGTTCTGCGTGCGTAGTTGTTACAGATCAGTAGTATTTCTATTATATCTAGCAAACTAGACCATATTATATAGCCCTATTTCTATATATATATATTTATATATCCCATATAATATTGAATATGCATTCATCTCATTCTTTCACCCCTAAACTTTATTTTACTTTGCTTTACTTAAGCTATACATAATGATGGAATTTCGAAACATCTCTTTATGTTCTATATATATTTATATTTATATATATATTGTAAATATACAATATAATATGTAAATAGGGAATGAGTACACTATGGACTAACAAACACAGCAAACCAAATAACAAACCAAGCCACCCAACAACATATAACATACTACTGTGTCCAAACAATAACGTAAATTTGTATATATTTTCAAACAAAAGAAAAATCTTTATTTATTCTGCCAAATTAATCTCGTCCCGTTCACAATATTCTTAACGTTTTATTCCTATTCATTGAAACATTAATTTTCCTGAATGGTTCAAAAAGCGCGTTTAATTTCAACTTGTATGTCCTCGATCGAATGAAAACGGTATTCCTTTTGAGCTTATTGAATAGCCATGTAGTCAGATGATGCTATATAAGGTGAATATGATGGTTTAGGAACTATATGGATTGAACGTTTGGTGAAATCAAAATTCCAAATCCTTTATGTGATCAAACTTTATGCAAACATCGCATAACACCTCAAATAATATTTCTTGTTAACATTTTGGGTGGACAAAAAAAATACTCTTTTTTAAAAACAAATTGAGTGTTTTTGGAATGATTTATACCAGAGGCTGATTGCAACATTTTTAAAAAATTTCGCGGACAGAAAACTGATTTCGTAAACCAGACATTATTAAAAATCGAAAAAAGGTATTTTTTTTACGTCTCGTACAACCTTTGGTTATCAACAACAAACCAATGCATATTATATAATTAGAGATGGGTCGTTCACGAACGATTCGTTCATTCTAAACGAATCAGCAAGGTCATCGAATGATACAATTCACGTTTCTAATAATATATTGTTCAGTCGTTCACTTCTCTCAGAAAAAAAAAGTACAACATATTACAGACAACACAACACATTACACTCAGATATTTTTAAATGTTTTATAAATCCATAAGCTTTTTAATTTATTTGTAAAATTGCCAAATGTTAATGTCAAACGAATAAACGGTTGGAACTTAGAACGATTGACATTGAATTTTGGAACCATGCTTATAACGAAAGAAATGAAAATGAAACCAACACCACCGAAAAAACACTATATATATGTTTAAACTTGCATTTGTATTGTGAAATATTGTACATAACATTTAAATTCAAACTTTCGTATTGCTGCTTTGTTCATATATAAGTTCTAAAACAGACCCAAAAAAAGAACGAAAAGACTCAAATGAACGAATCTTTTTTATGAGTCTTTAAAATGAATTGAATTAAATGAATTAATTCAGTAAAATGAACGATTTTGCCCATCACTATTATATATGATGAATCATTGTAAAGTTTAAATTAAAATGGTCAGCTTATTTGTTGAACACAGTAGTATTTTCGTTTTTTCTTACTCCATATATATGTATTATATATTATAGTATATAATGTATAAATAATACCTATATACATATTACATAGAGTCCATACTTATATGTTAATAATGGTATATATATATATACATAGGTTAGCTATATATATATATGTTGTTCACAAAATGTGTACTAGAAGAGTTAGGGAATTTTTATCCATTCATACAAAATATACAAATATATATATATGTGTGGCATAAGTAACGGAGTACGATATGTGTTAAAGTATATACAGGTTGAAAGGATGAGTAAATTCACAGTAGAAAACATATATGGCTATAAAATAAATATATATATATGCTGCTGTACATTATAGGTATATATATATATATGTATGTGAAAGCTGATTGTATCATGAAACCAAAATTGAAAGTATAAGGTAACAAGGCCAGTTATATATTGTATATAATGTACATATATGTTATGCATATATTAATATAATACTATACAGATTCACATACAGAGGTATTATACATATAAGAATACTATATAAAATATATATATATAGAAATATCTTCGATGGACTATAATCAGTTTCATA
This sequence comes from Bibio marci, assembly GCA_910594885.2. Taxonomy (NCBI): domain Eukaryota; kingdom Metazoa; phylum Arthropoda; class Insecta; order Diptera; family Bibionidae; genus Bibio; species Bibio marci. The sequence continues at coordinate 9,103,701 of OU343116.1, read as the reverse complement.
CTATAATGTATTATATTTTATGTACATAGTTAGTATATATATATATATATATTTATATATATTTTATAATATCATACAATGGTACATATACAAAACATATATTAGGTAAAGTGTGTATATATTTTCTCATATATATATGGAATATATATAAAGGACTTGTTTATCCAGGATATTGATAGAATTTCCGTTTTATGATGTATACATATGTACGTACGTATATGGTATACATATATACATACATAAATGTACGTACAATTGTATACATTTATCTTAATAAATATATAGTATATCGTCCATAATGGGTAAATATATATATATATAACATACAATACATAAAAATTTCCAGATATTACTACAGAAATCTGTTAGAAAATTGTACCATTTCTATTGTAACTATATATCCTATCCTATATATATATATATAGCTATATATGAATGAATATAAATATTATGTATATATTGTGTGTAGTTTTAGAAATATATATACGCGTCGTCGTTCCATTCCAGTCAGTCGTTCACGATATAGTATTCATAATATTAATAACATATACCCAAAATTATTCATATATATATATATGTAAAAAGTATATTCTCATCAAGATTTATGATATGATAATGGTAATAAAATAATATATTGTATATATAATACATATTTTTGGTTATTCAATATATTCACACAATATATACCACATACGTGTATACAGTCGATTATACCTATGTATATGTTAATATGCATTCCTTCAGCTAATATGCTTATACAGAAATATATATAAAGATTTTATACTATTTATAATAACACCACAAATATAATATGATATTTTTATTTGCACTCATTAACAACAACAACAACAACAACAACAAATACACATATACATAATGACAAATATAGTATCGGCAGGACCTTTTAAAAATATACGCAACATAGAAATATAATAAAAATGAATTTATTTAAATTATATAATCAAATATATGATATTTTCAGTAATTTACTATTTCAAAAGCAATACTTTTTATATAATTAGAAACTTATATAATCTTCCTAAATATATATTGTATAAATATAGATTACTGACAATGAAAGTTAAAGTAAAGAATGAGATGGTGGATGTCGTTATGGTGAAAACATATAAATTAGAGCATATGGTCACAAATTCATGATTCCGAATACATAGGATTTCTGGTCAGCTATAAAAATATACGCAGCATATATAGTAAAGCAATATGTAACGCACTTGCGTTTGTATTATTCATTTCATTTAATACATTGAAATTTCAATTGCAAAATAATTTCAATGTGTGACCAAAACAGGCTGTGTGAAGTAGAGTGCATTTTTTATTTGGAATTGATTCAGTGGCATTCATCATATACTCACAAATTTCGATACAGTTATATGTTGCACAATTATTCAATAATTTTCTCTGGATCGAATTGATTTTTAAAACATATAAAAATCGTCCATTATTCACACATTATTGTAGCAAATTGGTGAACAAAAAATTTTTCAAATAAAATTTTCAATAGTATACAATTCGTTTGTGTTGACATCATCGATATTTTATTGAAATTCATGCCATACAAGAAAAGTTTGCCAGCTTTACAATAAATGGTAATGTGATGGATCAAAACAAAATCAAAAACTACTATGTGCGGCGAATGTGATGACACACATACACGATAGTTTGCCATTGAAAATAATTTACTAACAATTTTGGTGTACCAATAAATGTTATTTGAATCCAAATGAAAATCAAATGCGACAACATTTATTTATATATTACAAACCTATATATAAAAATATATGTTGTTATTTTGTCTTAAGGAATTTCAAGGAATTGATACAAATATTTATTATATTTATATATATAGACAATCTTTATATGTTGCGGGAGTATTAATATTCCATGTAAATTAATTTCAAAACAAATATATTTTTAAAGATATTTGTTTGATAAACAATTTTTTATTGTAGCAAAATAATGTTTAATTAATTTTATATTTTTCTATATCAATATGTTCGGCATTCTTAACGAATGTGTAAATGATGAAACAACAAATATGATAGAACAAGATTTATTATCTAATGTATAACGAACATTTTATTTATTGTGTGATCCTTTTTATTTATTTTAGTAAATGCAATTTATAATGCACACATTAGTTATGTGTATAAATTGAATATATATATAAACTTGAAATTAAATAATTGTCCGACACAATAAATGTCCTATAAAAAAAAATGCATGGAAAAAAAATCTCATTGTTGTTCAGTGCTAAGAATTTCATAGAATTTATTCAAGTATTTATTTGCCCATTAATAAATTACCCATAAATCAATATTTTTATGTGCATTTTGAAATACAACAATAAAAATTTATATAACTAAAAACTAGTTAATACGTGCGGATAAATAACCTATTGATAGTTATATTCTTAAATAATATATATATCCTACTGTTTCTGTGTTATTAAATTTTAAAATCATAAAATATATATTTGAAAAAATAATAGAATTGAAATAGATAGATATTTCATTATTATTTGCTTTTTATGTTTCTGTATACCTTCACATAATAAATTATATCGAGTAATATTTTAGCATTTCCTGAAGTTGAAAACAACATATTGTTTTGTTATTAACTTAAAATTATTCATATAATCCTAATCATAAAACATATACATATCAAATTTCATGACAATCCGTCAGCAAAATTGTCCAATGGGTGGTGGTAACAATTTCCTGTGGCGGTTCTTATAAAAGCGTATTTTACAAATACGCACCAAATTTCATCAATGTATGTATGGAAAAAGACAAAATATAATTTATAATATACAAATTAACTATATGGCGTAGCAGTTAATCAGAATATCATTGCGACCTGTGAGACACAGTAATGTTTATTTAACAAGGAAAAAATTCCAATAAATTAAAAAATAAACCGATACCAATTTATATGGGTTTGAAATGTGTAGCAAAGGCGCCGTGTTTTAAAATAATACGAAATTCCATCGAAATCGGTTAAGAAATTATCAAATATCCAAAATTTATCAGATGTTTATACACATACGATATTTTACATCTGATTTCAATCCGATAAATATCACATGTGTAAATAAGACCTACGACATTTCTTTATAATAATTGGATTAATTTTATCAATTTGTGACTGTTTTTTTTTTGCAAATAAATATAAGCATTAAAATCTAAACAACTATCCTATGTATAAATTAATAAATTATAACACAAATTATACATTTATGCTCACAATCTGTACTCTGCACTCACAACAACATATGTATTTATCCGAAAAAAATGTTACAGTCTACGTTCGATATAACTATTTGGATGTCTGAATAGGATCCTTTTGCTATAGCAACTTTTTTATACCAGTTCCTTCGTTTTTGAATGTAAAATACAATTTCTGTAATAACATTTTCTTTTATAACACTTTCTATTCTATTATGTTATTATTGATTACTAGAATTTATAATTGTTTTAATGATAAACTTAATCATATTCAAAAATGAGGAAAACTTAAAAAATTATTTATATATACAAAGAAATAATAAGGAAAATCGTCATATATAACAAACTTCCCTTCCGTATCAACCTTATTTGCCGATCCTTTGAAAGATTGTTACATCGCGGCGAAACTGATCTGTATATATATTGTTATAAGGAATAAAAAAAGGTATTCTGTTATATATTTTTATTTAATCATTACCGTTCACCATGTTGTTGTTGTTGTTGTTGTTTTCGTGCCTTGTGTGCTCTATGTATTATTATATCACGTACATACAACACATTTACACGGGTGAAATTATATAACATCATTTGCTCTAATTTATCCCAATAGGGCGATCTCACAATATATAAATGGTAGGAAAAAAACAAGAATATACTTTGTAATGTACATGGTGTGGCTATAAAATAATGAGACTAATGCTAATTTTATTTTAAATATATATACATATTTAGTTATTAAACCAGTCCATTAAAAACAACGCTCTATACAAAACAGTGCTGGAAGTCTTCATCTGTGAACTCGTTTTTCTTTCACAGCTTCAACAGTTTGAAATTTTGTTCATTTTAATGCAACCATTTAAAAACACACACACACACATGTGATAAACTATTTTTGCCTTATAATATTTCTTTTAATAAAAATTTCAGTAGTGGTATATAGAGACAATTGACTGTAATGATTTATTTATACGATGCCATTTAGCTCCACTTGGAACTGACTATATGAATTACTAATATACAGACACGAGATGACCGAAAATCGAATATAAAAGAATTCGCTATACTACAACTGTAGTTTGGACGACTTTTCAACCCATTCGTAATCCTTCTATAGAAGCATCATCGACATTATTTTCCAGTCACACCTCGTATACGTTTGTAATATATCTACGATTATGAACAAAAGATTGTATTATATACAAGAAAACATTAAGGAACAAACAATTTTGTATTGTAAATGTCCTCATTAATTTTACCGATTTAAAAATGAAATAGTTTTTTTTTTCCCACTACAATAATATTGTATACAATTATTTATATACACACATACACACACACATACATTATTATATATATAATGATATGTTGATGATTATGATTTAAAATGATAAATAGTTTTATTTTTATGTGTCTGTACTAATAATAATAAAATGAAAAATAATGGTATTATTTACATATATTTGATTCTTTTATTCAAATTGAATGTGGCGGTTTTGTATCGGGTTATAGTTTTGAAGAATCTCACTATTGCTTGCTATTAAAATAAAAACCAAAACTGTATTCGACTGCAGAAAAATGCATAAAACCCAAATAGATTGCTGCGCAATATGGTGCCATTTGATCTACCCCTACTATAGATATCACAGTATTAGTTGCTAAATTTAAGAAATATTCAAGTTGTTTAGGAGTTTCAAAAAAAAATAGCGGAAGGTAAATTAATGGATTTCCTCCAATTTAAAATATCATTCAATTTTAATAATATCTATTATTGTATTAGTATTTAATATCGCATTATGTAAACAGTATTTTTAATATATTTTATATATTTTTACTTAAACATAAACAAAACAATGTTTCAAGAGCTATTTACAAAGTTACCACATCAAAAATATGGATCGAATAACACACAAACACACAACATAACACATGATACTATTATTAGCCGGGATAACATAAGTATGTCTGGATAAGTGGAAGGTAATCTAACAAAAACACCATCTTGTGGTCCCTTTTAATATATTGTATACCCGGAAATATTTAAATAAATTGTTAATAGATTTTATCTATAAAGGTATTCGAAATATGCGAATTTAAACATCTTTATATATGACATGAACTTATTTTATATATATTATAATATACACAAGAATATACATATTATTAATATATAAATAAATCATTTCATTATTCTCATTAAATTAACGTGCACTCATATATACATACCATTACCTATAGCTTGTACATAAAGGATTATATATTTATAATACATATACTATATCTACACAGTATCATATATTAAAAAAAATATACAGAGTGTCAATTAAATCGTCGACACTGGTGCCATCAATGTATAATCGTTCCGGTGTGATAAAATTCGAGGACACCGAACTCTTTTCTGTCCGTGTTCTATTGTAACAGCAGAGTGGATCTCCGGTTGTAACACAAATCTCATTTACTAGGCCACAGAAAGTTTGCATATATACAGCAACCGCATTATCTATGGTTCGACTCTATAAAGTGACGACTTTGCTTTTGTGTGGATTTTGTTGCATCATAAATCTTGTTGATAATTTGTTTCGAAATCGATGTGACGGAATGCCAATACAATTCGAGATTTAATTTATTTATTTTTATTTAATTAACTAACTCAAATGATACTATTGTATTGTGCGTGACATTGTGCCATAAAAACGGCTGTGCGTTACTGATACAATCTTTAAAGAAACGATTCGAACCATTCTGTATGGAATAAGTTACCAGTGTGAAAAGTATGTAATGTATGTTTCATGTGATAATGTAAAGTGTCCTAAAACAGGGCCAAAAAAATACCGTCTGCGTATTGAATCATCCACAGCATTCGTCGGCTAATTTAAAACGCTCCGATTGTCTTTTACTCCCAACAAAACTTAAAAAGATTATTATAAATCATTTAAGTTATAGTAGAAAATTGCGGAAGGAAACATTCGCTTACAAATTATGTGACACTCTGTGAACATGTTATATATGCTATGGGAGGCAACAAGTAAAAATTGGTATAATAATCTAAAATAATTAAATAACGGCCAAAGTGCAGAATATATAAATAATATAAATAATGAAACATATGTGCGCGTATAAAATACGGATGGTAAAATAGGGTCTTCAAATAATATGATGGAAAAGTATGAGGTTATCTATATAAGCACAAGAAAAAAAAAAAAAAAGGGGTTCGCTCACCTTAAGAATATTTTTTCTATTATTATTATTATTTCTTATTTTTTTTTTTTTTTCAGTAAACATAAACTATTTATAAATATTTCCTATATACGACTACAATAAGGATCAGATGTTTTTTTTTTTCTGTATATTTTTTTATATATTAATAAAGTAACAAAGAAATAGATAGCCCAAATAAAAATGGTCCTTGAATTGTTTATAAAAAAAAAAAAAAAATACCGTTTTTATTTCGGTGAGATTTGTTTATTATAAGAGATTGACATTTTATTTATTATAAAATTCCTATCCCAGATTTACGTAGTTAAAATTTACAACTTTCAACTGTTTTTATTTGTCTTATAGTAATTAATTTCGAAAAAACGTTGTCTGATTTTAGCAATGCTTTTGCGTCCAAGCGATTGTACTTTATTTAATTCATAAAATGATATATCACCACATATCAACCAGGTCTGTTTATAAAAAAAAAAAAACTGATACTCGATTCAAGAATAATTGAATTAATGAAAACCAGAAACATTCTTTTTTGCAGACCAATTTGATTATGAATTGTTTTTAAATTCATTCACATACAAATTACAATTTATAATAATTTAAATGTAATGTTTGACAAATGCGTCTTATGCACGAAAGACACAATATTGTTATTAACAATTACGCTATAAAACACATAATTACATATAAAATTAAAATAGTCTGTATCGGTATTAGCCCAAAATGTGTTTGAGAGAATTAAAATAGAATAAGATAATTTTATTCACATGCAGAAAGATAGGATATTTTCGACAATAATATAATCTTTCTATAACCAAATATTTGTTTCAACTAAACGATACAAAACAATAGTACAGACGTGCTATAAAGAAAGGGGATCGTTAGAATTAGGCATTGCAAGATGTTAGATGTAGATAGTTTTGGTTGGAGAAGAGTGTTTTAAAAGCCAAAAATCGCATCAGAGTTTTAATGCCATACAGTAAGTTTATAAGTATACGAAGGACGTGTATAGATTTTGCGGTGGTTGCTTTTAAAAATGTATATTTAATAATTTTATTCACACTTGAAAGTATTCTTAAAGAGTGACCGCGACCATTAATTTATATTGTGTAATGGTTTATGTGTATATTTTACAATAAATGTACACATAGTATACCAAAATGAGATTACATTCCATTGTAACAATTAAAATAATTGTATATGTAAAATCTTTTAAATTTCCATAATTTCTTTTTACTTATTCTTTGTACAATATAAGGATCATAAAGCGCATAATATTTATATCCCTATTATGAAACCTATATTCATTCTTATATATATTCTTCCGCTTACTATTAATAAATATTATAATATAGTTTACACAAATAGAATTTTTTGTATAAATTTGTGGTTAAATATTGCATAGATTTATGTTTATAATAATATTCACATCAAAATAAATATATAATATAGTACGAAGTTTATAATAATATGTATATCCTTGAAAACTAATTCTTATGCAAACCGAATATGTAATGTACGTGATATTTTTTCGTTTTTTTATTTCATTTTGTGTATATAACAAAAGGATTAAACTTTAAATTAAATAAATATTAGTTTTGAAGATTTTAATGTTGAATTATATTAAACATTAATATAAAAGTGCATATTATAAAAATTATAACACAAAATATTTGCATTTTAAAATATATAATAGTTTTTACTTTCATTTTAGAAAATATACAGGGTGCCGTATATATATAATTCTTAATTAAACTATATGTTTGTCATATAGCCGAGTTGATGTAGTAAACCAATTTATCATCTTATTATATTATTTAATGCTGAACTTCAAAAATACAATATAATAGAATAAATGCGAGAATATATTTCGTCATATGAGAGCACTAGGACGGAATGGAGGTAGTGCCACTTACTTCCACAGATTTTTGTAACTTACATTACTAAATGTTTACGTACAAAATTGCAAGATAATCGCAACAGCACAAATTTTTTGTTATAAATAACATCATTATCATCATGACAATCATCATGAATACGGGAACACAGTCAAACTTTCTTTAAGGTAGGCGCAGATGAAGGAAGATGATTGATGTAATAGAAATATGATGCTACCTCAATCTAATGGGAAGATAATAGCAGAATAATTAGTGAATTGCTATACATTACCATGCGGAGTAATTTACCGAATTTACTGTAATGGATATTTGGTAAATACCATATAAACTCAACTTGGAGTAACATAACTTATTGAGTAATCTATAACCAACTTCTCCTATTAGTTTTTTATGCTGAACATTTTCACGCCATCATAAACACTCAAAAGAGTATCCTTTAACACACATACATATACAAACGGATAAGTTTATTTCCTAAAAATCAGGATATATGGTATATACAATATATGTGTTTATTTAAAGTAGACGCCGTCAATACAATGTGATCTAGTCCATTGTTCTTTTATGTTTATGTCTGTGAACAATTATATTGTCTGAGTTATTCAATAAAAAAAAAGTTTAACTTTAAATATCTGTTGTATAATATAAAATACAAGTTGTAAATGCACGTGAATGTCATTGATTGCATTATACACTCGTTTATCCGAATATAATATCACGCCAAAAAATCTTTTTATAATATAAAAATTTATACAATTGAATTTTTACCTAAAAGCAACAAGGCTAAATTTTCAATTTTTTTTTCTATAAATTTATTTCTTCTATCGTTACTATTCCATATAACAGATGCATTTGTGACAATCGGTATACAATGTATTGTATTATATATCCGTACAATGAATGAGTATTGAGTATATATTATTTATTAATAATTCACAAATAATATTTTACCTGCATAAACACTACTCTCTATACCGTATAGCACCTGATGTTATTATTTAAATACAGTAAATGAATATTGTTATTTAGTCCAAACTGACTGATATAAATATTTTGAACAACTTCGATTGAATACAATATTTACAACAATATTTTTTATATGAAAATTTAACTCAAATTATTGCTATATATTATTTATTTTCATAATAATTGAATGTGTTGTTAATAACTGAACTGGTTATTATTTCCTAAAATCTATTTGGGAACATCTCGTATACTATTTAAAGAATAAGAATAAATCTCTAAAAGTTACTATGAGTAAAAATTTATAAATAATAATAATAAGAATATTTGAAGAAATATTGAATAGAAAAAAAATTGATATTATGGAAAATATTTGATAAGAAATCAATAAGTGTAGTGACATCTCTTATCAATAATATTTATCATTACACTGGAATAATAGTAAATACACAAATTTTCAACTTTTTACTACCGAGTAAAGCCATCTATTTGTCATATATGTAAACATATACACACACACTAACGTAATCCAATATATTATTATTTATTTAAAGACATTTTCGATTCCCCTTAATTTTTTTATGAAAAATTAGAAATAAAATTTATATTTATATAAATCATAATACAAAATGTAAAATTGCTAATACTAGTAAAGTTTAATTGCATATTTTAACTTTTAATATTTTTTATAAATAAAAAAACATAATAATATCAAAATAATAGAAAAATGAAATAATATATTGTAAAATAATAATGTAACTATAAATATTCACTTACCTAAAGACAAATACTGCAAGGCATCAATGAATCAATACAATTCATAACAAAAAAAAAGCAACAGATGATTTGATTTTATAATATCCTTATGTATATTGTATTTATTGCACTTATATTTATTATTTTATTATTTTATTTAAAACACATAATATTAACATCAACGCGACCTTTGAATTAAACATATATTTTATTAAAAAGTTGTTGCATCATAACGTTGTGTTTGTGTTTATATACTTTTTAAATACGTGTATATAGAAAACACATATACAGACGCACAATGAAATTTCTTTTTATTAAGAAAAAACAAAAAAAAAAATAAAAAACTTGCTAAAACTTTCCTCAAGTTCGAGTTGTATATTCAATAAAAATAGATAAAATTAACAATTTTAATAAATATATAAACATTTAAATCATTAATAAACATAATTAAGCAAATTAAAAAATGTAATATATACAACAACAAAATTGTAATAAATTATTAATAATGGCGGATCACCCGATTGATTATGAAGGAAAAAAATGTCTGATTTTCTTTTTAATTTTTTGTTTTTTCTTACGCACAAAATTAATTTTATAAAACATCACACGATACAGAATACAATATTAAGTATTAATAATTAAAAAACGGATAAATACAATAAGAAATTATAATTTTTAATAATTTTATTAAAACTTAACAAATTATCGACGATTTTTTTTAATTTTTAATAAAGAAACTACTTTATAGTTGAGACGATCAGCGATATATATTTTTATTAACAAGTCGCGCGTCACAACGTTGTGTTTGTGTGTATATAATTTTTAAATACGTGTATATAGAAAACACAATGCGGACACACAATCAAATTTCTTTTTAAGAAAAAAAAAAAAAAATTGCTAAAATTTCCCTCAAATTCGATTATATTCGATAAAAACATATAAAATTAACACTTTTAATAAATATATAAACATTTATATAATTAATAAACATAATAAAGTAAATAAAAAAATGTAATTTATACAACAACAAAATTGTAATATAATTTTAATGTGAAATGGCGGATCACCTGATTGATAATGAAGGAAAAAATTGTGTGATTTTCTTTTTCAATTTTTTGTTATTTCTTACGCACAAAATCAATTTTATAAAACAACACACGATACAGAACACAATATTAAGTTTTAATAATTAAAAAACGGATAAATACAATAAATAATTATAATTTTTAATAATTTTAATTATAATAGCAAATTATCGACGACTTTTTTTAATTTTTAATGAAGAAATACAACTTAAAAATTGAGTGCTGAGAGAAACGAACACGAATAAATGTCAAACCAACATGGACCGACGCAGTGACGCTTTAATAAAATGTGACACAAAAAAAAAAAAAGAAAATCAATTTTTTTGTTTCTGTCAAATTGAAATAATTTTTTTCATGTATTTTATTATTATTATTATTATTTTTATTATTGTTATTATTTTTATCATTACTATTATTATTATCATATTTATAATTTAATAAATACATTTACAGGGAAGCAAATATTATCGATCTATTCATCAATTTCATACGACTTTTATGAGGAAATGTACATCTAAATCTTGTGGCACAATATGCCGATACCTTCCTGGTGCTTCCCTATAGTAGATCGCAAAGATTTTCCAACAGAATTACTCGAGTATCAATATTTATTCGATGATATTGAAATTTTGTAATTATAAGTTCCAAATGTCTATAGCGGAAATACTCTACTTTTTACAAACCAACTGATTATATTCCCAATATAATTGTTACACTATTTTTTATCCGATATTCTTTTATTTTCAAACTTCAACTAGTACAAAGTAATTCCCCCATTGGATTGTTATCATACATTAACTATAAAGTAGGTGTAGAGTGGTAGTGATAATTTCTATAGGTTTGGTAGAAGTAGGTAAACCTAGATTCCGATCCTCAATCAATTCAATATAAGAGAAAGATTTAAAATAGGATTGTTGACTATGTGCTACATAGGATATTCGAATTGATTGTTTAAATTGATCTTTTGATTTGTTGTTTCTTAATGATCGTGCGATAGGTGATTAAAAAAATTAGTAGCTTTCGGTTACAGCACACTTAGTAAATATGAAAATTCCTAGTTTGATCGAATATACTGCGAATACATAGCCTAAATAATTAGGTAAAAAGAACTATTTTAATAGTAAAAATTACATACCTTAAATGATGTTACATTTGTGTGTGCCTAGCCTGTGTTAATTTCTCTTGAATATTATATTTCCTTTGAATCGCAGTCAGCAAAAACGTAAATTCAACATATTGCAAAGTTACAAATCAAATATGTCCCATTGTTCTCGCTACCCTCTAAATGCAAGCTGATAATAGGCAAAATATAAAATAACGTTCAAATAACATTGCTATAGTAAGGAAAATTATTGTTTATAAAAACGAAAAACATTAAAAACTAAAATAATATAATTAATAATTATTAACAAACCTTATTGTAGCTGCTGAAAAGGGCTTGAGGCTTCAACCTCCTATATTCTGTTCCATTTCTCACATGCGGGGGACGGTTGACGATCGATGATCGATGTTTCGTGATCGTCGTGATTGAAAAACATCATGTTATATTTTATTTTCCATATAATTTCATTGTTTTTTATATTTATTTATTTATTTCATTTTTTATTGACATTAATGATAATGATAATTTTAATTTAATTATAAATTATATTATACATTGCACTTTTAAATGAAAATATTTTATTTATTTTTTTTTTAGTTATGTTATTTTTTTTTTCTTCCATTTCTCATTTTTTTTTTTTTATTTATTTATTTTTTATTTTGTTAGAAAATTATAAAATTCATTTTATAAAATTACAAAAAAATGTTTCTCCTAATATTTCGTATCGTTAATTTATAATTTGTATCCTTTTCTTCTCTTTCCTTATTCGTTTATTTAAATTAAATTAATTAAATGTCACTTTTCAAAAATTGTTTCAAACATATTTGTATTAATTTCTTATTGTGTAATAATTTTGAATTTTGAATTACTGGTGAAATAAAAAAATTAAATTAATTTTAAGTTTAAAAAAACTTCTTTTTTTTTCATTTGTTGTCTTATATACTTTTGGACTTTTGGAGGGTATATTTTAATTATTAAAATATTTTTACTTATTTTCCATTTAATGCATTCTTTTCTCCCCCATCATGAAATATTTTAAATTATAATTTCTATTAATTTTTAAATAATTTTATATTTTTGATTTATGACTTATGATTATGCATGAAATTAATTTGTGAAAGCTTTTTTGCATATTTGTTTAATGTAATTTTATTTTTTATAAAATTTTATTGGATTATTGCATTTTTTTATTATTTTTTTTTTAATTGTGTGTAGTAATTAATTTATATAATGAAATATAAAATATAACAACAAAACAACAAATATATTCTGACATTTAAAAGATTTTTTTCTGTTTAATTTATTGTATAATTAATTAATTTAAATATTAAGTTTATATATAATTTATTTTAATTGATTGGATGCGTATTATTTAAAATAAAAAATTTAAAAAAACACAACAAAACAAATTAATTAAAAAAAAAAAATTGAGTTTAAATGAGTTTTTTTTAAAACATATTTTGATTCTCTTTTTTTTTTATTTAAATTATTCCATTATTATTTTGCGCAATTAAAAAAATAACTATTATTAAAAATTGTATTTTTTTATTTGAATTAAAATAATGAAAAAATAAAAAATTAAAAAACACAAAAAATTGGAAGAGATCATAAAACAAAATATTTAAAATGAAAAATTCTTATTTATATTATAATTATTATAATAAAATATAAATTTTTTTCACATTCTTATTTATATAACAAAATTATTATTAATAATAATAATAATAATAATAATAATATTGTGTGTGTGTGTGAATAAAAAAAAAAAAAAAGAATAAAAAGGGTAACATATAAAAAAAAAATGGATAATAAATCATTTTCAATAATTATAAGTTTTGTTGTAGGGTTAGTACACGACTATAGGTAACGAGATAGCTGGTAACATAGATAACATTAGTAATAAAGTTGGATGGCGAATTTCATAGAATTTCAAACAGTTCCCGAAACACGTTATATGCACATAAACATTGTACAATAACAATTTACTGGCACTGGATCATATCCCACGAAAGACGGGAAAATGTTGGAGACCAATGATCCATGTAATGGTAATGGTTCTGATACTAGCTATATATTTAAAAAATATATAATTGTATAAATTTATGATTGTATAAAATCATTAATGCATTAGCTTGCATTGGTACATCGTTCTATACTTTATGTTTTTTATACGAATGGCAATTTACCATAAAAATATACGTCAATTGAAATGAACTGGCCCAAAAGCTTGCCATAATTAATAGCTGGGGCAATGAGCCAATCGTTAGCTGCGATATTAAGACAATGTTCATCATCGTCAGGTATCAGTAACAGCTTAACCACAATTTATTGTTATGAAAGCGTACACACACAATCATCGCCAATGATTGCTGATTGACGCTCAACGAAAAATGTTAGAATTATTTTAGATTTTCTGTTTTATAGTGACGGTTTTTACTGTCATATATATACATAACTATGATCTTATCTAATCCGAGCATTGCACGAATTTACAATATTATAATATTATTACTAATGTTACCCTATCGTGTATTGGCACACAGTCGTACCAAAAACTCTCCGCAACAAATTTGCATACTTTAATTTTATTATTATTAATAATAATATTTATATTTATAAAATAGTATATTTTTTTATATAAATGTATAATTTATATTCATATATTTTTTAATATATATACTAATTTATTATGATAATATTATTTATATATACTCGTATATATTTATTAACTATACATTAATAATTAATAATAATCTTAAGAATTAAAAAGCAGCACCAAAAACTTGTTTATTTTTATATTTATAATATATTTTTTAAATATATTTTTAATAATGTTTTTTTATTTTATTTATTTATTTTTATATTTCATTTTAGAATTTACTTTAAATTAGCAAAATAATAATATAAAAAAAAATTCTTTAATTTATTTATATTTTATAATTTATATAATTTATCAATAATTAAATTTTAAATTCCATTTTGCAAAATATTTCATTGTTTTTTTATTTTAATTTTAAATTTAATTTAATTTTTATTATTAATATTTGACCTAAAAATTTATTGTTTATATAATTTTTAAAATTTTAAATTATTATTTCCAATTATAATTATTAGTTTTTAATGTATAAATTTTTCTAGCTATTCAATTTTTTTCTTTTATTTATTATACCAATTTATTTTTAGATTAAAAAAATCATTTCTTGTATATAGAAAAAACATTGTTAGTCATTTTTAATTTTAATATAATATTATTAAATATATTAGTATTGTTGTTGTTATTGTTGTTGTTGTTGTTATTATTATTATTATTATTAATAATATAAATATATTAAACATTAGTGTATTAGTTTTATTGCGTATAAATTTATTAAATAACTTAAAAATTTTACATAATAATTAATAATTTTTTTTTTCTTTTAATTTAGTGTTAAAAATTACTTAATTTTATTTTTATATATTTATTTATTTATTTTTTTATATGTAACTTAAAGTCTTAATATGAGAGCCTATGGCACTTTCCTTGTAATTTCAATTAAAATAATAAAATCGACATAAGAAAAATAATAAAATGAGAATTTAAAATTTTTTATAAAACATTTTCGTATAGGTACACACATTTACACATAGTAAAATAAATATATTATATTAATTTAATAATCAAATACAATTTTAATATTTTAATTTAATTAATTCAAAATGAACTGGTGAAAAACGTTTTCGATTATTGAAAATAAAAACTACAGAACGTAAGTTATTAGAAGCAGCTAATGTTATTTGTTGTACATGTGTTGGTGCCGCAAAAGCCGGTATACCGCAAAGTTTATTTGAACGTTTGTTGTTGTTCTTGATATACGACCATGTCGATTGGAAATACAATATCGTATGCATTCCGTATTGCCAGAATTCCCATCGAATTTGTTTTATGAAGCTAGTCTCCGAAATAGAAATAAAATTTGAATTTCTATGGCCACAACCGGTTTTTCTTAGTTACACAAGGACAAGAAGAAATTGCTGGTTCAGGTACGTCATATTTAAATCGTACCGAAGCATCTGATGTCGAGAAATTAACAAGAAACTTTTTAAAAGCGGGTGTAAAACCAGAACAAATTGGTATAATAACACCATATGAAGGACAACGTGATTATTTAGTACAAAATATGCAATTTCAAGGAAGTCTTCATTCAAAATTATATCAAGAAGTTGAAATTGCAAGTGTTGATGCATTACAGGGACATGAAACGGATATTATAATAATTTCATGTGTACAATCGAATGAACATCAAGCTATTGGATTTTTGAATGATCCAAAACGTTTAAATGATTCATTACCGCGGTCCAAATTTGGTATCATAATTGTTGACAACCCAAGAGTATTGTCCAAACAACCACAATGGAATCACCTATTACATTTTTATAAATAACGTAAAGTATTGGTTGAACATTCGTGAAATAATTTAAAAGAATCAAATCCGGGTTTACACTTTATGTCAACTGCTATGTACGATGCTAAAGAAGCAATGATGTTCGATTCTGATTATGATAAACCATTTTCTAATCATCCAATGCATAACCAACAACTTCAACCATCAACTTTAATTCAAACATGAAGCGGACAACCAGCACTACCTCAACCATTACCAACATTAAGCGGTTATAATCAACTGAATCTACATATAGAAATGTTTGCCCGATAAGTTTGCTAGAAACATTTTGTTTTCCATAATATGAATAATGAGAGTACTGAAAGTTAATTTGTAAAATCTTAAGAGTACATCCACATCAATCGATTACAATTATTAATGTTCATGCAAATAATTGGCATATATCTTTTAAAATAACGTTAAACGATGTGAATTATAACATATTATGTAACTTAAAAACTTAAATAAAATATTAAAATTATTATTATGTGAAATATATAGAAAATGATGTGATTATTTTTAAAATATTAAAAATTAAGATCTATGCGTTAATTGGGTTGTTTGACTACGTTTTGGTGGTGGCGGAGGTGGTGGACGTTTTTTTATTGATAACATATTATTTGATGGTGATGGTTCCAGTCCCATATCACTACCTAAATTTTCATATAAACTATCCCCACCATAATGTTCTTGTACCCAATTACTAACATTTGATGTTTCACGATAATAATGAGAAGTTGAATTTAATTGTAAATCACCAGCACCAGTTGCTGTTGTGGACGCACCATTTACTGAATTTGACGATGCAGGACCACCTATAAAATCACGAAAACCAAGTACTTCATGTGGTGTTGTGGCCGGTTCTAATTTACATTTTTGTGAAACCTGCCATTTTTTACGCATAACACGTTGTAAATCTTTTAAAAAATCACGTGGTGGATTTGATGTTGATTCAAGTAATCGCTTCGGTGATGTTTGTTGTGAATGTTGATAAAATTGTGATGGCGATTGTTTTTGTTCAAGTTGTTGATGGATAAATGATGATGATAGACGTGTTGCTTCGGCACGTGGTGGTGGCGGTGGCGGAGGTGTTGTTGAATATAATGATGATGATGTTGGTGATTGTAATGGTTGTGTATGACCATAATTATAAGCATCTTTTGAAAATCGACGTGGTGATAATTGTTGCATATGTTGTTGCTGTATTATTTGATCTTCAAAACATACTTTTCGTCGTAATAAAACAGGTGAATCGGCAAATGATACGGATTTTGTAGGCGGTGCCGGTAGTGTGACAGGTGGTTGCTGCCCATTACCATATGGTGGCGGTGATTTATATGGCGGTGCTTTTATAATAGATGGTTTTATTGTTTTTGAGAATATTGGCAGTGGTTCCTTTTTCCATTCTTGTGATGGTAACATCATCGGTAATGTTTTATTATTATTTATGTGGTTTATATTATTATTATTATTATTATTATTATTATTATTATTATTATTATTATTATTATTATTATTATTATTATTATTAATATTATTAATATTATTAATATTATTAATATTATTATTATTATTATTATTATTATTATTATTATTATTATTATTAATATTATTATTAATATTATTATTAGTGTTATTAGTATTTATTATATTGAAATGTATTGTTTGGTGTTGTTGATGTGAAATTGGATGAACAATATCAATGGATGGTGATGTCGGCGGTAGTGAGGATGGTGGTATTGTTGATGATAATTTTAGCGGCGATGTCAGATATATTGGTCGAATATCAGGTGGCGGTGGTGGTAGACTAAGTAATGACATTTGTGATCCAGATAAATCATCTTGTGTACCTGACAGATCACATGGAGGCGGCGGCAGTGGTAACGAATCAAGTGAATATGTTGAACCATTTAATAATGTAACATTGTCATCATCATCAATCTCAATATCATTACTATCTGCAGTAGTACATCGAGTATCGTCCAGTGGTGGAGGTGGTGGTGGTAATGATAATGTTGAATCTGTCATACACGAAGACATTATTTCCAATGGACTTAATATATTTTGATTTAAATTTATATCATTATTATTATTTATATTATTATTATTATTTAAATTAAGATTTATATTATTATTAATAACATTTGGCTGATTACAACTTAATGGTGTTGTTGGTGCACTTGGTGTTGGCGTTGAATTAGACGAATTCATACTTTCTATTGAACCACGATTATTTGGACGTCTTTTTAATGTACCACTATTATTACTTTCTTCACTACGTCTTCGACTATGACGTCTTGTCAATGTACCGCCACGTTCTGGCGATGCCAAATTACTGGTATCAGTAATTGAACTAGTACCATTATTCGTACAATATGTAGTTTCACCAACTTCCTTCAATTGTCTGGTCATTGATGTTAATGGTAAATTTGGTTTCATTGATGGTTTACGTTTTATTGTACCAGTTGGAAATTCGGAATCAAAACCACTATTCTCATCTGATAGACAACCACTTGAACTAGAACTTGAAGCACGTGACAAACGCCCATTTGTTGATGCCATTAATAAATTCATATTGTTGTTGTTATTATTATTATTATTATTATTAATATTATTATTATTAATATTATTATTATTAATATTATTATTATTAATATTATTATTATTATTGATATTATTATTATTATTATTATTATTACTATTATTATTATTGTTATTATTGATGTTGTTGTTAATGTTATTATTACTAATATTACTATTATAAACAGTATTGTTATTGTTATTATTAATATTTGTAGTACTATTATTATTAATATTAATATTATTACTATTATTATTATTATTATTATTATTAATATTATTATTAATATTATTAATATTATTAATATTATTTAAATTATTAATATTATTATTGTTATTATTACTAATATTGTTATTGTTGTTATTGTTACTAATATTATTACTGCCACATTTTGATGGTAATGGAACTGTTGATATTATACTTCCAATGGATGCACTACGTGTTGATGAAAATTTATCCAATTCTTCACGAGCTAATTCCTCTAACATGCCACGATAATTATCCAATAAAATTTTACCATATTTTGCAATCCGAATGGCTGTAAACCATCTTTCAAGATTTTCAGTATCTTCGGCGCACAACATTTTAATGGTGCGTAATGCTTTTGTAGTTGCAGATGTTGATAATATTAGCGATGATGAATTTGATGATGATGTTAAGGTGGACGTATCTTTTTGTGGTTTTAATGCAAGTGTATATTCGGTTGGTGATTTATATTTTTTCTTCCAACCAATACCTTTGTAGATTTCATGGCCCGAGAACAATGCGTAACATATCAAATCACGTGAAGATTTAGTTTTTTCTTTTGGAAAATAATATAAACCGGATGCACGTAATACAAAATGATAACGTTTCCATCCTTTACGTGAATCACATTTTAAATATAATGGGCCTTCCATTGTTATTTGATTACCCGATGAAAAAAATTCATCCAGCAACATTGCTCTGCAATAGAAGAGTATGATAAAAATAATTATTATTATTTATTGTATTATATACAAAATATACAAATATATACAAAACAACACAGTCGTCTCTTTAGATAGTAAATTCGATGACAACTACCTACTTATTTATAGTGGTTCAGCTTCAGAAAACTTTTTAATAAAATTTTGTATGCTTAAATTTATAATGTAATTATATGACTACAGGGTTCCTAATTAACTTACAAGCAATCAATAGTCCAACACTCGGTAGCGCAGTTGCATAGTGCTAAAATATATATATATATTATATATATTGATCATGAAATATAGCAGGTTCAAATCCGCTATTTTTTCATAGGAGATTTTTCGGTATTTATTTTAATACTAAAATTTTTCTGCTGGGTGACCATTTGTTCGTTGATGGAATAAAAAGAAAAACGGATATCTTTGAAAATATGGTGTTGGACGCTATTCAAAGATTAACAATGTCACATAACTATGGGCTAATCACCCATATAAAAATAATAGTATTATGAAAACATCTATCTTTCGTAAATTACAGTACAGCACACAATTGCTAAATTGTTATATACTCCCATGCGGAGTAATTTACCAACTTGGTGGTAATGAAAGGTTTATTAGTTGACATAAAAGCTCCACAAATATGCAAAATATGATTTAAAAAAAAAAAAAAAATCAATAACCAGGCGGCAGTTTTATGATATCACCAGAGCATTTTTCGGGAATATGTTATGGAAAAAATGTGATCATTTATCATCTAAATGTTTATCAAATATAAGGGATTGGTAGGATGATAATGGAATCGATTAAAGAAAATTAGAAGGAGCAGCTGATTGCAATACTAAAAAAACGATTTTGAAAAGTGCTTTTAAATTATTTGATTAACGTTCAAACGATGGCATCATCAGTAAATGAATAAAATTATAGAAAAAATTAAGAAACGGATGTACATATATCATTTACCTTCGTTAACTTATAACAAATTCTGTAATATTTGAAATACAAACCTTGTGTGTTCGTCATGTTCACTACCGGGTGCCATTTGTGTTCCTGGCAAAAATTTTTCCGGTGTATTAAATAATGTTATTTTATCAATACGTTGTAAAAATAGTACTCGATTCTTAGAATCATTACTCCAATTCATAAGATTATCCACTAGTAATTCATGGTCTTCAAATAAGCGTTCTAATAAAAAAAAAAAACAATCATTTTTAAAAACGACATTAAGTCACTAGTACTTTCGTATTTTTTCAATCTAAATATTTTCTTAATTCAAAAACACTAACCCATTTGTAATTCAGGTAAATGTTCAACTAATGCCCAATGAGGTTCCATTTGAACATGATTTTTATCTGCCAATAGTCTAGTAACATGTCCGCATGTCATTGTTTCATCAACTAATAATGATTTTGATGCACCATCAGATGTAAATGATTTTACAAATAATCTTCGTACCGATGCATGTTCTAATTTTTGTAAAGCTAAATGAATTTTCGCTGCTTTTGCACTATCACACTAAAAAAAAAAGGTTAAAAATTACATTTTTTTTAAATATAATTTATAAAAAATAAAATTCACAAACTTGTAATAAATTAGAATGTAATGGTAAATTTTTTGAATGTGCTGAACTAATACCACTCGATGCAGACGATTCACTTGATAACAGTGATACGGTATCACTAAATGCAGAATCATTATCAGGACTATCTGTTCGTGGTTCTCTTAATGGTCCATTATTATTTAGGCCACCACCACCACCACCACCACCACCACCACTACCAATGCAGGCGCCACCGCTACCTATGTTTCCTATAACAATACCGATACCACTGCCAATACCGCCAATACCACTTTCAGAACCACTCCCAGTTCCACTTTCTGATGACGATGATATTGTCGAATTTGTTACAGCTGATATTGTTGAATTTGAACGACTATGTGCACGTCCCAGATGATTACCATCATTAATGTTACGTTGTTCCAATAAATTTAATTCACCTAAAATTGCATCCAATTCAGCTTCATGTGTTTCTTCTAAATTTGCCATTGAAAAACGATATGAACTTGTACGCTCCGATGAAGTTTGACTGTGCGGTCGTAAACGTGTTGTAACGTTTGATACAATTGTTGGTGGTGTTATTGTATGATTGGGGATCTCTAGACCCTATAATGACAAAATAAAGAAAAAATAATTAGTTGTTTATAATATTTCAAAAATTTCACATATTACAATTTATCGCGCGTTTTGGACAACAATATGCAAAATAAGTAAACAAAAAAACAAACAAAAGGCATGTACAAAACCAATTTGCAGTCAAGTTATGGAATATTTGAGTATTTAGCAATTGAACACCTATTGTTCTGTAAATATATGTTTTTTCTAGATAATTTATATATTCAATTATGTTTATATGTAATTGAATAGCTCGCACATAGCGTTGTTTGTATGGATACATTATTATTACCACACTTTGAACAGCTACCAACCATGCACTGAATCACACACAATTACCATATCGAAGTGATAGCAAGATATAGGTAACACAAAGTTATGAAGACAAATGGAATATTTGGCAATAGAAAAAGCATTTCTGTTTGACTTAAATTTCCACTTCAATTCCATCTTCTTAACCTAACCTCTGCAATCTGCCATGTAGTTGAGGAATGCCTCATAACTTTAACATTTTCTATCGTAGATTCAATTATCAATTTCAATTTTTATTTTTTTTGCACGTGATGAAATATATAGGTGCGGGAACAAAAAAAAAAAAAATGAAAACTTTCACAATCATCCAAGCTGTTGTGGAAATGGGAAACAATATTCTTTCATATAATACAATATCAGAATTGTATAGATGTTTGTGTGTGCGGATTAAAAATACGATAATTTATTCAATTAATGAATCCATATTTTTTTGCATCAGACAAAGGAAATTGTAATTAAAAATCAAATTATATTTTCCGATTATATAATACCTATATCCGATACAGTATATATATCAACGAATCAATTAATTCATATCCATCCGGTCGTTTCTGGTTTGTATATAATATAAATACATATAGTTTTATGCTTGCATACATAATATCCGATGTAGTCGTACAGACAGACATTTGAATTAGCTGTCTACATGACAGCAGGTAACAAAATTATTAGGTATATGAAAACGTAATAAATTACGTTATATGAAAATATTTATCTGCATGGGACGTCCACAAGTGCTTTTTTGAATTCTTACACAGCGGGTAATAAAGTATCTGTGATGCAGGACATAACTGCCAGAGAGTTCGTAAATGAACAAAACTGTTTCACTACATCGAATTCCTCTCGCATGTAAAGTGCTTTGCATAACTTTTGAGTATATTTTCAAAGCAACCGACGAAAAATGCTTAAGTAGTCTTAATTAGTTTTATTTAAAAAGAAACAAACATCTAGGTGTTCGTCTTCTTCTGGATAGTACAGCATTTTATTTAAGGAAATTTTTCATTATATTTTGACCTTAAAATTAGGCAAAAAAGATAAAATGGAAAAAAGAAATTGATTTAACCAATTTTACTGACAGCCATTCTTATGTGATTGTGATTTATTTTGTGTACACATTCATACTATAGTGCAATAAAAGGAAAATGTAGTGGAAATTATATGTATAATATTTATTTATATGTCTCATCCTATATATTGAACGCGTGCTTTATCTTGGATTTAGACACAATCTGACGATTGTACGATACTTCAATATACACTTACACATAACAAACACATTAACGCAGAAAAATAACAACATACTTTTGCATTGTCTGCCAAATAAATTCTCGCATTCAATATAATACAAATTAATGTTTTTAATTTTCGATACACTTTTTATACGTCCTTTCGAGCATGTTTTTAAATTCAGTTGTACTTATTTTATAACAAAAACAATACACGAGTACTTATGAGATTTTAGTTTGAAGATTCTATTTTGAATATGTGCTGTTTAGGTTCTACAATAATTAAAATCAAGCCACCATAACCGCATAAGGATGCTATAAGGATCAGTACCTTAGCATGATATTTTAAGGACACTTCACTGCAAGTTTATATGAAAGTGAACTTAATTAGAATTCAAAAGTTTATATTTATAACTATCCGACAACCAGCTCAGAAAAAATATATAATTAATATTATAAAAGTATAATAGAAATTATAACAGTTATAATAGAAAAAGTATTTCTATATGTATCTAGTATTTTAAATACTTTAGAGAGTATAGAAGTATTTAAATACTTTTTTTTAATATACTAGCTGAAGTATCAGCAATATTAAACCAATCTGATGATATAAAAGAGCTATATTTGATAGGATATATGTTTATTATTTATATCATGTATATAATGACCGAGAACTTATTGTACAGCCCACGTATATGCTACATATATCCTTTCTCTAATGTAACAATAGAAAAATCACTGATATTTTTTACGTGCTTATTTGTTGCCAATTTTATATGATTGTGTGTGTGTGTGTGTGTGTACAATACATTACGTTATGTGATTTTGTGTGTAGAAAAGATGTCTATTATTCGTTTATGAAATATTATAGATTTATTTATATTATAGAAAATTATTATGGCAAAAAAAAAAGGCAGTATATATATTTTGTTGTTGTACTGTTGCTGCTTTTATATACGCAATAAATCTGAACTGTTATCACTTGGTAAAAAGCTCTTGTGGAAAATCTGATAATTTCCTTTAATACTTCAATAATTTTATACTTAAATTTATTGTTTGCTCTCTGCTGATGGTTTATGTTTTTTTCTGTTTTTTTTATTCTTGTTATTATAATAAATTGTTACACATAAGTTTTTTTACGATCCAATAAACACACACACGCAACAAATTGCAAAACTTATTTATTATTAAAATGGTTGTTATAAGTGCGATGATGATATCTAATCTATATTTATAGGTTGTTATAAACGAATTTATATAAAGGAATTTAAGGATAATTTCATGTTATACTATAAATATAAATATTCATGTGTGTTTGTGTGTGTGCAACATATTATATTGTTATCTGTTACATAATTATGATCAATTTGGTTTGGTTAAATATTTTTGTGATTGCAATGGTATATATGTCTAGGGAATGATAAAATTTGAGATTAATAAATGTTTTGTGTATGTAAAAATATCAAAAATTTACTTCAATAAAAAAATATTTATTTAAGTTGTAAGAATATATTGAAATCAAATCGTAGCCTCAGTAGAGAAGGACATAGAAATTTTGCAATCATTAATAATTGGCAAACTGGTAATATTACAATTAGTTACGTGGTGGCAAGCAAAAATACCCACAACACTAGTACCAATATTATTTCCAGAATTGTATATAGACACATTGGAATGCATATAAATTAAAAACAACCAAAATTCTCTGAAGCTATTACACTCATGCAATAACACACGTAAAGCCAATATAAAAACATACAAATAAATTCATAACATAATCTTTTAATTTTATACAAGCTTTATTAATAAATAATACAAAGGATGTCTCTAGTTCATCACCTTGACCTATGCATGTGTTTTATTATTTATGCGATAAATAAATATGTTATACATTATTTAAACAAAATTAAAATTATAAATATTCTAAGAAAATAAAATGTCTGTGGATTAATTTTTATCGATGTTGCAATTATAAATGAACATTTTTATATTTATACTTAATTGTTATCGCATATGCAAAAATAATAATACTATGTCAATGTGTAAAATGAAAATATCAGCTGTATAAATAAATAATAAATCCGTAAATAGGACGAAGATATTCTTCTGTTTTGTTAAACGATGACACGGATCTATATATTATTGAAGGTAAAAATGTTGAGCTATACAAAATGAATGTTTGTTGTGTCGTTTATTTATTTCGGAATTCAAATCTGTTACTAGCAAGCATTAAGAAAAATTAATTTTTATGCGTTAATCTTACATCTGCTGTATATATTATATTATATTTTGCAAATTTTAACCATATTTGAGATTGAAATGAATAAAATATATTGTATTAGTTGTGGTATTACCGCTGCACACAACCTATAACATTTTGGTTTGTTTTTATTTATTTAAAAATCGGTGATATCCAGAGACCATAAGAGAATTTTTATGTTTTTTTTTTCAAATATTTACATAGGCCGTTTTGAATATAACATTTATACTGTTTCTGAATTATGTACACAAAACACAATGAGTCCGAAATCATATATGCGTGAAATTAATTTGTGTTTATGTATTTCAATATTGTGTATATGTTTTGTTAAACGTTAACAGTATACACATACGTTTTGTTTGATGTAGGTAATTCTTTAATACATATGATGAGGATATAATAAATAATTTATATATCCAATTGAAAATTTGAAAAAGAGAATAAAAACTTTTTTATTTTTTAATTAAAAGTTTTGATTTTTGTTGAAAATGTTAACCTAAATATTTAAAATTACAATATATAATACGAGTATATTGATGAAGTGTTAGGGGAGGGGTTCTGGTTAGTATTGAGGTCAATCATTGTGATGAATAAAAATACTTTTTGGTTATCAAATGACTTGAATGGGCAGCGATACGAATTAATGTATACAATGTATGAAGTTAATAATTCAATGAACATTTCAGAAAAGCTAAATGCAATGACGCCACAATCGGGGTTGATTCAAGAAATTAAATATGGAAGATATAATTTGGTATACGGATGGATTCCCCGCACAAAACAACAGTGGTGAACGAGAGAGTTCAGATTTAAATTCTTCAAGTTCCAAACCGTGTTTGCAAGGACGCTACAATCTTTCAAGCTAAATTGTATTGTGCACACACTCTAGGTTTACTATTTACTATATACTACACTCCCCCATCATAACACCTAATAATTTCGAAAAAATTAACAAGTGTATGTCACACAATCTTTATTTGTAAATATTATAATTTTTATTAATCAATAATTATGTTTTATTTATCCCAGGGGTCATTTACCTTTACATTATATACAAATGCCATATATAAAAACTATATACACTATAATATTGTCAATATAGATATTGAGACCATTTAATATAAAATCTCTTATGTATATTATTTTATTATTATTACAAGTATATATTGAACAATAAATAAATACACTTTTTATTTTATTTTATTTTTAAATTTATGACTTAATCTTATGAATTGTGATTGTGTGGATAAGTTTGTCGCATAAGGTTCACTTAACTTGGTCAGATATATATAAATAGTAATTTATTATTATAGTATACACAAACGCTTATTTTATTATCCATATATATATATTATGGAAGAACCAAACCCCATTTATGTGTGTTTGTGTGTGTATATTGAGATTTGATAGTAAGGTTTTTATTATTGGTTTGTATATATTCATTCGATGGATGGATGGATGGATGGATGAATATTATAAAAGTAGGTGCATTATGGATTTGTATATAACAAATATATATTAATATATGTATACAAATAACTGTAAACATATAAGGACACCGATATACCGGCGATAAAAAAAATAATATCCATACGGATGGTGTATATATTACATACCCAAACTCTGTCCGAAAAAATAACCAATAACCGGAATTTAAATAATGTTACACAACTGAAATGCATGAATTTTCACATGATCAAGTGTAGATATGGCATTACCATATCCGTATATATTAGGAAGTGATTCAGGATATTTTTCGCAAAAAAAAAAAGGTAACAAACCTTTAATTCGCTTGTACGTTCATAGTATCATCTACACCTTCTCTGCCCGGCTTTGAATAGTTAATCGCAGTATTTCAAACGTTTCGCTAAACTCATTCAGGTTTAATTTTCGGACCACGTGTACATATATATAAAATATATATTGAAAAACAATCATAAACAGACTGGTTTATTATTATTATTATTTTGTGACATTCCTTTTTATAAGCGCTAAAGTAAACAATAAATAAATTTATTGTTTTTAGTATATACACACAAAATAAATATAGTAAAAATATATACCTATACAAGAGAGTGGTTCGGTGTGAAGTGATGATTTGTTACAATATATGTGGAGGTGTTTGTTTCTCTGGACTCAGTTTGAGGATATTTCAAAAAAAATTCGTTTACATCACCACACCAGATCTAATAGAGCTTTGAAAATTCTATATAGATATGGGGCTGTATACGATGCCTTCATTATCGTTGAATGAATTAAATCTAGTTTTAGCAGCATAACAAATTATAGAGAAAATAACGCAAGGATACTTTCAGATAAGTACAAATTTTTTTTTTGCTAATACAGAACCACTCTGTGTAAATGATATAATGCCAACGAACGCGTGTATATGTTATATATTTGGAATTTTTAGTAAGGAGAAACGTGTGAAGAAAAATATTTTGCTTCGTAAACAAAAAAAAAATTGATCCCACACATTTTAATTATAAAATTTTTTTTAAGTTTTTAGTTTTACTCCTATTTTTCAAAATTTTACCATAAATATTTTACATCAATATAAAATGAATACCCATATTTATCGGTGCATATTTATAATTTTAATATATAGTTTGATTGTTTATATTAAACGAATTACCCGGTCAGGAAGAATTCTGTTTCCTTTGAAGCGATCTATGCAACGCAAACCATTGTTTTTTTTAGTATGAACTGAAGTGCTGCGGTCAGAAAGAATTGATTGTATTAACCGGAATGCAATGTCTGGTGAATACGGTGGGTAGGCTAAAATTTCCCAGTCATAACATCATTTGAGTTCTTACCAATTAAATAAATGGAAAAATATATATAATTTATCATAAAATCTATATGTGATGCACATACCCTAAAACCATTCAACGTGGCCACAGCCCAGCCCACCAATATTTCACGTATTTAACAACATTTTTAGAATATTATGTATTATATAAAAAAAGACTAAAAAAAATGTATAAAAGGATTACTCTATTATGACATTATCAAAATTGTTGTGTTGTCCTTCTGCTAGTTCACTGTCTTGATTCATTATAAAAAAATATTTATTTTTTTTTTTTTCTTTTTTTTTTTTTTTAAATTTATTCAACTGATTTAATTAACACTAAACTAAACTATTTCACTTTTTACAATTACTTAACATTACTAATTTTCACTTACTTCAAATAAATTAATATTAAACAAATTTCTTACTTACTACAATTAATTAAATATACTCCCCGTAATTTTAATTTTACATTAATCTTATATACTATTTTTTTATTCCCACTTATACAAAAAAAATGCTATTATATATATTTAAATTATTTACATTACATATTTTTACGATTTAACATTATTGTTAAAATACAAAACCTAATCACATTTTCATACATATCAATAATAATCGCACGTGTAATACTTTTGCTGATTAATTATATATATAATACTTAAGAGTTCAAACAACTCTTAAGTACAAACGAATATCAATTTAAATTATTAAAAAATAAAATATAATTAATTTACTTGCAATTACAATCTATTATTGTTTACACATGCAAAATAATAAATGTTATATGATATTTTGTTTATGTTGTTATTATTATTTATTTTTTTATACAAATAATTCATATAACAACATATGCAAATCAATTAAACTGCAATTACAGTCATCAATTATATTCCTATTATTTAAGGGATTCGTGTTAATTATAGTTAAGGTTAATATAACCCTCGCTATACAACACTCCTCCCCCCTTTAACCAATAAAGTTTACATTGGAAATGGAAACTTTAAAAAAAAAAAATTATTTAGACGACAGTTTCATTATTTTGATTTTCATTTGATTCAAATTTTTTACTATTTTTAAATTTATTTTTTAATCTAATTATTGTGATATATATGAAATATGTCATTACGATTAGTATTAAAATATAAATCATGGAATAATGATGTAAATCATGTTTATTATAATAATTTTGTTTGTTAATTTCCTCAATATAATTTACATCTACACCTATTCCTTTTAATTTATTTGTATTATCTATAATATGTAATGGCTTGATCCAATTATTATTTTTAATATTAGCATTTAATTTGTCTATTTTTATATTTTCTAAATTTATTCTTAAAAACTGTTCATTTATAATAGTTTTATTATTTCTATAAGTATGAATTAATATTTTATTAGATTTTAGCATACAATTATAATCTAATTCTATTATTCCCCTACCCTTAATTATATAAAAATTTTCTATATTATTACAACTTACTAATATTTTACTACTTTGATGTATGATATATATTAATTTATTTTGACTTTCTAATTGAATCCAAAGTTCATCCTGAATTTTTACAATTTGTTGTAAACACGTAACATTACTATGAAGATTATTTTTCAAAAACATTTCAGCTATACAATTAGAAACAACGGAATTTTGCATAACGCGATTGAACCAGCAAACATATCTAATATTGTTTTTATAACACTTATCTAATTTTGCTTCGTTTATTTCAATATGATGTCCTCCCTTTTCATCAATCAACATATAATCTTTATCAATAACTTTATAAATATACATATTATTTTCCAACAATATTGGAACTGCTGTAATCTTTTGAATAGAAAAAGTATTAACATTTAATATCGGAATTTTGATTTCAAATAAGATTGTATTATTAATAATTAACGATGTAAATGAAATCATTTGATACAAGTCGTGTAAATTGAATCCACCTCTACTTGTAGGAGTCATTAATTCCATAGGTAACATCTGTTGTATTCGTTCAATTGAATCTATTAACGACTGTGAATTAATTAAATACGGGTGTAACTTCCCTTGTGATGAATATAAAATTATATCCAATAATGTCCTCTGCTCGTTATCAATTTGTCGAATAAAAATAAATATAAGATCAATTAAACCTTCAAATGTTACCATATTAGTTATAGATTTTACTTCATTATCAATATCATTCATTTGTTTATTCAAAATTGCAAAATTTTCATTATTAGATATCATAGAAGAATTCATAATTTCCATTTGCGTCTTGAATATCGTAGTATGTTTTTCCAATATCACATCAAATATCTTCCCTTTATCATTTAACTGTTTAACTTGTTCATTATAAAAAATTTCATCATTCGCATCCATTGTTCCAAACAAACTTTTTGATAAAGTACCTATTATGTTTACCAATCCACGTCTTTTCCTTATTTTCTCGTCTTGATTTATATAATGTTGTAAAATTTCCTGTCTATTATTTATTTCATTTCCAATTAAGTTAAATTCTTTTATAATCTGTTCACATCGTTCTTCCAAATTTACTTCCAACTTCCTACAAATTCCATTCGCATTGTTTCGAAGAATATTAAAATTATTTATATCTTCCATAAAACTTTCAAGTTTTAAAGAAGTTACTAATTTCCAATGATTTTGTACAAAAAGTACACTACCTAATTTTTCTACGTAAAAACCACTATCCGCATCTAATTGTTTAATTATTGTTTCCGCATTAATATAGCTTTTAAATGATGAACAAATTAATATAATGATAATTAAATTACTTCGCCAAATGTTTTTTAATGTTTTCTTGATCATATCTGTAAATTAAATTTATCACAAATAAATCTTAATTCTATTTTTATTATTATTATTATAAGAATTAATTAATTGTTCTTATATAATATTACATTAAATTCTACATTCGTCATTTATCTAATCTGATAATATCTAATTTTTAAAATTCAACTTATTATTTGAAATGTATTTAAATAAATTTTACCCTATGTCATTTATCACTTAATAATATTTTTCTATGTTTATTGCATTAAATTATTAATTATTTCTATTGCTATTCCGTATTAATAATAATTTATAAAAAAAATGATTATTATTTTTCTTTTAAATTGCAATTGTTCAATATTACCAAATATAACTTTGTGAATATTGAAAAATTGCATTATAATTTTGTTAAATTTATAAATATTATTACTCTTTTATTTATTATTTTTTTTTTTAATATTATTATTTCATTCAAAACACAATTTTAATCTATTGTTGTGTACCCTTCTTGGTTTACGCCCTATCATGATTGTTGTATTTACTAATCCATTTATTTTTACTACTTCATACGGTCCCGACCATATATTTGAAAATTTATTATCTCGAGTT
Source organism: Bibio marci (assembly GCA_910594885.2). Lineage (NCBI taxonomy): Eukaryota > Metazoa > Arthropoda > Insecta > Diptera > Bibionidae > Bibio > Bibio marci. Next base: position 9,071,346 of record OU343116.1, on the reverse strand, counting down.
GGATTTTTTAAGAAAACCCGATCACCTACATTGAAATTTGTAGTCTAAATTTCCTTCGCTTTATATAAATTTTTCCTTGCTATTTCGTATGTTTTTTGTAGTTTATACCTCAATTGATAGTAATAACTCTCATGATTATAAACCGGCTCTGGCTTTCGTTGTAAATTTGTCGGAATTTCAGCCGTAAATCCAAACAAACAATCCGATGGTGTGAGCTTAGTAGAGCTATGCGGCGTGTTATTATGTACATGGGTTGCCTGACGCAACCACTCGTCCCAACTACTTGGATTATCATTGACAAAACATCGAAGATAATCCGCTAATGGGCCATGACTTCTTTCTAGAATACCATTAGTTTGAGGATGATAAGCGGTGGTTTGAATCTTCTTTATTTTCATTAATTTACAAACCCGTTTGAACAAATCACTTGTAAAATTGGAACCCTGATCTGTTAACAATATTTTAGGTATCCGATATCTTGAAATTATTTCGTTAAAGAAAGTTAATGCAACAGTATCCGCTGAAGTTTCCGGTATAGCATAACAGTCCATAAATCTTGTTAAATCATCCGTAAAAGTCAGTATATATTTATTACCCAAATTGGTAATTGGTAAAGGTCCTACTATATCTAAATATACCTTATCGAATGGTAGTTTCGGAGTATCAGTTATTAGCATTGGCATTTTTGTCATTGTTGAGAATTTATTTTGCTGACATTTTCTACACTCACGTACATATTTTTTAATATCATTGAACATGCCCTTCCATCGAAATTGACGCCGTACACGTTCATAAGTACCCAATATACCACGATGACCACCTAACGGTGAATCGTGAAAATCTCTCAATACTGTTTTTATTTCTTCCCTATCAGTCAACAACTCATATTTATTTCTTAAATTAATATTATTTTCGTTTTCATTTTCATTTTCTTTTATTTCATCTGGTTTTAAATTTACATCACTACTTTTATTTCCCTTATTACTATTTAATATATTGTTATTATTATTTTCATTATCACGCTCCACATTACGCACACGCGAACGAGTTTGTACCATATTTACAGGAATTCTACTTAATGCATCGGCATTAGTATTCATTTTACCAGGTTTATATTCTATAGCATAATCATATTCTGACAATTTATGATGAAATCGCATTAATCTTGAAGTTGGATCCTTTACATTAAATACCCCCTTTAAAGGTCTATGATCCGTGTAGACAGTAAATTTTCTTCCCAAAAGATAAGTCCTGAAATTTTTTGTTGCCCAGACTATAGCGAGTAATTCCCTTTCAATAGTGGAATATCTACGTTCAGCCGAATTTAATGATCGACTAGCATAAGCTATCGGACGATCTTTCCCTGGAGATCCCTGAGATAACACTGCACCCAAAGCGTCACTGCTTGCGTCAGTTGTTAATATGAAAGGTTTACTGAAATCAGGATATATAAGAATTGACGGCGAAATGAGTGCCTTTTTTAAGGTTTCAAATGCAATTTGACATTCTGTTGTCCAGTTAAATCGTGTATTCTTTTTCATTAATTTATTTAAACTAGAGGCTATTTTTGAAAAATTTGGAATGAATTTCCTATAATAATTCACAAATCCTAAAAATGATTGTAATTGTTTAACATTTTTTGGCACCGGGTAATCCGTCACGCATGAAGATTTGCTAGGATCCGGTAACGCTCCGTCCTCTGTACATTTATGTCCTAAATAAATGACTTCCCTTTTTAAAAACTGACATTTTTCTAACTTAATTTTTAAATTATAATTCCTCAATCTATTAAATATATTTTTTAATTTATTATTGTGATCCTTTAAGTTTTTACCGTACACTACTACATCATCAATATAAACAAAACAATCCATTCCCTGCAAACCCATTAATACATAATTCATTATACGTTGAAATGTGGCGGGTGCACCAGTTAACCCGAATGGCATTCTATTAAAATGAAAATGTCCAAATGGCGTGCTAAATGCAGTTTTTGCTGCGTCTTTAGGATCCATCAAAACTTGATGATAACCACTTGCCAAATCTAAAGTACTGAAATATCTGGAATGTCCCAATTGATCCAAAATGTCTTCAATTCTTGGTAATGGAAATGCATCCTTTATCGTTATTTCATTTAATTTGCGAAAATCAAATACTAGACGCCAACGCTTTTCACCTTCTGGCCCTGCCTTTTTAGGCACCACCAACAAAGGTGAATTCCAGGGGCTTTTGCTTGGTACAATAATTTCTTCTTTCAACATTTTGTCAACTTCTTCGTTGATAAAGTATTTATGGATTTCCGGGAGTCGATAATTCTTCTGATTTATCGCCGGCTGATTTGAAACGATTGGAATAGAATGCTTCAATACATCCGTATGTGTCAATATGTCTCCTTCCATAAAAAAAATATCCTCATATTCCCTACACAAATTTACTATTGAACTACGTTCTTCCTTATTTAAATTCTGTTCTATATTTAAATTCTCTAACAATTTCTTCATTCTTTCTTCGTTTTTGTTATTAATTTTATTAAAATATACCGATGTGCCCATTCTTCCTTCATCTTTATTTTTTATAACTTCATTTTCTTGTAATAATTCATAATCTTTAAAATATTTATATTTGAAGCTCATTTGTTTAACTGATACATCTACACATCTTGCGTTAATTATCGCTATTTTTCCTATGTAATTATTTATCGTTGTAATGGTATTTCCCAAGAAAGTTCCCGGTAATAACTCTCCAGATTCTATTACAACTTCCCCCGATCGCATTGGAAATTTAATTTCTCTCACAACTTGTGAACGCGCTGGGATTACCATATTTATATTTAATTTATCTATCTTCATATCTTCCATTTTATCTTCTTTAGTATTTCTTTGTAACTTCCTAACTGACTTGCTTCTTTTAATCTCCAATGTTTTATTAAAACCTATCATTTCTAAATTAGTTATACTTTTACTTATTTCTCCAAACTTACTACCAATATTTGTTATAAAAATTAATCCTATTACTATCAATATATTAATGAATTTCACTAAGTTCCATAATATTTTCTTAAAATCAATAAGTCCTACACTCACATCTTTATAAAATAATCCTTTGATATTTTTAGATCTCTTTATATTTCTATTTAATTTTCCATCATTTTTATTATAATTGCTACGTAATACTCGGTCAGTTCCATTATTTAATGATTCCATAGATTTTAATGGTAATTCCAAAATTTGTCCATCATTTCCGATGGCCAAAGTCAATTTTTCACGAGAAAAATCCACAATGGATCGTCCATTTAAAAAATCCCTTCCCAATAATCCGTCTAGAGGTAAAGTCTCCGTATCTTCTATTACATTAAACTTATGTGATATTATACGCGGCATTATTAAATGTCCTTGAACAGTTCCCAGGGTAACACCATTTCCCCCGAAAATTCCGCCCAATTCTATTTTTTCAGAATCATTAATTTTAACTTCCGATTTTAATGAATTACGTTTTATTAAAGTTACATCTGCTCCAGTATCTACCAGTAACCTAACTTTATTATTTTTACATATATTTAAGGGAAAATCCACGAAATTACCCCTACAATTCATGTTTATGAAAATATTATTTAAAGTCATAACCGGCATTTTGAACCTCATTAACTCATTAATTTTTTCTTTCGTTACATTTAAAATAAAATATATTGCAAATAATATTTGTTTAAAATAACTTATTTCTTTACATTTATTTATGTACGAGTTATTACTATATAATTTTTTATTACCTATTTCGTTTTTCTTTTTAATAACCTTGATATTATTTTTAATTGTTTTCACATTACTATTTTCACTACTATCAGCAAATTTTTTTAAATTATATTTTGTATTATTATTTTTACATTCATCATTTTTTTTATTTACGTTAAAAATATTACGGCTATTACTATGGTGTTCTAGTATAGCCGACTTTAGTTTAACGACCCGTAAGTATTTGTTTTAACATTATTTGAACCGTTATTATTCAATCCATTATTACTTCTAACATTATTATTATACGCATTATTTCTATTATTGAAATTACTATTATTATTATTAACATTATTAAAATTTCTGTTTGAAAAATTACTTTGATAATTATTTCCATTATTACTACTATTTGAACAATTATTACTTGAAATATTACTACCCCTATTATTAGAATTATTTATCGAATTATTTCTATTACTATTAAAATTATTATAACCGTTAATGATACTATTATTATTACGATAATTTTTGTTATTGTTATTGTAACCATTATTGTTTGTATTTCCATTATAATTGTTATCATTATTTCTATTATTATAATCATTATTAGCGTTATTACTTTTATTATTAATCAATGTTGATTGTTTTAATCTGCACATATTACTTTTATGACCTATTTTCCTACAGAAAAAACAAACTACGGGTGATACCCGTGTATTCTGTGTTCGATTTATGAATTCCCTGTTTTGACCCATATTTGTGAGTCCAAAATTTAAAATTTGTCTCTTGATTCGGCAATTAAAATCCTGATGACCATATTCTCCACACGTACCACAACACGGTGTATTCTTTCTTAATTTACATTCCTCATATGTGTGATTCTCAACGTTACAAAAAGAACATTTAACCGACGGTTGTTGCCAAAACTCCTCATCACGGTTTGTTAACGGGTTCTTATTTCTTGAACGAACAGCATATTTTGTGCATTCCGCCTGTACGGTTTCGAAATCCATCTGCCCACATGTTAAAGCGAATTGTCTCGTATCATGATCTAATAACTTAGTAATGAAAACATCCAATTTTATTTCCTCTATTTCCTTTAAGAACGCAACCAAATCCCCCTCGTCATACTTGTTTCTTGCTAATTGTCCGATTGTTGTCGACAATGCCCGTAGTCTACCAGCGAAAGATGCTATATCTTCACCCGACCTCTGGTATGCATCTCTTAATTCTCCCGATAACCCAGTAATTGATTTCGCGTTTGTATACTTTTCCGATAGTGCCTTAATAAAATCATTAATCGAAACGATGGTCCTTGTCTTTAGATATTGAAAAGCACTACCCGTTACCCTTGTCACCAATAATTTAACGAAAGTCTCTTCTTCAATATCATCTATACAATTCTTGGCTGACTCTATGGAATTTATAAATTCTATAACGCGTTCATCTGCATTACCTCCCTCTGCGCTGAATTTACCAATCCAAGTATTCATTATTCCACCAAGTTTTTTGTAATTGATTACACGATTTTGATTGTCTCCATTGCCATTGTTGTTATTATTGCTCAAATTATTAACCTCCATTTTAACTTTATTGTGTTTTGAATTACCAGTATTATCACGCCCGACGTATATCTCGTTATCTGATGCCTCTCCTTCAATATGTTCGGAAAACGAATTCTCTAATTTTGACAATTCCAGAGTATTGTCCAATTGTTCCTTGAGTTCCTCTTCCAATTGTTCTTTTAGATTATGAACGGACTGCAGATATAAATCCCTATTATTCTCTAATATGTCTACACACTTATTCTCCAAAGTCTCGTCTAACCTTTCGTTTAACTCAAATCTTTCTAACCTGTTATTTATATCCAGCAATTTCCCTTCAGTATTCTGTAACTCAATTTTTAATTTACCTTCCCTTATTTTACTTAAATCAATTCTTTTTGTCAGTTCCTCAATCAATGCGTCCCTTTCTATGGCTTGGTTTTCTGCCTCAGTTTGATTGTTTTTATATTGTTTTATTTTTTTAATGAAATCCTTATTTTTAAATTTCTGCTCTAATAATCTTTCATTCGCTTTATTTATCAAATCACTATTTATTGAATTAATCCTGATTAATAATTCATCAGTAAGTTCAGTACTATTAATCGGTAATCTTTTTTCGGCCAATTCTTTTTTAATTGATAAAAATTCCGCTCTAGATACTGATTTTTCAATATCTGCATAAAGATTATCGTTTAAATTAGCAATATTTTGTTCTGCCCTTACTCTATCTTGTGTTAATTGAGCCAGACGTTCTCTTAATTCAATAACCACCGCAGATAAATTAGAAATAGAAGATTCTGACATGAAACCAAATACCAGGAATAACTCCTCAAAATGAGGTATATAAGAATAATAATAAAAAATCACTTATTATAATAAATAAAATAAAATGAAATTACTTACCGCCCATTCTACTGTTGATCCTACCGGCTGCGCCAATGTTGTGTTGTCCTTCTGCTAGTTCACTGTCTTGATTCATTATAAAAAAATATTTATTTTTTTTTTTTTCTTTTTTTTTTTTTTTTAATTTATTCAACTGATTTAATTAACACTAAACTAAACTATTTCACTTTTTACAATTACTTAACATTACTAATTTTCACTTACTTCAAATAAATTAATATTAAACAAATTTCTTACTTACTACAATTAATTAAATATACTCCCCGTAATTTTAATTTTACATTAATCTTATATACTATTTTTTTATTCCCACTTATACAAAAAAAATGCTATTATATATATTTAAATTATTTACATTACATATTTTTACGATTTAACATTATTGTTAAAATACAAAACCTAATCACATTTTCATACATATCAATAATAATCGCACGTGTAATACTTTTGCTGATTAATTATATATATAATACTTAAGAGTTCAAACAACTCTTAAGTACAAACGAATATCAATTTAAATTATTAAAAAATAAAATATAATTAATTTACTTGCAATTACAATCTATTATTGTTTACACATGCAAAATAATAAATGTTATATGATATTTTGTTTATGTTGTTATTATTATTTATTTTTTTATACAAATAATTCATATAACAACATATGCAAATCAATTAAACTGCAATTACAGTCATCAATTATATTCCTATTATTTAAGGGATTCGTGTTAATTATAGTTAAGGTTAATATAACCCTCGCTATACAACAAAATCAACAACAACATTCTAATTATATTCAAATTAATTAATGAAGCGAGCTCATAAAGTTTTCTTTATATATTTATTATATCGTCAAATATTGTAAATAAATAAATTCAACGTAAAGGAAAACAACCAGTAAAAAAATATGTTAATTAATGAACAATGATTTTAACAATCTAATTTTATTCATTCATTTTATCATTATTTTCATTATTGTATTACACAGAGGATGACTTTCAATTTGCCTTAAGCTATATATAATATATTAATATCTTTGTGTGTTTGTGTGGATGTATAATTATATAGAGTCAGTTAAATCTTTAATTGCAAGTGCGATAGTGAAATATAATATAATATTAGAATAAAATTTTGACGTTCTTGTTAACCAGCATGATATTAATTTTCTGAATATTATAATACGACAACGGTGCCGGTATATAACAATTCAATTAAAATATAGTATAAATATAATATCATTATAAATCATATATAATAAGATTACATAAATTATGGATAAATACAGTATAGATCTGATAAGTGTCACCAGAGTTTCGATAAGTGTCTCTCAAATTAATTCTATATGATCCGATTAGTAAGTCACTTTTGTATATAGTTTAAAAAATGCATTTTTTTATTTATAATATGAATTATCATTTGAAAATAATAATTTTAATATATAGTAATTGGATAGATAATGGATTAAGGACATTTTTCAAGGACCATACAAATATAATTTTGTTTACATTGCACGCATGCACGCATGAGATGCCTAATATAAAATAGAATTAGAAACTACAGGTTTCGAGTAGAATTGCGGTTTCACTGAATAAGGATCAAGGACATTAATTTTAATCATTTAATTTTTGTTTCTCTTCCATATATGTGAGGATCGCATGTTTAAATTTAAAATTTATCTTAATAAGGTCCTTAAAATGTCCTTTGTTATGTGTTTAAAACATAAGTTGTACTAGCAATTTCGTGTCTAATACCTTGGCGTTACAATTTTTTAGATATAAAATTGATTCCATATAGCGGGTGATACTCAACGAATCATTACTGTATGTATTATTATATTAATATCTATCTAAATCTACATTATATATTGCATTAAATTCTATAGTATATAATTCGCGTATATTATTTACAGCATTTAACTAAAGTATATGAAAATGCTTCGAAATGTAACATAACATTTTATTACTCTAATTATGGTACTTAAGTGAAAATAAAAAAAAAAAAAAAAAAAAAACCCATTTTCCTTATCATAAAAGCATATTTTCTCTTATATACACAAGCGTTCTATCGTATGTATATGTGAAACAAATTTTTAACATATAATATGCTATTTTTCACCCCGAAGCATAAAATACATAAAATAACTATTTACACTATAATTTCATTTTATTTTCTGTTTTTTTTTTGTACACATAATTCAATGGTTTATCCTTAAAAAATTTCCATGAAATGTTTATTTCGTATACTACACCTATATTATAAACCATCATTTCATGTATATTTATAAAAATAAAAATAAATATCCAAAAAACGAAAAACTTGAATGTTGACGCGGATTTCAAGATTAACTTCCATATTACCATAAATATATATATATACAATATTAAGTATAGATATTTCCATTTCTGGTTCATATTATCCTTTTCCATGCGAATGGTATATATATCCTCTTCTATACATACATATATTATAATATAAAAAAAATTGTTATCTGGTAAAGAAATGGAATGCAGTAGTAACATAAACAGTAAAAAAATAAACGAACGAACTAACAAAAATGTTTATTCCCGTTATTACATTATACTTGTTGTATATCGTTAACCTAATTTCCACCCCTTCTGTAAATACACATTTCTATACACAAATACATATATCACATCTATATCTGTATTACAAATACACTAATAAAAAAAAGGATATATACCACAATTCGGTTAAAAAGGAACACACAGTCATTGCACGACGGGAAGGAAAAAAAAAAAACAATAAGGAAATTTGTCTCAAGTTCATTGAAAAAGTAATTCGACAATAACGACACCGACGACTATGAGAAAACGAGGACGCCGACGCAACAACGATAACGACTATATATTTTCATATATATACAATATATATATAGTACAGATATGTGTATAACTATATACATATACCAACAAACGGTTAAAAGGACAATGAACAACCATGACTGCAATTGTATATTAAATATAATGAAAATTATTACACATAGAGAAAATGGTAATGTAATTATTTATAATATAAATATATACACCAGTGATCAAAATAATAGTAGTGTGTTAGTAACTATTTATATTAAAGGTACACAAGAAATATTTATTAATAAATTACACATAAAATATATAATTGATGACAATTTAAAACTTTCGGAGATATTACCCAATTAATGGAAAATTGTCAACTGTATCAAGTTATCAAGTTATATTATGGTTTCGTTAAAGTTTGTTCTATTATATTAAATAATTGTCTTCAATGTCTTCACAGCTGTTGTTGTTGAAATATATGTATCCATCAATTAGTGTATTTTTTTTTATTAAATTGTCGGTTTTCCGTTGACATAAAGTCGACGTGAAATTTATGATGTTGTTCAAGTCAGAGTACCAAATTATATAAATTGTAAATTTTGAATTATAAACTATATATAGTTTTTCATTCAGTCCAGTTCAGGACATTTTTATTACTGATGCTACACACGCGTTAGTCTTTCAAATATTTTTCAGTTGGCATTGAATTTGAAAAGATCTTCCGACCATTGTAATAAATCTTAAATTTAACTTATAATCAACATGAAGTGAATTTGAAAAATATTGATATAGGTCAGTTGGTCGTCTTTTATGTTGGCTTCTGTATGACGCGACGCGTTGTTATTGTATATAGCAATTCTTTTTTTTTGAATATTGTATGCGGTAGATTAATTTTTGTGAATATCTGTTTCAATTTCCATAAAAAAAATAAAACACATTCACATTCACACATATTTAACAAACTAAAAGAAAATTTATAAGAGCAGCATTTTTCTTTCTATTGTACTCTATATAATATTATATTATAAGACGAAAAAAATAGTTAAATTTGGCCAAGTAGCCATTTTGTTCATATTATACTATAATTTATTCGAAATAATAGTATATAGTACAGAAATTTTCATATATTTACCTGATGCCACCACCAACTAATAATTAATCTTAATCCCATTTAAAAAATTATTTATTTTAATGAAATAAATTTTGTTTCTTATTTGTAGAAAATAAATTTCACAACAACAATTAATGTGACTTATTGATTGGTATAATCATAAAAAGGAACTAAAAAAATGATGATGGTATAACAATGACATTGATTTAGTGTTCATTCATATATGTCTTTCGCAGAGAGTTCATATTTATATATATAAATATATTGTTGCGATACATAATTTATTAAAATAACATAGACGCGCGTCGACAAACGTTCGTTGTTCATGGTCATCCCTTTTATTTAATAATTATTTATAATTTATATAAATAATAAATAACATTTTTGCAAATACTATAAAATTAATCATAAATGTGACTAATATATTTTAATGTATTATATTTAGTATTTTAGTACTACCATAAACAAACATTTATAATTTATTTATTATAATCATAAAATGGTGAAGAATTATTGCAAACAAAAAAAAATAAACAATATCACATTATTTACACACTCCACGCACCAAACACAATATTTTCTATACATATTATTTACTGTGTGTGTGTTAATATAACTTAACAAATTATGCATATATTATAAGAAACATGAAGAAAAATACAAATATCTGCTGCATATTTACTTATACAAAAAAAAAACTACAATATATATTGTGAAAAATAAAAGAAAAATGCAGTCTCTATAATATCGCTGCTGCACAAATTGTCGTCACCACACCACACCACCGTTCATAGTCGCTGCCGCCGCCAGTATACAAATAGAAATAACACTGACTGACTGACAGATTTTTCTATATAAAGTTGCACAATAATATCATTTCTACATATACATATTTTTCGACTTATACAGACAATATTTTATACAATTTTAAAAATGATGAAAATTATTTATATAATGTTGATGCTGATGATTATATGGTGATGTGGATGATGATGATGATAATGATAATGGTAGTAGTAGTAGCATAAAAGTACATAGTAGTAAAAAAAAAAAGCACTATATAGAATTATTTTGTTAAATGTATGAGAGAGGAAAATGGAAAATCTGTGCAAAATGATGAGTACTACAAAATCATTGAGACGTTCTTTATATTATAGTGCTTTTAAATATATTACAAAATCGTATATACACATACATTAATATATATATATATATAATAGCATCATTATCACCATCATCACCGATCATCATTTTCATCAGTATGTATGGTTTTTATACCAGCATCACCATTCCAGCAATCATTAACATACGAAATTTTATAAATATCAATCATATATATACAGGTACATCTCATACACTACACAATACGAATATTTATAACATGTGAAAAAAAGGTATTTATTATGAAAAATTGTTACAAGTTATTTTCCTTTACGTGTGTGATACACGTTGTCGATACGGATCACTGTGAATTACGAAAACATCTTAAATCATTGGTCATGTTATGACCATCCCATCCATAATGGGAATGATGAATGTATATATACAATATATTGAAAATGATCGAAAGAAATACTTTATAATAAGGATGTGAAACGCACCATTGGTAGGATTTAGAAGGTGAAACACCACAGGAATTTTATTCATTTTGCAGCAACCACAATACAACATATATACGACCCTAACATATATCGTAACTATATAGCCTGTAATCTGAGGCCTACGTGTAAGTAATTGTAAAAATATGTACAAGAATAAATATGAAAATCGACAGCAGGAAAGGTATTTTTATTAAGTGTACACATTTATAGAGAAAAAAAATAGAATATAGGTTGATGTCAAAAATAAATTTTCTTGGAATTTTTTTTTTTGTTTAGATAAAATTAATGTATATTTACAATTATTTCATAATTATATAAATAGATAGTAGAAGAAGAAGAAGAAGAAGAACAAGAAGAAAAAAAAACAGATCTCAAGAAATTCCATTTCTTCATTTAGAGAAATTTGGAAAATTCATTATTGTTTATTTAATTAAAAGCGCATGTGGTTGTGTTAGTTTAAAAAATGAATATATATATTCATTTAAACAACACGAAAACGTAAAACAAGAAAAAAAAACCTAATGAATGGGAAAACATTTATTTTGGATTTTCTATGTGTAATCGTATACAAATTTTCTGTTTTAATTATAAATATTTTTAGAAATTACAAATAATACGAGTCGACTACGTGTGTGCGCGTCGTTTAATTGTTTAATTTATAATTTCCAATGGAGAACTACTATATATAGATAAGAATGACTCTCGTCGGTCTGTCTGCGCGTATGACTAAACGTATGAAAAATTCTTGCGTATATACAATTTAGTATTTTTTTTATCAATGAAATTTTCAGCAATAATATTTGTAAATTTAATATTTTTATAATTGCTACTTAAATTTATGGTAAAGTAAATAGTAGTAGTATTCCAGAATAAACAATAAATATAATTTAAAGAATATGTCCATTTAAATTATTTGTATTTTTAATATATTGTAGTTAAGAAATTGAGTACAATGTAATTTTGACTGGTTTGTTTACTAACAAAAAAATATATCAATAAATTGCGCACGCAAAGTTATTAAATGCAGAAATTCTAGTATTGCATCTGTATCATTAACCATTAACTTAGTTTCAATTTACCATTTGCAGATTTAATTAAACATAAAACATTGAAACAATGATTTTGAATAGTGATGATTTTGATGTTGTCAAACGACAAATCAACGCTCTCTGGACAGGCGAAAATATTCAATGACAATGAATAACAAGCATTATTAACTCAGTTCAAACTAATATTTTTTAATTTAATTTGTGCAAATTTCTTTAGACATCATCCCCCGTATTTATCTTTTATATATATAAAAAAAAACACATTTTTAATTAAAATTAATTAAACATTCTTTTGACAGTAACATATAATATTTTTTTGTGGGTCGTCAGTACACGCATATAAAATATATATCCTTTGATTTATATTGTATAATACCAAAATAAATGCCGTATTTCGTGTCTACTATCAATTAATCACATGAAAAAAATATATTTTTGTTTATTCTATTAAAATTTATTATTGATTTTATAAAATATTAAAAATGTCATCACCTATTATTAACTTTATGGAAAAGAATTTTTTTTTTCAAATATATGTATTTTATGTGTTCTGCATGTACGACGGCTGGCTATATTATTTATATTTATAATAATAATAATAATATGTATAGAACTGTTGTAGTACTCCCAAATATAAATCAATATCAAAAAAAACAACCGATATTTAATATTATTTGAACATTGTTATCATAATTTTACATGTATTGTATGGTAATAATTCAAATGATAATAAGAGTATAAGTATTAAATATACAAATCCTGAGAGAGACGATTATTTTATGCAAACATTATTTCAAAATTATATGAATTCATGCAAAATATTTTTTTAATTATAATGTAATGGTGAAAAATTGTGAGGTGGACTATTAACGTCAATGTCAAATCGTAATGGTAAAAAGAATATGCTGTTTAGAGGAGGAGAATGGTATACTATATGAGCTGTTAAAATTAAATGAAACCATTAATGCTGAACGGTACAACAATTGATCAATATTAGCCGAGTGCCTTAATGGAAAAAATTCTCAGAATGTCAGGAGACAGGTTAAAGCGATTTTTTAATATGACAATATAAAGCCACATTTGTAAAAATTGTTAAGAACACGTATTGAAAGTACTTGTTTGCTCCCATTAGATCACCGCAGTTTTTCTAATCGATGTAGAATCACTTGTCCGAGCATCGACTTATAACGATTTTGGGGTATCAAAGAAATGACTCAATGAATTCAGCCCCTTATTGAATACATTTTTTTTTTATGTATTTTCTATATCTATATATATGCCAAGATTAAAACCCATGTGTACAAAGTGTGAGACACGTGCGACGTCATATGTATACGAGATATGGGCGATAAAAATATTATATAGATTATAATATTTTTATAATATATATTTTTATTTTTGTAGCCATATTATTTTTTTAATAATTTTACAAAATAGTTAAATGAAAGAGAATAAAATTTATTCGGCCTATATATGAAAAGAATATGGAACACGTTTTACCAAATACAGCGAGAAACAATGAAAATCGTAGCAGGAGGGATATAAAAAATTAAATGATATAATAACTTAGGATATATTGTAATTTTGTAAATATATACTCGTCGTAAATATGTATATCAACATCATTTAATAAATATATATAGTACGGAATCATTAAATAATTAACATAATGAAAATTTTGAGTAATAACATAAATGTTCATTTCAAATTTAGCGGAAACATAGTGTAATAAATATACTTTACATTCTGTACTACATTTATTTGTTATCATATTTATTTTGTATTTTTCGGATCAAAAATAACCTGACCTTGTGAAATAAAACCTAATTTTTTGCAATGGAATAAAATTATCAAACAACAGATAGGCTATAGATAGATAGAAAGCATACTGCCATCAATAAATATAATATTTATAGCAGTTACTTTGTGATAAACATTTTGATACACAATATATATATTGAATGAAATAAAGTAAATTCAAAACAGAAGCTAAAATATTAATATACAAATAATTTCGCAATTGCGAAAAGTCTTTTATATCATTGCATCGGGTAATTTTTGATCACAATCTTTCCCATATAGGGAATATGACATATATATATAAAATACATTATAAATACAATATAAAACGAGGGACTTCAAATTTTTCAAATACCCTTTTTTTTATTACATTGTATACACATGATGGATGTAAATGTATAATGTAACATATTTAACATCCATATTTTATTATATTTATTTAGTGAATTAATTGTTTGTTACACAGCATGTGGAATTAATCAATTATAAGGGCATCATCTCATCGTTGCTATGCATTTGCATATCACAATATATATAATATGTGTAATAATGATGATAATAATAATAATACTATAACAAATAATAATAATTCATGCATAAATTAAAAATTATTATCTTTTTTTCGAAAAATTATATAAGTACTCACTCACTATAACAAAAATATAATAAATGGATAATATGAATATGAAATATATAGTAACTATATTTAATTTTTCAATTTAAATTGAATTTATGTCACATATATTAATATTTATATGTTAATATTAAATTATTATAAATATTTCTTCATATAAATATAGCTATAAAATATTTCGCGTATTTCTAATTTTCTAATTTTATACAAATATAAATTTTATAAATTATTTGGAAATGTCTATGTAATATATAAAAATTCATCAATATTATAATGGATGAGAAAAAATGTTCACGATTTATAGATTATATATATAGTAACTATATCCCTGGGAAGCTTCCACATGGATTGTATTGTGACTCGACATTTGTGGCTATATTCGATTAAATTAATATTATCTACGATTTTTTTTTTTACAGTGTGATTATCCAAGTGTCCAGATAAACGAGTAAGCAAAATTGTAAATGTATTTCTTCTTTCTACTTTTTCATCCACTTGAAGTTATTATAAAATATTTAATATTCAGTGACAAACCGCGTCTGTATTCTAATGAAATTAACCGATTTACATAACGTCAGGAGAAGAATTTCGTATACACCTATAAACAAATAAATTAGTTTTGAAAAGGGATGGTCGTCGTCGAATGGGTGCGCGGTCTTAAACATCATACATTGATACAAAATCATATAATTAAAAATTATTATAAACCCTTTCCTATTTATAATTATTTAATATATTTGCAAATTTCTTATTCATTCAAACTATTGTATATGCAAATGCAACTAATTAAAATTATAAGTATAACCATTTTTTTTTTTATATATATACACAATCGATTCGTAACGTATGCGTTTTCTTCCATCGATTTGTCTGGTATACTGCATTTTATATTAGCACCACTTATATATATACTAATTATATATATATATATAGAATATATAAACATAGAACATAAATGCATAGGTGTACGCTATAAAAACAGTGAAAATTCTCATAACTAGAAATTCATTAGCTCATCCACAAATTTCCCAACTACATTTTGACTACTTTTTTGCGTTACAAATTAAAAATATTATTATATAAATTAATAAATAGATAAATGTACAAAACGAACATTTAACATATTAAATGTGAAACACGCACTGAAACATCTCTGTATACCTGGTCAACAAACACGCACACAGCACTGAATTTAATGTGAAGAAAAACAATGCATATATTAATAGCTGTATACAAATATGACTTTGTGGTCGAACAATAGGTGGATCGCACCGTATACCCCAGCACATATATAATGATGGTGTTATCACAGCTGACAGACAGAAAGTTTAAAATAATGATGTTTCGGGGGATTAATTTTAATTATAAATATATAAAAATTGTGAGACTTTATAAAGATTTTCACTGTATTATAAAGGTATTATATATGGTAAATTTATAAACTGTATATGGTTCTCTTATCATCAGATTCATTGTACAAAATTAAGCACCTTATGGTTGTTGATATATATATGATTTTTACCTTATGCCTATATATATATTATATATAAGTTTATTACACTTTCATTGTTGTTGGTTAAGTTTATATATGCAATTTTTTTTTTTTTCCATACAAATAGACAAACAAACCAGACATTTTACATATATAAATAACACAATGCGTTGCGTTGTTGTATGTTTATTTATTATTATTCTATATAAAAAAAATACTCATCAACGTACAATATATACCACAGAAATAGAAGTACGTCTCGTATATATATTTTCATATGAAATATTTGCACATTTCACTGACATTTAATTGTATTTATATTTTGTATTTTATAAGTTAAGTGAGCTTATGTATAATAATTTATGTTTTTAATCCACTGTGTGGTAGGTATACCATTCATTTTGACAAATTGTTATCGATTAAAGTGAGAGAAATCAGATATATATATAAGCACATACGACGGCAAGTATATACATTGCGTAAAAAAAATTCTGCAACTATATGATCCGGATGTCAAAGTTTAAGACATTTATAATCTGTATATAAATATATATATACCATACTTAAAACAATGAATTTTTATGGTATATGTCTCTCAATTACCAATATGTCATATCACTCTATCTATATATTCTTGTTGGATTAATATAAACAAATCTATATACACAATTTTATTATCTATAAAATCTATATAGACACAAAAATATTCAACTCAAATTCGTATACAGGAAAAAAAAAACTGATGAGAACAAAACATAACTTCACATTGTCTGTTCTTTGATGTTAACACAAAAAGAACATATAAATATAAATTGTATATATGTTTTGGATTTATATGAATAATAACAATGTATATAGCGATAATGCATTTGATTTTCAAATATCTATCTATTGTACAATATATCCACTAAATATAATATATTGTCTGATGACTAGCAAATATCAATGTTTAATTTTTGTCTAATGGAAATTGTTTATGTTTATTATATGTATACAAATTATTTCCCCAAAAAAACCGCGCACAATAAGTTATTAAAAATTTCATTGTCTACCATGTTTTTTTTTTTTTTTCTACAATTCATTCTGCCCTCAGCAGAATTCTCCCTTTCCAGACTAAAAAACCAAACGTTCGATATATATATGGTATATACAGCGTGTCCCAAATATCAACGGCAATACGAAAACCCTAGGTTCTCTGGGTCATTTTGCGTCGAAAAGATAGATTGGCAGAGGTGGGCCCATAAGATGGTCGCCAAGTTCTCCACACTTAAATCCATTGGATTTCTATTTATGGGATTGTCTTAAAGAAAACACTTAGATTGGTTCGATCTATTGAAAAGCATTGTTGTCTATGTATTCGAGCTGAAGGAGCACATTTTCAGCAATTATTTTAGGTTTTGTTTGTTTATAACTGTTGTGATATGCGTGCGTGTGCTTTCGTGGGTTTATGTGTGTGGGCCTTTGTGTGTGAGATCGTTTGTGTGTGTGAAGGTTTGTGTGAATGCATAGGAGTGTATGGAATCAATTATCTGTCACGTCCATATTGTTGGTTCTGGATAAAACCAAAAAAAAATTAAAAATTTTCCATAACGAAAATCAATTTTATGCCTATATCGTTGTTGTTATTTTTGTATATCTTTGGAACCAGTTGAGACCTATCGTTATGTTATAGCGTAAACGAAAGCTTATAAATGTGGCAAGTTTTTAAACTTATAGCGAAAAAAAATTTTCATCATGATTTTTCGACTTAAGCACGAACAAACTTTCAAAAAGAAAAATGGCGTTCAGCTAATTGTTAACATTTCTGTAAGTATCTGGATAACCACATGTCCGAATTGCCTTATCTTAACGTCAAATTAAAGATCTCGGTTGGCTAATGCTAATAGTGTATCAAAAATTTAAAATCGGTTAATTAGTTATTGAGATATTGATGCCAGTAGAGTGCAAAACATGGTCTGATTAAAAATTTGGTTATTTGCGTGTAATTTCGTACCGAAGTCGAATCGGCCAAAATGTTATATGATATTTTCGACGCCAAATGACCCAGAGAATCTACTGTTTTTGTATTGCCGTCGAAAATTGGGACACCCCGTATATATGTACATATAAAATAGGCTATATAATACTACGAGCATACATATTAAAATACTTATATATACCATATAACTCACCACACACACCCATAAAACAAACTATTAAATTTACATTTTATTGTATATTCAATATATATAATCAAAATGAAGCAAATATATAAAAAAAAAAAAAATTGTCTAGTAATGAAATTTTCCTTTATCATTTTCTTTTCGGTTTATAAAATTTTCCTATTCATTTTCTTCTTATATACATAATAATAAAAATTCAACCATATTTTATATTTTCTATTTTACCTTATTTAAAATTTTCTATCTACATTGTACTATTTTTAAATGCATAAGTTGTTCAACAAATTTCCAATTAAAATATTATTAAAATTTTTAAATGGAATAGCGATCTAAAAGTGCAGCCGAAAATCCATTGTTTATAGAATGTGTAGAAAAAAAAAAAACCGCAAAAATCCTAATGTTCCATAGATGAGTTAAAAGCAGATTTTATTTCCGTTCACGTATACTTTAAACAGTTGCATATATAGATAAGAACTCATTTGAACAATCTGCATCTTGAAATTTGACACGTTTACATGTGTGTACATTGTATGAAAGAAAAATAATCTTACTGCTCGCTGGGGCAATGTCTCTGTGAACGAGGCCAAGAACTTATTGGACGCGATCCATACTATACATACATATTTCTATATCTATATACATTTATATTTTGATGTGCAGTTGGTGGAAGAGCATAAAGGCATATTATATGACTATAGATGTGTACAACGATTTTCCATAAAAAAAACCAATTATTATAATAATATTGTGTTTTGTAATTTGTTTTTCTTATATTTTCTTATTTTCTTGAAAAATAAATAAATAAATAAACGCAAAATTTATTATTGTTTGAGATTATAATAAAAATGTTTATTAAAATGGAGGAGTTTTGTTCTTATGTTTTGCATATATTCATGCGAGATAAAAGGAAATAAATACAAATTATTATATTATATTGTATTAGGATAGCAATATTGTATATATTTCAATATATTTCAGAAATTATAATTAAAATTAATATATTGTTTCTTATTAATTTTTATCGTTTTGATTTTTGCACCGATAAAAATCAAATTTTAACAATTCATCAAAACCATTCCATATTGTATATTCAAAGAATTCAGAATAAAAATTTATGGACACATAATAGATAATGCAAATCTCTTTCCATATCAAATTAATTCATTATTTTTGAAAAATCAGAAATATTTCGCATAAAAATGGATATCACAATGAATGAAAATGGATATCACAATGAAAACAAAAGGTGGTTTTTCTATTTAAAATAATTTAAAAATCAATAAGTTTTATCCTTTGACTCATCGACCCGGAAATTAACCAAAGAATTACATTTACATAAATATAAAAAAACATATAGAAATACAAGAATTTTTTTCGTTCATTCCAAAATGTTGCTAATAAAACAGTTTTAATTTCCATATATATATAATATATTTGAACCGGACTATCTGAAAAATAACCGAAATAATTTTCTAATATATGGATCTGATAAGGCAGCATCTATTCACCGTTGATTGATATATCTATTGTGAACAGGCACTACCAAATTACCAAAGTTGTATGACAATATCTTCAGTGCGTAGAATGAATTGATAGTGATAGTGGTATTTGTGCAACGATCGAAAATTGTATAAAGAACCGAGATGATAATTGTTTATAATATTAAAAACACAATGCAACGTCGCGTGGATTGCGGTTATTTTACGGACAGAGGATGTGAGTACATTGAAAAATTGTACAAATGTACAAATTGTATATACATAGCGCCGTCTAGATAGGTATATAATACCATTTTTTTTTTGTATTTCTTTATGCGATACATGTAGCACGAAGGATACTACAAAAGTTTCGATACATGTATTTTTGTCTTAACCGTCTTAAAGATTTGTTTAAACGATTGAATACTATACTACGTATATCTTAAACGCAAATTTCTTTTAAAAACTGTTAACTATATGTTTCATGTTAATGTCAAAAATCTTTACCATTCAGTATATGTTTTTATTAATAATAGTGGATTTTGCGATTGCCAACGAGAGGATGTTCTTTTACGATATCAAATATGCATTGTTTTTTTTTTTTTTGAATTATATCCTATATCATTTTAAATTATATATTTTAAAAATTACTGTGACTGTTAAACAAAGTATTTTTTATATTAATATTCAAACTTTTACTCAATCCACCGATACAACAATTGCAAAATAACAATTTATATATTCTCCATATTTATAACATTTACCATACAGAATCTCATACATTTTTACGAGTATATACAACAATATTTGAACATTTATCTTATACAATACACTCGCTATATATATAGACGTATAGCGTATAGCTACGTATACAATAGGCGCATTGCGCTTAAATGACTAAAAACATATGTTAAAAATTATAATAATAAAGAAAGCAAAAAAATAAAGTATATTGTACATCCACTTTACGATGATAATAATAATAATAATAATAATAATATACAAATAGCAACAACAAAATATAATTTTATAAATGTATAAAAATAAAATAAAATATATTATTTCTATAAATACATTGTGATCTTTAAAGATATATCTTTAATAATGCAAAAGAACGCATGTACCATAATAATATTGTTTGTAAGTAAATCGTGAACTATACGTTTTATAATAGTATTAATAATAATAATAATAATAAGTCTTTGTATAAAGTAACTATGAAAAATAATAAAATAAAAATAAAACTATATAGCGGAGACGCAATCTTGTTATAAATGATAGAACAGAATATATAGTTTTAGATAGTACCACATAAAATTTAAGAGAGGGTCACGTCACGTGTATTATAATATTTATTATAATTATGGATTGTATATATATAACATATATGTATACAGAGTGTCTAATAATAACATGTTCCATTCCATATTACTATTAATATTCCATAATAAACTACTATCTACACAGATTTGAGGAATACTAAACCGTAGTATATTTGTGTATCAAAATTTCAAGATATTCTAACAATTCTATTGGTAATATTTGGATCTTATATAATGGTAGAGTACACGAAAGCAGTGGATTTAGTGTGGAATACATTTACAATTCTTTTGGAACGTACCAGTAAGTTAAATTCAAAACAATTATTCTTAAACACCATGTACATAGACATAGACAATACATAAAGATTTATTAATACATGCCCATTTAACTAACTATAAATTTAAGAAAAAAATATTGTTGTTGTTGTTGTTGTTGTTATATGTATAATATATAAAGTTCGTTTTTAAATATATATATAAATACAGAATTGTTCTATGACTATATATAAACATGTATATAAATATTACAAAAAACAATTGTATAATATTCACGACGCAGCCTATAGAGTTAAAAACTATATCTATATATATACGAATAAAATACATATTTATATATAGAACTATAGAGAAACCGGAAATATATATAGAATTTGAGATGAATATAAATTCAATAAGACCGGATGAATTTTCCATATGTCTTCTTGTATGAATATATAGACATACCTACTTATGTACCTACTTATTTACTTTACTTATATATATATTTATGTTATATGTTAAATGCTTTAATAATCTAACAAACATACAAAATTTAAATATTCGATTTTATACATATACTACGAGTATTGTAATACTTATAGATATACTTATAATTTGAAGTATTTGATACATTTGAGAGAACAATATATATATAAAATAAAATAAAGCACTAATAATTTTATTTATAAACAATACATAAACATAAATCATTTCCCATATATATATATATTGTAGTACTTGTGGTGTATTTTATATATAGTATCAGTATCTCAGATATATTATGAAATATTTTCAATATTTACACACACATACAATTTTTTAATATTATATATCTTTCATGTTAGGGTTGTCAACTAAACTTCCGACAACAGAATTGGAAACTTAAGATTTTTATATATAAGAATTTTAAGTATGTTTTTAATATACGTTTTTCAAGTGGTAGTTATAGAGGTACCGGTACACATTGATCACATTGTCAATATTAAAGAGTCGGCTATATTTTATATAGATTATATACTATGGATGTAATGGGAACGTGTTGTGTACCGCCGATACTTTACACATGACCTGGCGTTTCTCTGAACAGTCTGAATTTGGAAAATTCTCAACTGATCGATTCAATTCTCATTTACAATTCGTCTGATACATATATTTATCCGGTAATCCTCTGCCTTCTTTCAATTTTATTAATTTTGATGATTCATTTAACTCTCTGCTACACACATTACTATATGCTTTCACATCACTTGCGTATTTTTCCAAGAGTATTCCAATTTCCAAGAAACTGCATATATGATATGATCATGTGCGACAATATGACATTTGAATACTGTCGGGTTAAGTTCTATAATTTTATTAGATATGGTATGCGGTCAATCAATACATTTGTTTCTAAGTAATTCGATTTGTCGTACTTCTAGCTGAACTGTACAATTAATATTTAAAATCGTGATAACCCTATTTTCATATGGACACTATTATACATATATATATATATATTGATAATACTGCTGGGTATAGGTACAATAATACATAACATTATATAAAAAGGGAAGATGGATTTTATCGACTAAACGTAGTATATATTGTAAATATATATATAAAATACTGCACGTATTATAATATGAAAATCTTAATATTATTTATAGAACATATATGCAATAAAATGTATACAGTACTTGATTTTTGTTTCATTTATTGTTAGTTTTAAGTGTGCATTTCTTTGTATTTGCATATATACACTTAAAATATGCATTATACTGTATATATAAACACAGTGAAAATGTTATAGAAATACTGGCATGTACCTATCTATTTGTACTTTTCGTCGGTATCCACATACAATAGATATACAATATAACTCTTTGACTCTTTATGCAGCATATATAAGAGGTTTACATTTTTTACTTTTATTTTAAGATCACGACTATTTTTTGTTTGTTTGTTTGTTTGTTTGTAGCTTAGAATTCAAATGCAAATGTTGAAATATTGTAAAGTTTGAACACTTCCGTTATATATAAAAACAATATATAGACAATATATTATAATTTATTTATTTAAAATTTTGTGATTTTTATCAATTTATAAACACAATATATGTACGGTAGGATACGTTACGTTATAAAGTATACTACTATACTACCCTCTTCTATATAGATTGTACTTAAAATATTCCATTATATAATATACATCGCACCGTTTGATTTTAAAACGTACATAAATGCAACACAACTTTCTGATCCCATCATATATATAGATGGCATAGACTTATGACCACATGAATATCTCGTTTTAGGGTTTTTTTTTTACCCAGGCTAACACACTATGTTTTAGACTATGCTTAGGAATTTGCATAATGAAATGCTAAGACTACAAAATTTTTCATAATGAATGGAATTACAAAAAGTTACTTTTACAAAACACTTTTTGAAAATGTTCACATATAGGAATTGTTTTGTTAAATATCTAATAAATTACTAATGAATTGTTATAAATAGCAAAAATTTGTCATACCTTTTGTTTTGTTTTTTCATATACGTTTTTATTGTAATATAGAAAAAATGTATTAATTGTATTGTAATTAAAATAACTCACCTGAAAATAGAAAGAAAAAAAAATATATAATTAAAATTAATTCATATTAAAAATTATATAAATAAAAGGAAAATTCTTAGGAAATTAAATATAAGAATTGTGAAACAGAAATTGTTAAAGGAAACACGAACCTTTAAAGAAAAAACACCAATTATGATATTAATTATTTAATTTCCTGATTCAATAAAATATCAAATGATTTGACAACAACGACACTTGTTTTGTAGAGTAAACCAAAAGCTTAAATGCTAGTTCAGTATAAAATAATTCGAAGGGTTATGTTTGTGCGGTATTAAAACAACTAAAAATTGTATTTATATGTGATTTCAAACTTTCAATGATATATATATTGTACAATTAATTTATGTATCAAGTTTACATTTAATAATCAATTCAAAACTAAATTATAATGCACAAACGAGTTAATTTTGTTATCTAAAAAGAGTTTCACTATGTGTATGTCGTTTATTGATAAGAAATATTTAATCGTTTTTGTTTTATGTTAATTTAAAACGTATTTATGAAACGAGTATATTTATTTAAAAATATACAAATTATAATAATAATAATATTAATAATAATAAAATAATAAATAAACGGAATTTCTTATCAATTATTTAATTTATTTAAATATTTTGTCAAAGGTCAATTCATGTTCGGATGATGAGGCGGCGGCGGTGGCGGCCAACAGTCGTTCCATAAATGCTTAATAAATAATAAATATATTTTTATTTTGTAGTTAATTTTTCTCATTTTATATTCAAACAATAAATTATAGAACATTTTATAGAACATTTTAATATAAATATTAAATATGGAAAATTAGAAGGAATGGCTATTCTTATATAAATATTTAAGTACAAGTATTAGCACTGCGTGCATGAATTATTGTAAACATATATATGAAACGATATAGCTTTACTAAAAGCAACAGTGAATCTAAATAAGCCCATTTCTTTCTGATTTTGTTATAGAGGTTTCCAATCGATTCAGTAGCCTAATTGTTAAAAAGAGTATCGTCCATAGAGTGTGATGCATTGATCGATGTATAGCCAAGAGCGGAGAATACGCTGGATAAAGTAAAAATACACATCGAAAAAAAACTACTTAGAACGTGTGTGATGGAAGAATAAGAATTTAACATCTAATAACAGAATTTTAATGGGAAAAGTATAATCTTTTTAAAGGATTTTAAAGTAAAGCAAAAAAACAACTATGTATACCGGCCGGTACAGATATTCATAAGTTAATTTTCAACGAGGATTTACTTAATTATCGTATGATATTTAATACAATTTCAAACCGGACGATCTGTGCACCAGAGTTTTAGCCTGATCGGTAAATTGCACTCATATCAAATAAGAAATAATATTTCTATTGAATTCGTATCATCCCAATTAAAATAAAAATCTCGACCACAGTATCCCCTTTTATTTGTTTTGGCTACCATACACATATACATTTTGCGTATCGAAAATTTTCTCATGAACATATAAATTCCACCAATTTATCCATCATCGCAATAAATATATATTTAATAGTAATAATATATATTCATATTCATCATAAAAAAAAAAGACATTATAAATAATTTCATACTTGTAAATAAAGCTCATTTAAAATATGGCATATACTTAATAAAATTTCATAAATAATATACATTTATTAAATCTTATTTGAACTATACACATCATACATACAACAACAAAATATATGGTATGTATGGTAATATATAAATGACCTCATTCAACCGTTTTGTCAACATATGTGTCTTCTTATATCTTATCATCATAGAAAATATTAAAACTAAATTATTATATTGTTGTAACTAACTACTCCTCTATACACACAAGTACAACACAATGTACAACACTGTACAACACTGTACACATATACCGCATAAATATTGTATTATTTGGTAACTATATGAGAAATGGTATAATATTTTTCGCATCAATGTTAAATGTTAAATTTTATTATTTATTAAAATTATTACACAGTGAATCAAAGTAATTGCGATGCATATACATAAAATTTAAATAATACGACGTTTCAAGTTAAAAAAAAAAGGTATCTTTATGATTTTGACCTTACGGCAACAACAAAAAAAATTACATGTTGAGCGCATGCAACTATTGCCAGATGTTTACATACCTTCACAATGATTCAGAAAGAAGAAACATTGGTGCGGTATGAATTAAAAGAAAAACGCCATCGAAAAACGGAAAAATGCATTTGGGAAATTCTCCTTCACCGACAGTGTCTTTTCAGATCCAAATTATTAATGACGATGAAAGATTGATGACAATCCTAAGTGAAACAACAGTACAAAATATCAATGGAATGAATACTTTGCTATGTATATTGTGGAATCAAAATGGATTGTGTATTATGAACTACTAAAACCTAGTGAAATGACCATCACTACCTCCAACGATTGATAAAATTGAACCAAACATTGAAGGAAAAACGATCGGAATGGGCCAGCAGACACGAAAAAGTTATTATGGTCCAACACAGGCTGTTGAAATTCCTTCGATATTAAAAAATTGAATGAATGGTTGGCCTCAAAGGAACATTTATGTGATCGTAATATTCAATATTTATGTGATGATCTGTAATTTTCTATATATTTATACAACATAAGCATAAGCATATTAATTTTTTATATTTATTTTTATTTTATTTTATTTTCGTTTTCGTTCTTTTTTTTTTTCTTTGTGGGTAAATGAGTAAATGTCATGCCCAAAAAAAGAATGGGTAAATACAGCTGGTGAACTGGAAATCTGTATATCAACAGCAATACATTAGATTAAACAAAAATGTCATATAATAAACATAATCATAATATTATTTTATTATTATAATAATGTTAGGCCGCTTTTATAGAATTTTATGAAAATATGGTTATTATTATTATTATTATTGTTATTATAATTATTATTAGTGGGCGAAGTAAATTTAATTTTAAAATTATAATTTTTCTGTGTTATCGTATCAGTTTTAAAATTTTATGTAACAACACCCTGTATTTCATTCATTTTGGTAAGTTAAATTTAACCACATTTACATGATTGCCCTGTTTAATTCTTGAAGACAGAAAACTGTCTAAAGTTAACACCAAATTCAATAATTGGCAACTAAAAATTTTTGCATTACAAATTTGTCCTTATCGTCATGATCATTATTATCATTTCATATTGTTTCAAGTATATACGATATATGTAACATTGTATTAATGTATATATACTTTACGATCGATTACCATGAACAGCTAGCATTGCGTCAATTGAGTCATAATAACACAAATTGTTATTAATTTAAAATTATCAGTAAGAAAACGTGTGTTGAAAAGTTTTAAGCCAAAGATGCTCGCAAACAAATTCCGTTCACTGTATTATTATTAGTATTTTATAATATTTATGTTATAATATTTCAAATGACACTTCCGTATGTTATAGAAAATATGACAACAACAATACAAAAAAAATAAAAAAAACAAAGAATATTATAATGCGATTACATACATCCTGTTTTATTTAGTACTATTGTACTTATGCGACTGCTGTTGTTATAATCGTCGCCAGATACACACACATATACAATAATAAATTATTAACAAAAATTTATCTATAAATTGTTTATATAAAATATATTTTCGCATTGATGAAAATCCATAAATTAAATAATTAAAATATCATTTTAGCATAAACGGAAACATCTAGTGGGCGATCGTCCAAAATAATGCTTGATGCTAAATTGGGAATTTCGATTCAAATGTCAAAAGTGTTTGCGATTATCCGTATAAGAAAATTTAAAGTTAAAAACCATATTCATTACTGTGCTGCTATTGTAATGTCTTCGGAAGAAACCTTCCGGGTATTATTTTCTGGGTAAATTATAAAAATTGTTCATGAAATTTTCAGAAAATTGTATCCACTTTTCAGGAAGCTAGACACTTTGACCAATTCTCATACGATTTTGATAAAATTTTATTAGTATGCTGAGAATAGGATAATATACACACTTGGTAAAGAAAAACAACTAGGATTTGATTTCATTGCAAAATGCATCAGTTATAGTATGAACGAAATTAATATCCTTAATATCCTTTATTTGGTTTATAATTGATGTTTATAACAGTTCTTATGATATGAAAGAATTTCATATGCTAAAATTGGGATACTTTGAATATAGTTGTTATACAACCAATCGGTTCTGATTTCCTGCATCAGTTTCCATACTGATCCAGTCAGTATATAACCGCCGAACTTAACTTGAATGTGAATGCAAAGAATTCTTTTATGGTGCCCATTTTTTATTAAGTAAAAATTATGTGTATAAAAATGTTAGATAAAAATAAATATGTATTTGTCTGATTAATAATAATACAATAGAAGAGAAACATAAATTACAACACATCAGAGTTCAAAGTATCAAATATATATTTATATTTCATATATTTATTTGTAGTTCATAAAAATTATTTATTTTAATTTTATATTATTGATTATTTTCCCATGAAAATTTTATAAAATCTGTTGATGACAACTTTCTTTTTTTAATAATCTATACACAATTATTATTATTAGTGATCCACATGTAAAATTATGATTTTATTATGACACAATATAAATTTACGAAACATATTGAAATACCTATATTTTAATTTATTTATAAGATCTGATTTGATGTGATTACAATCTATACAATAATAAAAATCAATGCAATGATTTTATTTAAATTATTTTATAAATAAATATAAATAAGTAATACATTTTTATGGTATAAATTGTACGCTATGTACCACAAGTATGTCAACAGGAACAATGTGTTTATAATTACATTTAGTTTTATAACAAACAAATATCACACACAGCAAAACCTTTAATTTTTGTGACATATTCAATATACAAAATAAGTCAAAAAGTCGGAAAAAGTGATGGTGTGATGGTATATTTAATCAATTTTGATGTTAAATGATAAAACCCCAACAATTATATTGTGATTGTAACACTATTTTGAAAATAAATCTTGTATGTTTTATGTTTTGTAAAAAATGCACACCACTGTTAACTTATTTTTGCTTCATACTGTATATAAAAGAATATGATGTTTATCAATTACCTACATAAGATAAATATATGTATTTGTATGGTATAAATACAATCAATCAATTGATAGAACTTTTTAATTTTTATCTATAAAATATCAATAAAAACAAAAACAACTCTATTCATAAAAGAAATGTGATTAAATTACTTATTGTCGTGATTTCGGAAAAATTTCATTATAGAATTTTAATCAATATATAATATACGTACGTGGAAACATGGATGACCTATACGGGAAAATAAGATATTAAATAAAACTATCAAATATATTTTATAAGAATAAATCTCTAGCATATTTACGTAGGGTAAAATATCTAACGAACAACAATACCCAAAAATGTAGGATAATGAACAAAAAACCATAACAAACACACACCGAACGAGTGAACTATTGTGGTTAATTTTCATGGTGGACATCAATTCATTCTTCCGCAGCAGTGTCTCTCGTAGTTTACCAGTATCTGTTTGTGATCGTCAACCAGAACATCATATCCATCTCTTCGAGTAGTTCATTTCCATTGACCATTAATCTTCTGCTTGTCATTGACGGACATTGACATACTACTACTACTACTACTACCACTACATGCATAATTTAAATTGAAGAATTTTAGATGAATGAATACAATTGCCACCAATTTCCTAAGGGCTCTTCGATCCAAGAACTAATTTTCTACCAACGTTTTAGATGGTCGTTCATAATCCATTTCAACCACCACCACCAGTGGCGAAATATGATACCGGGTCACTGAAAATCAAGACTGATCCTCTTTTTGTTAGCTTGGTTACCTTACCCTATCCAGACATACATAAGTACTGAATATTTTTTACCGACAAATAGAATCATCGGTTTTTTATTTTTTATTTATAGTTTATTTATATCTTTATTTTTAGATTTGTGATCTTTTTCGTATATAAATAAATAATGGTGTGCATTAAATTTTAGTAATATCATAAGCTTTTTATACAAATAATAGATTAAAATAAATATGGTATAGGTACTCGCGGTATATGTTTAACATATATGTAAAAGTCAATAAATATTATAACGATTTAATTAAGGTGTCATGCTGTGAATCTTTATTGTAGGTATAAATATATTGTAATAAGTTCTTAAGTTTCATACCGTCGCGTCGTAATGGTACCTCTACCTATCCAATATAAACTATTGTTTATTATAATATAAATGAGAATATATTTTCATTATTTACAATTTCATTTTTAACACGTTGGGGCTAAAGAAATAATAATAATAAATAGAAATATATGTCAAATTTTATTGATAATGTAAATAAAAATATAGAATTATTATAAAACAAATCGTTCTCCTATTATTTGGTCAACCGATCTCGCATAATGTGAAACATTATTTCTTCGAAAATGACCATAATGGAAATACTCTTAATTAATCAATACGCTATAAAAATAAATGTTAATTAATTGTTAATGCCGTGAAATTGATGGAAATATAGTTGTCAACACGTGAATTAATCGATATATTGAGAAGAAAATTTTTGAAATTAAATGGTGTAACATCAATTGGTAATTAATTGTATTTCGAAGATTTTAATATCATTTCTTACTGAAATTATGTGTTGATTATTTACATCAGTATCAGAAAGATGCTTATAATTTTTTAAAACCTCATTTTGAGCTCAAGATATTTTGACAACCATTGTTTTACATATTTTAATTTTTGTTATTATTTAACCATTTCAATAATAATACACATTTAAAAATTAAATCAAAATGTAACGTGAATGAAGAAAATTTAATGAGCAAAAATAAACAAATTCAAAATTCGTCTTTCTATAGAATTCATATTACATTCGGTTTTAAAAGAAAACATTAAATTTGAATAATAATAGACAATTTTTTTGTTATATGTATAGGAGCTGCTTTAAACATATTAATTAGTAATAGAATAACATTTATTAATATACATATTAGTATAAATAACCCAATCATCAGATCAGCATATGGTAATTAATTCAATTTTGTCGTACCTGATCAGAATTCATTCACAAAAATGTCTATATATTCGCATATTTATTTATTTATTTATTTAATATTCACATATAATATAATAAAATGAAAATATACGCAAGACTTTGTACAGCTCATTGAAAATTATGTGTATCGTAAAGTACCTGTCGATTATCGCACATGTGTTTCGAAAGAATATGTTCGAATTATAGTTACTGCACCACCCTGTAAAATACACATTTGAAAATTGGTTTCAAAATATGTAATTTATATAAATACAAATATTGATGTTAACTATGACAACGTTCAATACATATATATATAAATATATCACATTAAGATTTCAAATTGGTGCACTTAGTATGTTTATAATTTGATTTTCAATCACAAATAATTTTGTCGTTCTATTCTATTGTATCTATTAAAATATTTTCAGAATATCAGAATATTGCTGATATCAACAGCCACACAGACATATTTAAATTTAACAATAATATAGAATTTGATTCTAGTAAATGGAACAATAACTATAAGACCTCCCGCATTAAAATAAATGGTTTATTATTTGAAATAAATATTGAGGACATACGCATTTAAACATTTACTATAAGTTGA
The DNA here is from genome assembly GCA_910594885.2 of Bibio marci. Lineage (NCBI taxonomy): Eukaryota > Metazoa > Arthropoda > Insecta > Diptera > Bibionidae > Bibio > Bibio marci. The sequence goes on along the minus strand of OU343116.1, from coordinate 9,039,138 downwards.
AATGTTTCGGCAACAATATTTTTTTTTATTATAATAAAAAATAATAAATATTTACGCAACCGTCTGTACGAAAAATTACCGGATTAACGACCGTCACAACAACGATTGGATATGGAACTTGGTATACTAAAAACAATAATGCATGAGATTTTAAGTGGAAAAATTGGTCAATGAAAGGTATAGATTCAAAGTTTATTTAACATCAATTACAGCGGAGGTCAATGATCATGATGAATTGATCATTTCAAAGGACATCATTAAAAACACTGTACTGTTGATCATTTCTTAAAAACTAGCATTAGCATTGTGTTACAATGGTTAATAATAATATTTAATATTTTAGTGCATAGAAAAACGGTTGCAAAAATGTATTCTTTGTGATCATCTTGAATATCGAGAGCGATAAGGAAGTTGTTGATTATTGCACGATAATGCACTCATCGTGCAACAATAATCACACAAATTTATTAAATTAATTGTTTGCATTTTTCGTACTCTATTGCAGTTATTTTTCGGACAGAGGTTGTACTACTGTGTTTGGTTGTTAAGGAAAATCAGCACGACACATTTACAGTCATTCATCAGTATCACTATGAAAAATTCCATTCTTCTTTTACATTATTGTTGGCTATCCGCATTAATGTACGTGTTCAAAACACTGTGTATAAATAAATTTCATGCGTTTCTTTTATTAATCACGAATTAGAAAAGACTTATTTTTTTTTTTTTTTTAATAGACTTATTGTTTCTATATATAGCAATTCAGTTCACAAGTTATCGTGACAAACTACAGACAAGCTGCCCTAACAAATTTGCAAAAGAATGTACATAAAAGCCGCGAAAACGATAAGTGTTAATTCGTTTCTTACACACTACAATTCTAAATGTACTATATTAAGATACTGGTATTTTTTTTATTAATATCCTGAGAAAAAACTAGTTAGAATTATTTATATTTGTATTGATTTTTTGGTCACTTCATTTATCCTTTTATTTTCTTTCTATCATATTTGAGATTTACAATTTTAAACCAACCCACACACTTCTATAATAATATAAATATACAATACAAATCTGGAAACTATATCTATTGCAAATATTGTATTGGTAAACAAACATTTAAATTTAAACAAAATTTTCGTTTTAAAATGAAAAAATAAAAAAAAAACTGGCATTTTGAATTTAACAATGATCCTTTTTTTTTATTTCTAAAGTTTTATGAATTACGGTTTTTTTTTTTTCTTATAAAATATAATAAAAAATAATGTCCACGAGACAAACACTTGAAGTTCTGATAGAAGAAAGATTTAAAAGAATGACCGTCTAATAGAATACGAGTACATACAGATATGTATTTCGATATAAACTTCTAATATTAGATATAAAATTGTTTGTGTGTTTGAGAAATCACTTAATTCGCACAATACACAGGACGATATCGATCGTTTTCTACTGATGACGTTCCAGAGAACATGATATATGTTGCCGAAAGATACATAATTTGAGGAGCTGTTCAAGCTTGGGTGCAAGAACCATTTAACAGATATTTATATGTTGTTTTACAAATTATAAAATTTTTACATCTTTAAAGAATTTAAACTTGAAATAATCCAATGTAAATTATACTATATTTTAATTTTTTACATAGTATTAGCAAAAGGTTCATACATTTATTCATATAAAGCTATAAAACATGAGTATATAAAATACATATAGATATAACTTAACATGAATTTTAATGGTGCGTGTATACGCATATTTGCATAAAGAAATAACATACAATATGTCGCGAAAAAATTGAATAAATTGTGTTGAGTAAAATATTTGAAAATTTCTAACTACATGGGTTTAGTTGAATTTTTATGTATGGTACAATATATGTCTATGTATATTCGAAAGATCAAAGCGATCATATTTTTGTTTGATAGTAGATACTTGACGAATTATCATTCAGTTTAAATATTTATATTGATCGTATCGTAAACTCACAAAACATCATTTGCTGTGTTTGATGATAAAATGTCAAATTATATTACGTTCATATTTTTTCTAATACGTATCAGTAGCTTTATTAGTTCGTTTTGTCATGAAGATATTAAAAGCTCATCGAACAAAATTTTGATAATACTAAATTACTGCAAATAATATTATTTCATACTATGGAAAAATTTCTTAAATTGCAATTACTTTTTGTTCGTGCCAATAAATAAGTTATGCATACAATATTTATAATATATCTGCCAAGGGTATATATATAGAAAATAATACTTTATACGTATAATCAATAAAATTATCTCACAATATTCTGGCGTATCACAGTTTGAATAAATTTCTGAATTTTCACTATATTATTATTATTATTATTATTATTATTATTATTATTATTATTATTATTTATACACATACAGTCAAAAGATTTATTAATAATGAATGATTACAATATAAATTGTATAATATTGAGTGTGACAAAGTTTAAAATATATTAGAATATGCATTAGATATGAAAATATTAATCTTTTATTATTACTCGTATTTCAAAAATTAATGCTCGTTAAAATTCTATCATAATCAAATAAAAAGAAAAGTATTTAATTATTAAATTTTAACTTTACAATTTTATAATCATTTGCTGCATTGAATAATAAACATATTTTTATAGGTCAAATAAAATAATAAGAAAAAAAAAGTAAAAATAAGATATGGGAAAATTATAAAAATGTTCTAATTTTTGATATATGTAAAAATGTTTGATAAGAAAAAAATTTTATTTTCATACAAAACACATAAAAATAATTTATAGTGTGTTTTGGTTAGTAACAGGTCCATATATTATTTTATTTAGGAAAGACACAGGGGTTTGAATGAAATCGGAAGAAACCAAATACTCTGAATAGATTGGATGTTTTAAAAATTCGTACTTTAAACATACACGCACAATTTTCTGATCGCCAAGAGACACTTTTGTTCGCATTGATGGAAAATGTATATATGCAATAATATATGTTATAATAAATAGAATGCAAGATGAATCCGTACAAAACAATATCACAGCCGGCTAATCATATCAAAAGAAAGTGGTTATGGTATCACCACGCACAAACAAACAATTCTGATTTGGTATACATTAAACAACTAACCAAACTGAACACTATGTTTTATTTATTAGATCAATATTTTAGCTAAGGCATAATATGAAAAATTTAAACAACCTTTTGTTATATAAATATTAATATATAAATTGTCAATATAATAAATATATTTATTAAATGTTAAATATATAACACATAAATGTTACCTCTCTCTCTAATGAACTTTAAAGGTTATTAATAAATGTGCCGCCCATTCCGAACATTATATAAATAAAACATAATAATATTCAAATAATTACTAAATTAACAACAAGAAAAAAAAAAAACCCGGGTAGATCAAGACCATTTGTTCGGTGATGGAATAAAAAGAAAAACGAATATCTATGAAAATATGGTGTTGTGGACGCTACTCAAAGAATAACAATGTCTGCACACACATGGCTAAACACCCATATAAAATTAATAGAATTATAAAAACATCTATCTTTCGTTAATAAGCAAATACAATTGGTAAATTGTTATATACTACCATGCGGAGTAATTTACCAACTTGGCTGTAATGAAAGATTTATTAGATGACAAAGCTCCCATTGGAGTAATATATGACTTTAAAATAAAACTAAAAAACTAAAATATGCGATAATATATTAATAAATTAATTTTAAAATAATAGAATTTATATAATTACCGATTCATCTGAATAAATTGAAGACGAATCATAGTCGGAAAAATTGTAATCCATTTTATATTTAATAATCCCATTGAATTAAATATTTATTTTAGATTACGACAATGTCAGTATCTGTGTGTGTGTGTGTGTGTGTGTGTGTGTGTGTGAATGTGCATATATGTTTGATTTTTTCTTCTTTTTTTTTGTGAATGCAGTCTTAAGTTATGTGTGTGATGTTTCTGTGGTGTGTTCACTCACAGTTGCAGTTAATAAATACAAATAGAAATATATAACAAAACAATAATTAAACAAAACAATGTTGTGAACCATAAAACACTACAAAAAAAAAACTATTAAATAATATTAAAACATAAACAAAGAATATTATGACATGAAAATAACAAACGTTACGATTTAACCAAAAAATTGAAGAACAAAAAACTTATAATAATAAAAATATCTTTAACTTGTCACAGTGTTGTAGTAAATTATAAAATAAATACATTCACACTTTCTTAAACCAATTTTCACTTATTCTAATTAAACTTATTTAATTAATAAATTTTTTAAGTTTATTTTATTTTACGATTAAAAAAAAAGAGGGATTTTCTTAATTTTTACACAATAAAAAAAAAAAAACAATCCAACAAGTTTTTCTATTTTTTTGATAAATTATTTATTGAACCGTATTTGTTTTTCTTTTAAATTTTCTTTTCTTATGATTTTCCTATTTGTATTTTAATAATTTTTTTTTATTTTTTCTTCTTTATATGAGGTTTTTCTTCACACACACCCAAATGGAACAAATAAAAAAAAACAGAAACAACAACTCACACGCGTCACACATCAAATTTTAATGTGAGATGCGTTGATGATACTACACAAAATATAAAAACACACAAAACAACTAAAAGTACTAACTAAAACTAAAACTAAAAACTCAAATATAAATATCCTATCCTATGCCGATTTTTGTGTTCTTTATTATAATAACTAAACTGTGTATTTAGTTTGTGTTCGTTTGTGTTGGGTTGGATCGCGCGCGCATATAGAGAAAATAAAATTTTGTTGTTTGAGCATGATCATGAGAACTCTGTTCTGTTCTGTTCTATTCTATTGTGTTGTTGGTTTAATTTTAATTTAACACTCGTGTTCGTGATGATGATGGGCTGAGTATAATGGAAGATTGGTATATATAATTTGTTGTTATAATATTTGTAATATTTACACATATCCACACATATACAAAACCTCTAACTTGATCATCATTTTACCGTCATTTAATCATTATTTTAAAAACATATTGCAGTGAGCAGCAGCAGGGCAGCAGTACTAAGTTTTTTTTTTAATATATATATATTAAATTTGATCATTTATTTTATATATAAGAAGAAACATATAAAAAATTAAAAACAAATACAATCAAACCGGAGAGCAAAAGAAATCTATCGTCTATCGCATCGTCTTGAATATGAAAATTGGAATTTGGAAATTTGACTGGAATTGGTGGATGGGAATTGGAAATTGGTAATAGCATTAGTATAGCCATAGCATAGAGAGATGAAGAGAATATCACGAATATAAAATAACCAATATATAAATGTATGAATGAGGAGTTTTAAGAAATTCTTTATTGTATTTGTGTCGTAGAGAATTTTTTGTAGTAGAGCACACACAACCCAAAAGACACGTATTTATTAAAACATATGTATATAAAGAACATTATATGGTAAATGGTATATAAAATAAAATTATAATAAATGCATTTCATGATGACTCATATTTAAAATACTTTTTGTATATAGTGGAAGTTGGAACACATTGGAAATGTGTAGGAGTAGTGTTTTGGTAATTAGAATTTAGACGCTTAAATTACAAAACAAAAAAAAAAATAATTTAAAATAAGTGCAGTTAAACGCATAACAAAGAACTTTATAGGGACTATAGTTATGGGATATTGCAGCGCGGTAAACTTGGAACACACATGGTATGGTGAAAGATCTGAGCACAAAATGAATCATGGGGGGGGAACATCGGAAACGTTTGGGACAACATGAGAAGATGTAGACAATCTAAATTAGCCCTTAGGTTTTTTACACGTACAAACACCAGGGTAGTTTTGAGCATAGAGCGAGGCATCCTTAGGAAATTGTTGGCTATTGTTACAGGGCATTATCTAATTCGGTTTTGGTTATACTTTTGCAGCAATACAATTTTTATCCAATTACATATAGTGTTTATAGGTTAATATAGAGTCTCTCCTAAATGCTTCAACTATATTTATATATATAATAAATAAACATTAATATTTACAATACACACGCAATCCATGGCATGCATGACACTCACACACAAAATTCACAACATTGTGTGCATTTTGTATTGAAAAGTAATAACAAAAATCTCTATGCAAACCGGAGTCGTATATAGAAGAATTGAATTTGAAAATGATTATTATTCATGACATTAAAATTACTCAAATTAACATTATATTTTTGAATTCAATGGACTTATAATTAAAGAATTTTATCCTTATTGTCAAATTTGCTAAATAAATTAACATTTGCGTTTAAGTAAAAAGTAAACGAATCTTACTGATTTACATTACATTGGAAAAGAGAACTCATTGGTAGGTATTGGTAATATATACCAATTCTATATATCATCTCATCGTAAATTCTAATGCTGAAAAACAGTATAGATATACAAAAATAATAACAAGAAATGATGATGTTGCATGCAGGCAGCAGCAGGCAGTCATTATAAAATGATGGTAATCAGTCAGATATAGTCATTGAATATATCACATTATATAACCATATATAAATATTTCAAACCAAGCGAGGGGGAGGACAGCAAAATAACAAGGAACATTATCATCATTTATTTATTTAATATTTTATTATACATACACTTTAGTTAGTTATACTCGCACATATACTAAAATAATATAGTATACTATAAAACGAACGAAACAGACAAAATATATCTTGTATTTTTTTTACACATATGAGCAGAGCAGTACAATTTATTGATGATTACAGAAATGCATTTAGCAATTGTTGTTCCACTGATACACTATGTACTATGCGCAAGGACAAATTTGCGGCTCAAAAATGGCTAGCACATGGTCAAATTGCCAGAAATAAAATTCCCTAGTGGTGTCACCTACTATTTCCACAAATCTTTAGTACTTAAACACCATGCCATAAGCTCCTAAATTGTTTGACATGACTTGCAGTGTATATTAACAGAAACCTGATGCAAACACCGAAATCCACTTGATATTTGGAAACGAACAGCTAAATGATATACATCTGTGGAATTGTTGAATACATTTTAAAAGTAGTGTAAAAGAAAAGAAGATAGTTGACATTTGCTTGGGATATTTCATTGGTGGTATATACTTATACTATAATATATGGTAAAAGATCTTCTCAAAAATCCATTAGACCTGTTTCCGAATAGTATGAATTATATATGTTTCTGTTATCATATAATTTTTTTAAATTCTTATTAATATTTAGATAAATAGTCTAATATAAATAAATTAATAAAACAAATAGTCGACTTCTAATAAATATTGAAAACAATTAATTATAAATTGATTTCAAAATGATCTTCACCTAATTTTTATGCAAGAAAAATTGCTAAATTTCCTATATAAAATGGACATGTAATAATAATCAATAAATTAAATTTATTTGTTTACATATTGCGAATCCAAAACTTATAAAAAAAACACGCATTAAAAGGGCTAACTTAGAAGAAAAACTACACTTTCCGATAATAAGGTAAAATGTGAATGGGAATTTTATTATTATAGTGATATTATTGTTGTACAGGGAATTAAAAAGAGATGGTAAAACTCTATTGTTTTTGTCGGATGACACATTTACCACCTATACATTATACACCACATTGAATATACGCATAGTATAAACATACAGCACACATTGAGTGTGGTTAATTATTCAATGCAATCGTCGAGAACAATATGTTTCATTTCATTATAATTATTCTTTTTATACACAAATTTATTTATTGTATGTTGAGAAATATTTCATCATCACCAAAAAATTATTTGATTTTAAATAATTTTAAATTGTGTTTATGTGTAAATATTTTATGAATTATACATTTTTAGTCACTTTTTGGGGCTCCACTTAACTTATATATTTTATATATATTATTTTATATTGTTATTCGTAGATTATTATATTTATTAAAAAAAAAAAAAAAAAAGCAAGATGTGCCAAGGGACTGCATTTGGTCATTGTTATAATTAAAAATAATGTATGAATTTGAGACGCCACCGAATTAAAATGTCATCATATTGTATATAAATCATCGACTTCATTCACATTAAAAATTATTAGCAACGAGAAATCGAGAAAGACAACATCCCACACATGGAAGTCACCTTGTCTTTGACGGTAGGGCTTTGCTTGCTATGGGATCTAATAGACGATACACTGACAAGGTTACCTCCATGTCGATAATTGCAGACTGTGTAGTAATTTACTGACTGTACAACTGTAATGAATGTTTGGCAGATGCCATAAGCTCCACTACGTGTACAATTAAAAATGACACACAAAGATATGTTCATATTTGCTTTTCCCAGTATATTTTGTTCGCAGACCTTTGTTGTGTGATGATGTACTATATGAATATTTTAAAACATTAAATAAAGTGAAGAAATAATTATAAAAATTTTTTTTCCATATGTTAAATTAAACACACAGAGAATCACCAAATTATATCCATAACATAATATTCATATTAAAATTGTACTAATTATACAGAGAATACATATTTTATTAAATTTATTTGTACTTGTTTAAAAATACAAAAATATTATGCGGGCACTTCAAAAATACAATGCAAACAAACACATGCTATATATTTATACAATTTTATTTCATGCTAATGCATTTATTTTGCATTGGACGTATTGGACGTATTGTATATATTTCATTTAACCCTACTTGGACAGGACAATTGCGCCCAAAAACCCCACATAGAATCATATTGAAATGAAAATTTTACCATTTATACGATTCATTGAGTTCTGCAAACTATGCATTTATTGCGTCAAAGGAATGGTTTATTTGCAGTTGTCACACGATTGCGTTTATGATTCGATTGTTAACATACACGCGGTGGAACCCATCTTGCTGACAGTTTATAGCATATACGTATGGAGCGTTGTCCATACATGACATATATATGATAACTTTCTTATAACTTTGTGTAATTTTGATATAGTGATATAATTAATATATAGCATTATTTCAAGCTTCACGAAAATCGTGCAATGATACACAAAAGAAACAATATATAAAATTTAGGTATTGCATGTGAAGATCATTTTCTTAAGTTTTACGAGTCACAGAACCGATCGATTGGATTAAAAATGATCCATGTGATTTGTGCGTGCATCCTAAGGGTTAAGAATAAAATCCATATATATTCATAAATGTATTTGTATAAATAAATTCATCACATATTCAAACGATCTTATTTATACTACAATATATATTAATAAATGAGTTGATGATGGATTTTGCAAGATTAAATGTTTTTCAAGTGCATTTAATAAATAAATAAGTTCACATATTCACAAAGTCAGCACAACAACAACAATAACATTTAACAAATAAATTAAAAACAAAAACTAAAAAAAAAAGTAACAAAAACTTAAGAAAATATTGCAATTACGAGAGTGCGTGTATGAATAAAAAGCAACAGTTTTAAATTATTATGTGTTTTGTGATGATAAGAAATTAAGATTAAATATGATCATAACAAAAAAAACATATTAATATTAATATTCAAGGAATTGTAATATTAAGGCACATTAAGTGACTGTTATATTATATTTATATCTATGTACATATGGAATGGTACCGCACTCTGGCTATATACTCGTATACACTTACCAACATAGCTCTATCAATTAAATGTCAAACTTAATGATATATGAAAAAGAAGTATTTAACACTGCTGTGTTGAGGTGTTGATCGAACCGAATTTATTTTTAAACCAGAGTATAAGCAAATGAGAACTAAAACAAAACAAGAAGTTTGCGTATGCAGCTTTTTAATTCTGCTCATGTATTTTAACGCACATTTCACATCAGTTTATCTACTTTTTTAATTCATTTTCAGATCAATTAATGAAAACGTTTTATTTTACGAATAATTTTAATACTTTTTAAATGAAATGTGAACCAAACAATATAGATGAGAAATAGAATGCGGACTATATAGGACGATTGATAAAAGGATAACAATGTCATAGCCAGGTTTCAAGGACATTTGTAGGAGCTGCTAATGTTAATGTTCTCGATAATTCTCGTATAAAATTAAATTAAATATTAAAACTAACAATTAATGAATCAAGGATATTTCTAGGACTTCTCACAGATAATACTCAACAATAAACATGTCATAATTGTTATATAAAAAGGAATGAAAATAGGTAATTAAATGAAAATAACGAATCAAGGATCAAGAACATTTCCAATAATCTGTGTAAAGATAAATCTAAAAAATAATCGTATACGAAATATATTTTATGAAAAGAAATTACATCAAAATTTAAATAGAACGTAAAACTTAAAGGATATTTCAAGGACTGTCCAGAACTAATTATTGAAATTAACGATTTTTGGATTTCGCATGAAAGGTAATTGAAACAGGAAATTGAGGTGAACCGATGATTAAACGATCAAGCATATTTCCATTGCCATATTTTCTGCATTTAATTCCATCAAGAATTTAAGTAACATATTCCTTTTATATATTGGACTTTATTTTATGCTTTACATATTTTTTTTTTTTGATAATTTGTTTTAGTGATAAAACTTTTCTGTTTTGTGTATGTTACATAAAAAATTAATCCAAAAATGAGTCATTAAATTTTTTAAATATTTCTTTTTATATTACATAGATTTATTTTATTATTGCTGCTGCTCATAAATATACGATTATTAAATTTATATAATTTCTATATTTATAATAATGTCAACATACCTATATTTCCGTGCGGTATTAAGAATTTTAATTTTAATACTATTATTCATAAACGAAAATGATAGCGATTTTTAAATAAAATTTAATAGAATAGAATTACATGAACATTTATTTTTATGAAGTACTAGAAAAAATTAAAAACCCAGTGCAAGTGGTTTCGAGAAGAAATTCTGAATACCTGGATAATTTGAACCAATCAATTTTTCATGCAATTTTAAACAAATTTTATGTATATAGGTTTAGGTTGAGAATGTGAATTTAGCAGCGCAAGAAAATATCACTAGAGTTTTAAAGATCACGATCAAAAGTAATAGAGTGTAATTCATATGTCGATTTTCTTACCAACTAATTTCTGACCAATTATTTTATAAAACGTCTATCTCACAACTAATGGATTAAACATAAAATCTGTAAACACTTAAAATAAAACGTATTTTTTCATATTTTAATTTTTAAAATATTTTATTGATTGTAGTATAGTATAAGAGAGTCTATACACACCAAAATAAGAAAGACAGGTGTGTTGTGGTGATGAATACAAAATCTTTAATTTTTTTTTTGTGGCTTTTTTATATAAGTAAAAAGTGCAATGTACGTATTAAAACATATACATGAAAATATATACAAACGAGTATATATACGTAAATATATTTATATTAACATAACCATAACGATTTATACAAATAAGAATATTATTTTATTTTATAATAATAATAATAAGAATATACAATATATTATCCGGTCCTTCAGTTTTCGTTTCCTTTTCAATTGTGCACCTTGCACACGATTGATAATATTATAGTTTTTTAATTTGTTATTTCAATATTTATTCTATTTAAGGTATATATCGCTTAATTTAATAACGATATCTCCTAATAAATAAAGGTATATATTCATAAATTTGACCAATTTAGACTACTTTAAAGTCTATAGAGAGAATATAAAAATATAAATAAATGCAAATTTATGTACCCAAGTACAATTTAAAAGAAAAAAAAAAAAATTAAGATCCATATTGAAAAATGGAATGAGATAGTATTTATATTTGGTATAATATATTAAATAAAGTTGTCAACACATTCAAATAGCAAACATTTAAATTAGAAACTCCAATATATAATTGTTATAATAAAAACAGAATAATTTTTTCATAAAAAGTCATAGGGCAGCTGTGGAAATAGAACCGATGTAAATTGGTCAAATATACAAATCCTTATCCATATATATTATATGAATGAAGATGAGTGTATGAAAAGAAATTAAAAGAAATGCGGTACTAATATTGGGTGAAGTTAAATCATCTGTGTACAAACATCTCGACATTATTTTGGTGGAATACTAATTTTTTGATTATTTCCGGATTTGTTTTTTTTGCACAAGCAACAAGGAACAACAATTTAACATTGCTTTTCTGTTCTAATTTAATATTTTAATGCATTGATAAATGTAACGTGAATTTTTATAGACATCATATATCTAATTCCTACAAAATTTCATTTGATCTCAAATCTTATTTAATTCGAGATAGTGAATGTAGTATGAATTGCACAATCAAATAAGCAGATGGGTTATGATAATAAAAAAACGACACGGGTACTTTGCAGATATTTTAGCAAAATTAACTATATTGGAAAGGAATAATGAAGTATCTCGGACATAAATGACTTCATATTAAGTGCAGATAATATCGAAAAATATATTTTTAAAAATGAATATTTCTAGATTTTCATTAATTTTCTTTTGGTAACCGTCCGTGACTCAATACATAGTTTTTTACCCTATACAAAAATGGTTTTATACAAGATTTCGTAATGGCATTATATAAAAAAAAAATATAAAAAAAACAATTCCGGATCACAAAGGAAAATAACTCATTCACAAATAAAAAAAAAATATAATAAAATAAAATAAAAGCAATAAAAGGATATGAATTCAAGAAAAACTTTTCATAAACTAAAAGTTTGAGTATTATTAGTTTTAGATTTTCTTTTTCATATTCATTATATTAAGGATATAGTCATTGGAAATAAAAGAAAAAATGTATATTAATGTTTAAATTACCACACATTTTTATCAAAATACAAATGATAAAAATAAATACGTGCACAATACATATTTTGCAAAAGTTTAACAACGACGACCGTATATAAATAAATAGTCCTTTATTATAATTAAAGGACGTTCATTCTAAATATATTGTATATAAAAACAAATTATATAATTATTATTATATTTCTATTATTTTATTACTCTGTATTTATTAATTATAATTTGATGATGGTAGCAAATTATTATAATTAAATAATTCGTATTATATTTTACTGTCATTCATAATTTTGGTAATATTTTCAGCATATAATATTACTAATAAGTTAATTGACACCTTGAAATGATTACAATTATTTATTTATTTCGAAGATGAACGAAAGTAAGCGTCTTGTATTTGTTGGCAAAGGGCCCACATCTAAACGGTAGGTCTGAAATTCTGCAGCAAAATTATTGTGTTGTAGTGATAACTCGAAATTTGTATAGAAATCAAATAAGATAATAATTTATGTGGGCGAATTAAGGGTATTTAATCAATTTTAAAAAGAGCATATAATGCCAATATATACAAACAAATTATGAACCGTCTAATTTAATAATAACTTTTGAATCAATAAATTAGTAATTTAATTATGCCCATTAACACAACAAAAGGAAAAGTGTAGTTATAGGAAAATTTATATATGAATTCGTATATATGTTTTGTAAACCATATAATATTATAATTAAATATAAATTAGTACACACATACATAGTATAGAATATATAGTATACTACGTTTTCTCAAATATGTTAGTATTATTTTGATATACAAAATACTTAATTATGGTGTGGGGGGATATTAGAAGGAAAATAATTATTATTATTTAGTTAGAAATATGAGAAAATATTGTACAAATATTTAATATATAAAGTGTAATAAAAATAAATTATAAATTATCACTTTAGAAAATTTTTCCTATTGCCACATTACCAATAAATAATATACAATAGAATATGTTTTTGCATTTTAATATACAGTCGTCGGTCGTACAAAAATATTACACATAAAACACAAATAAAAAAAAATAATGCGAAATGATTTCAATAAAGGAAATATTATATTTTATATTCTATTCACATGTGAGAGCGCGATTGCTTATAAAATATAATTATAAATTAAAAATAAATTTTTGTAACAATAACAATAATGTTTGTTGGGTTTATAGGCGCCACTTTAGTTATTGAGATATATCTATGCAATTGTTTGTATTATATGCGACCGTATATGTAAAGAATATATAAATCTTGAAAGAATTTAAATTGATAATTTTGATATATTTGCTGTATGTTCAATATATATTAATATTTAAAATTTTATAGATACTAAATTTTGTATTCTATGCAGATCCATATACAGAACTAATACGATGTAAGACAGTCGCTAATCATCTGATGGATATGTACATAATAAATAATATATTAATATAAATAATATAGAATATAAAACGACAGTCAGTATAGTAAGTCATAACTACAATGAAAACTACACACTTTTTTGAATTGAATAGATCAACATTTTTTCTGCATAATTTAGTGTTGGAACGATACTCCTATGAAGGGTATTTTTTTGGGTTGGTGGAAGTATATTGGTGTCTTCCAATCACTACCTATCATAAGAATTCCTCATAAATAATTAACCTCTAAAGTTCAATTAAATATTTCTAGCGAATTATTACCACAAGAATATTAAGGACATATATATGATATAGGATGGGAATTACCGAGTGTACTCGAACTCAATCAATGTAATTGTGAAAAAAAACGCCAACAGTAGCATTTATCACTAAATATGCTATTGTATAGCAGCTACATAATTCAAAATCAAATTCTAATTAATCGGTTGTATTTCGTATGGGAAATATTTGGTATATTAAATTTTCAGGTAATATGAAAAATTCCAGAAGAAAAGAATATCTATTATATTTTTAAATAAATTCAACATTTTAAATATGTGTACACAAGTATTTATAAAAAATATATAATCATTAATCATCATAATAATCATCATTACAGACGCATTATATAGTAATGAATAAATAAATAATATATTATTGTTGTCGCTACTCGTACTCGTTGGTATATAATTACATATCGTTTTACGTTTTACGTTTGTATATTATACCATTTTACGTATCTATATTTTTTGTTATACGTATAAAATATCTTAATTGTATCTCATTTATTAAAATACAGACATCACACACACTTTTTTTTCTAAATGTTTTTACCATCATCACATAGTTAATTTCCTTTTAAGCAATTTTATTTTTATAGATTTTATATCCCATCAGCCGCTGTCCCAAAAATAACCGGAATAACTTTATATATAATAGTGAATACTCTTTTGTTTTTTGACATTCAATAGGTATTATCCTTAAAGAATTTATACCATCATGTAGTACAACAGTTAATGTTTTGTAATGAAAACAACAGTCACATCATTCCAATCGATGTTGATTTCAGTTAAGGGAGAATATTTGTAATAAATAAAATCCTTTTTGCAAAAAATTTAAATTATTTATTTACATTTACCAGTTGTTTTTCGGACAGACGATGTATATACCTTATAATATAAACAAATAAATAAGATATATAATTAAGTTTTATTATCCCCCAATTTGTACATAATTTATATATAAGATTTTTCTATACTCATTGATATATTTCTGTATCATTTCAAAAGTTGTAATAACAATTGTAAATTGGTCGCATTTGATGACTAACAACAAAACCATGTGTGCTATATATAAAATCTTTTAAGTCTTTAAAATATAATTAAAATCTATTACAATAAATAAAAAGGATAATTTGTTTTTCAATTTATAAATGAGCATTATTTTATATGTATAAATGATTGTAATGTGTATGGGTGTGGGCGGACGGGAATGTTTATTATATAATTAATTTTATTTATAATTAATATTGATTTTGTATCTTCTATTTAAAGTGTTGAATTTATGGAATTTTAGGTTTTTTGAAAGTAGAATATGTACAGAGGAGACTAATTTTATAATTGCATCATCAGTAAATTGTGCTATTTCTATAGAGGAATAATGAAGAGGATTACCAAATCAGTTCACTTTTATCATATATCACCCCGTGTCTAAAATAAATATTACGATAGTTATAAATGTTTACACGAATTGGATTTATCTATTTATTATAGTTTCGCGAATTTTCAGCACATTCAAGTCAACCATCCACAACGATCAGGAAGGAACACACACGATAATTCAAAGGAATAATTTGCATTCATATTGCAAATTAATTATTCTTTTGAATGCGACCGTATGCTCGTTTATTCAATCATAGAACTAGCTTGTTATATAGCATAAATTGTTATTTACACCGCAACTTCGCCACTGATGGTGGACACTTAATGTACCATGACCATGAATACTCCATTTAACTTAATCAATTTTCAATTTATGTTTATTTGGCAATCAAATTTTTAAATCAAATAAGATATAACACGGCGACGACGACAATGACAATTAATGTTAAATAAAATATATACATTGTTGTAAACATCATATCATAACAATATTAAAATATATTTATTTCTATAAATATGTGTCAAGGAATATTGAAAAAAAAAGGTGCTTCTTATAAGATATACTTATTATTATTATTATTATTCTTATAGAAAATATATACGGACAAAAATATATATTATGGATAATAAAACCAAAAAAAAAAAAAATAAGAAAAGCAGGTGGCACGCGCGACTGCAACAATCATTTATTCAATGCTGCTACCAAAATGCATGTTAAACTGAACAAAAAAAAAATAAAATAATTTTCTTTTACAACAATTTGTGTATAGTTTAAAAAGCCAGGCATTGTATATCGTCGTATAAAGAAGAAGAGTATGAATATTATAACCAAACAACTGACAAAAAAATTTGATAAGCACGGTGTTTCTCTGCCTACACCAATCACTTCCATATCTGTACAATGTTCTATATATAAATATGTATATATATTTGATGAATGCAAAATTTCGTGCGCGATTTAACAACAAAGTCTTTATATACTCTTGATCCTCTTTTCTATTACCTATTAATTTATAACATTCTATACTGATTTTTTGTATCCGCAGTATGACAAAGATTTACCTTCAAAATAGTTGATGAATCGATTTTCAACGTCTTCTACTAATCTGATAAATTCTTGTAATTCAAGCTATTCCACCAAAATTGAACGTTTTTTCTTTATTGCTATTCATTGTATGATATCCAGCTTTAGGAAATTGCGGTTCTGAAACTTCGTCTATTTGGTATCCAAATACTAGTTATATCTTCTAAAAAAATCGGGCACGAAACTATGCTATCATCTAATATTTATATACTCCGTACATATATATACACGTGTATACCAATATAAAATTTATTATAGTCTTTTCCTTTCGGTATATATATATATATACTGTTGTTGTTGTTGTTGTTGCCACATTATTTTTGGAGCGGTGGTTGAAAACCTCAAAAAACATCTGCTATATATATTTTAATTCAAAATCATCATATTATAATAATAATGCTATTGGATGGTATGGGATGGTAAAAAGTAAAAACACTCATAATATTAAATTTATTGTATGTTTTTATGTTATATGCAGTATTTATCTTTAGAAACGGGTGGCTTGATCTTCTAATAAACATTGAGTATAAATATAAATAAATATATATATCTATAGAAACGTTTTTTTGGGTATACAATATTCCTACTATATAATATCAATAATTCGTATATATCTATTTTATTTATATACCAACTTTTAAGCACATGTTGCCCTCTATTAAATTGGAAGTAGAGGTTAAATATAATTATATTATATACTTTATATATTTTATATAATATGGGCTATGCACTATATACACTCGTAAATATATAAGTAAATTAACAAAGATTATAAATATTATTAAGTTAATTTATAGCAGAGAGAGAGATCAATACAGGACGCTTAATTTATATTTGTCAACGTAGTGTATATACGCATTTATTAAAAAAAAAAATATGCATATCCTTAAAACATTATATCATTTAACTAAAATTTATTGCGTTAATGATATAAAAGCTGATGACATATGAAATGTACCTTTATGGTTATCACACCCGATCAACTACGTCGTTAATTCGATATATAATAATGATATGGTGCTATAAAATAAATCAAATTGGTTAAAAATACCTACTAATTTAATCATTTGGTAAATAAGAACTTAAGAATTTTGTATGGGTTGGCCCATACAAGATTTCAGAAATCCAAGAAATTTAGTCCCTTTAATGATTTAAATGATGGATTTGTAATTGGATAAGTACCATATATGAATAAATTTTTTTTAAAGATTCTGGACTATAACCACATAGTTTTTCAAAACCTTTATTACAAATTGTTCTTAAAATCCTCATATCAAATCAAAATACAAAATTTCCTTCACATTTCTCTTTGATATATGTCCAACTATACACGTAATTCGATTCCAAATGACGGAAGAATTATTTTTATCAACCAGCTTGACTTTCATTAATGTTTTTTTTAAAGTATGTTCAAGATATATATTGTGGCAACTCATTATGATTATCCACAAATCCACTGATAGCGTTCTGAGCTATCGTTAAATAATTCAAAACATATGCGTATAGTTTTATTCAATACATATTTTTATATTCGATTATTTTATTTTAATTTTAATTTTTTCACTTTTTATAATAACAATAATTATAGTATTATTTTTAAATAATAACTGGATGGAATCTATTTTCTGTTATGACAAAAAAATAACCTTCAAAATATTTTCATTATGAGAAATAAAAAAAAAAAAAAAAAGGCAGGATGAATTGTTGTGAAATTGAGCAAATGTCTATTCATTGCGGATATTTATTTCCATTATTACACAGCAGACAAAGACAAAGAAATAAAAATACATAATATTTTTATTGTAATCACATTTTCAAACTATATTATTATGATTAATTTGAGATTATCATTAATGTTTATGGAACCGTGACCAATCAGTTGACCATATCATTTGTATATTCCTCCTATACCATTTATTTATATTTATTTTAATTATTATAATACATTTTTACATAATATTTATGTTAGATTCATATTACCATCATTTTTTTTTTTTTTGTTGTTGCATGATTTTAGATAATTAATTTGTTTTATTTATTATTATAATAATTTTGTTAACAATAAGTAAAATCACATAATATTTTCTTATCTATTATTTTTATTTCATTTATTTTTGGGTAAACAATTTTCAGTTAGGGCTTATCGCATAACCGTATTATATCGTATATGTGTGTTTAGTTAGTTAGTGTATGTAGTAAAATAAATATTATATACTAAATATTGGTTGGATTGCATAATTTGGTGTACGATTTGAAAACTAAAATCAATAGGTTTTATTTATCAATTATAAAATCTCCATCGTTCATAATTTCTATAATAAAAATTCATAATGTTCTACTGACTTTCTGATTCCAGATAGACAGAAGGTAGTTAGGAAGCATTTAGAAAAACTGACGACAAGTGTGACCATTACTGGTGCTTTCCGCAGGGCATCAACCGCACTGTTATGGAAGTGCTACTGCGGTCATAGACGCGTCTGGCTTATTGGCTTTAGAATGTGTACAACATTCAATACGCAGAATTTTTAAAAATGTATATACGTGATAAAATTAAATTACTCAATATTATTGAACTCATATATAATGTACAAAAATTTCTTAAAATATAACTATACATAAAAACACAAATACAAATGCCAGTTGCCCTATTTAAAAATTAAATTAGATACATATAGAAGAATCATCTGATCTGACTGTGACTGACTTATACTTAAAATGCTTATATACTCTTATAATATATATATTAGTTTATTTATTTATACTAGGTTAATAACCATTCAATACCATTTTATACATATATTTTCTTATTTTATAAATGAACTTTGTGGTTATAATACAAATGAATATACTACCAGGATCAAAAAATACTCAGATGATCATCTCCGCATTTATATATACTAATTATTAATTGAAATGTTATCGCTGTCATATAGTTAATCCACCATCAAAATGCAATGCACTCCTGCCGCCAACATATAACCATATAAGTCTTCTGCATTTGTTCACTTGATCTTAACACCCACACATAAGTTTCCTTCAAGGGTATTAATTTTATCTATCGAAACATTACATGGATAACTATTTCACGATGGAAACAAGGTCAGCGACACAAAGTCACACACACTGAGGGTGACGAAATCAAGCAGAATGTTTGCTCCTTCAATTTCAATAACCCACGTATATTTGTCCAGTGAGAATGGAATTGATTGGATATGTTTTAATAGTAGTGGTATACAGTATACAGTAGATAGATAGATATTAACCATTAATTTATGTAATAAATGCAACACTTATAAGTGGATATTGAACGCTATATATTCTTCCATGTACAAGAGTAGAACAACATTTAAAAATAATAATAGTAGTATTATACACGTAGTCGAATCTCATTAATCCCATATATAAAAATAATAATAAATTGAATGATTTTTTTGTATCAGTTCACCTATAAATGGAGTGCTGCACGAGATGTTTTTTGCACCATATGATGTTAATGCCAAATATCAAAGTAAATCGAAATAAAGGACATTTTCACCACAAAAAAATACTAGAAAAATTACAGTGCTAAAATCTAACATAACTGAGCAGTACATCCTCGACTTTAAGGTAAACCGGCAAAAGAATTTTCAAAATATAGACGTATTTATTTTGAAAGAGATACTCAAACATAAAAATACTTGTATTCAATGAACGGTTTATGTGATTTTCTTATTGTTATTGTTCGATGCGAATAAAAATAAATTGTGATTATCCCTTTTATGTTTGTTTTTAGAAAACTCTTAGTTTTATTAAATAAAAATACCATACAAAAACATAATCAGTTGCTTAAACCTTTATATTACTACTGCGTTTAGAAAATTGAACTATTATGTGTGATTTTGTATACAACTTACATACTATAAATTTACCACAAGGAGCCAAATACAAGAGTAAAATTTTAACATCAGATTCTACTAAACAGATCGAACTAAAGGGCGTTCATATTTCATATGCCCTCGTATATTATATAATTGGTATATATAGATAACTGACCCTGCTACTTTTATCACACACAATTATATCACATCAGTGTTAATACGAAATGAGTTTGTCTTTCAATCATTTCTATAACGTTGTTGATGCGCGCACGTGTTTCCTTGTTCAACTAAATTTTATCCTTTGCGTTAATTTTTCGTCGCACATTTTTTTCTTTTATTGAAATAAATTATTTATTTATTTTTTAATAGGGTAGAGTCATCAGTGATCGGCCGCTAACCAGTCTCCAATCGCCACATAAGAAATGTGCTATTTTTTCTTATACACAGCTGGCTGGAGAGTAGTTATAGGCTTATCACTGGTGCCTATACCCTACTCGTACCAAGTAATTATTATTATGCGCGTATTATATATTATTTTATAAGTGTTTGCAGCTGCTTCCATATTCATTTGTGCGGTGGTATATTACAGATTTTAATTTTCTTTTCTTTTTTTTTTTTTTTTCATTCTGACAAAATCTTTTAAAAGATCCCATTTCTATTTTTATATTATTTTTGAACCAAACAAACAAAATGCGCGTATATTTTTGTTATTATTGTAATCGTATATTATATTGACAGACAAAAAAATCAACAAAAAAAAAAATGAGAAAAATAAATCAGCACAACGTAATTTTTAAGGAGGGTGTTCTCACTCGTTCACATTACTTGAAACTTAATATTCCATATTCAATTATTGTAATGTTTTTATAAATAAACAATAATAATGGATAAAAAGAAAACATTTAAATGGTGGGTATATATTTTGAAATAATTTAACCTAAAATCCCTGTTCGAAGAGTAGCTGCGGAATGGCTTGAGAATCGACTTTGTAAATATTTCGAGGAATATATCGATACAGATCACTAATTGTATCCCTTTTCGTCTGCCTGTCAGATCTTTACTGTTTATATTACATTATATAAATCTGGTAATTTCAATATGATTAGCAAGTGTATTGGTGGCAAATTCAATTAAAAATTAATTAATTCCTTCATTATAAATAGTTACTTGTTATGCTGTTGTATTCCTTTATATGTGCGAAGAATAATATAAGTGTCTTTTATTACAATAATTAAATTTTAAAATCTATTTATATACTAATAATAATATAGTACTAAATTACTGCAATTAATACATTTTTATTTACTTGATGTAAACAGATTTTTTTCCATTCACCATGAAATTATAATTATTCGGTCATTAAACATTTGCAAATTGCAATCACTTATTATGTTGTAATGAATAATATTGCACCATGACATATAATAATAATTAAATATATAAGCAACAAATAAACACACAACACCTGTACAATTTATTATAATTCAATTTGACTTATTTGTATCTGTCTACTACTGCTACTAGTACTACTGAATACACTCAAATTAAATACAATATTTAAACTGGTCTATTTTTATTATGAACTATTATTTATTGTGCCATATATATTAAATCTATATTGTTACTGTAGGTAAGTAGTAAACAAACATATTATAATATATAAAGTCTGTCTATACTATAAACAGAATAAATGTCGCGTGACCCTACTTCATATAAACAATTATATGTTTGTTATGCGTTTTTTTTCCATTTAGTATATATACTATCTATATCTCTCTATACTGTACTTATTACAGTATATAATATTATAGTAAATGAATTTATTGTAGTATATTATTTTATTTATATACCTTTAAAAAATAAAACCTGACCAACACACATTTTATTTTATTTAACTTCTGGTACTCGTAAGCATGACACAACACAACATCGAAAGAAAAATAAAGTTAAATAATAAAAAAAAATAAATAATAATATTATAGAAGCACCAAAACCAACCCCAACCTTAAACTATAACTTCAAGTTCAACCAATTGCTTTCATTTTCTGCTTTTTTAATTAAGATAAAATTTTTGGGTACGGCTATATATGGCCTTGTTGATGATTTTAATGACATATAGTCACAGACGACCACAGGTCGTATATATTGTAGTAATAAAAATCTGATTCATAAAATTTAATTATATTATTAAGTGAATTAAAATTATCAGTACACATTATTATACGTATAATATGCGTATAAAGATGATCTTATGAATGTAGATTACATAAGAATATGATCATATTATATGCAACATACTTAAATTAACACTTAACCATAAATATTATTTAGAAATATTAATTGTTATTAAAAATAATCATATGATGGTCATTGCTACAACAGTCCTGGATTATTAAAACATAAATGTATATACTGTCCGAATAATAACCGGAATGGGCTTTCGTGTATATATTTACATATATAATGTTGCTGATTGGAATGTTGTCAAGTATGAGGCGGGTCGTTGAATGTCTTTAATTAATGTAAATCGGTTTTTTCTTCATCGGCAAATGAAGTTTATAACAAATTGTAATTAAGTTATATGGGGTTAAAGCTGAACGAAATTTAAATACAATATAATGAGAAAACAGTGATATAGTCGCGTATATTCTAAACGACAAATAATTTCCCATATAATAATTAATCAGTATAATAATTAATGAAACCGTTTAAAGTATATTTGTACATAATACACGTGATAGTCAAGCAATTAAAACGGCATAAATGGTACAGTGATGAGAGATTCTGGAGAGTAGCTGGGCAGAAATTTGAGTTGTGTTATCTATTTTTACAAAATCATTGAAACTTATAATTGAATATTTAACAATACAAAAGATAATCGAACAACATCAATAATGCTTTGATGATTTACTGCAGAATATATTTCTCAGTTTATTACTATTATATAAATATTGTTTTGTTACAGAATTTATTATTTTAGCATAAATAGTTTTCCTTTGCAGCCTATACTAATTACAGCTTATATTTAATTTTATTCTACCTATTTATATATTTAATAAATTATGTAAGCAACGCAGCTAAAACTTATTTTTAGTTGCACATAATACGAATGCATGCAATGGAGGTTTTTTTTGTATGTGATAAATAATGTAGATAGTCAATATACGTGCACTCTCGTTGTAATGTCAGGCACGTGCCATCAAAATATGTTTATATACAAATATAAGAAATTATCAACTATTTAATTCAAACTGGTTTTTTGGTTTTGGTTTTTTCTTTTAAAATAGTGTTTCGTTAAATTGTTTTCTATATACCAAACCAGCATAATTTTTATGCTGCTTCATCAATAGCATCAATTTATTTATTTACATTAAGTACGCGATATATATATTATATAAAAATATGCATACATTTTAACACATTGTAGTCTATTGTTTTTTGTGGATTACGAGTACCATATATATACCAAATATCAACGGTGGCTGGTCGAGGAGCACTTGGGTTAATATAATATTCACTTTAAAAATATGTAATTACTTTGAAAAATTACTCAAATTAAATATAATTGGCATTTTAAATACGAATATGAATATGAATGGACATACGTGTATAAATAAATAAGTAGTCGTATACTCGCATAAGAATATGATGGTGTACGAAAAACAACCTTTACAATAATACAACACAGTAATCCATCATTTAGCTATGAGAATAATTAAGCGATTCACCATTCACTGTGTCCATTCTATATGCTATCCACCCTTAAAAGTACACCTTGACACTTTTAAACATTTAACTTTCTTTAAAGTCTTTATATATCGAAAATGATGTAAATAAACAATTTTATTAAATTATATTTATTTATTTTTTTTTTGAATACGTATAATATTACAAAAAATCTATACATTTTCAATAAAGAAAATTGCATTTAACGTACCATAACGATATATAATAATCTCCGTAAAATCCGTATTTATATATAACTGTAGTGACACCCGCAAATATATATACATATCAAAGAATCCCTTATCACTTTATGATATATTACAGATATTATATGGTACATATTTTGGTTTTCACATAGTTATATACATATATTTTTATTTACCTATATTTTATTTTGATAGACAACCCCTATTTTATATAAATTACCTTAACGTAAATATGCAAACATGTCAAATTTTATATTTTTTCTTATCAAATTTATTATTCCGAACAACAACAAAAATTACACATCAAAAAATTTTCAAATACGTCAGTCGAAAGAATGATTTTATTTTATTTATACCATAGATACAACCATAAATGGAAGTATAAATATAAATAGATGACAATTCCGATGATAGGAAATGGAAAACCAAATATTGTAGTTATGTATATATTTAAAAATAGATGATGGAGATTTGTGTAAAAATATAGCCGGACAGGTTATGGTGCAAGCGGAAAGGTGTGTCGAGCGATAGTCCAAGTAATTTAAAAATAAACACTGTGGCAAATGGGTAATATTTTTAAATTGCTTAACCATCAATATACGAAATTACAAGTATAAAAAAAAAAATTCGGTATTAGAAGATGTAAGCTGTGGATGGACTTCGGTTGGCGAAGGTTGAACCACCGATCCGGATATTATTGAAACACGCAGAAAATTAAGTAAGTATCTAAAATGATTAAAGCTTTGGAGAATCTTATCGCTATATGTATTTTTGTTTTAAAAATATTGTAAAAGCTTTTGGTGCGAGAGAATTATCTTTTTTATTTTGTTTCCTATATCATAAGTCAGAGAAAATATTCATCTATATAATAATAAATTTCTTTTATAGTAAAAAAAAAATAAAAACGTGGTACAACATTAAATAAAGACTATATTTTTTCACCACATGAAAGTGAAAAAGTTATCATTATCACCACACACACACACACCACAAAGAAAATGAATAAATAAATATAAAATAAGCAAAAAATAAATAAAGGAAATAAAATTTCTTGTACTCACCCCAATCAAATTTTCTAATTCGCCAAGCCATTCGTTTAACAATTTATCTGGGTCATCAGATATAGCTGTTGAGGACATTATGAAGATTCCTGAAATAAATTTATATATGTATATTTAATATATAGCAAGAAAAAATATTTATTTTATGTTTTGAAAAAGAAAAAAAAAAATATGTTCAATCATTACAATTCCCTACCCATAGTAAATATTAAGTACTACCTACTCTCTATTTATGTTTATCATGTCAAAGAAATTACACGTATATAGAGCAAAATATTTATACCAAAAAAATATATATATTTGTACTAAAAAAATTCAATCCTCTCAAAATGATAAACGTGAGGAACAGATTCATTAAAATTTTATTCTGATGCTATAATTGTTGTTTACATTTACTATATATATACAAGAAAAAAATGATTAGTAACTAACCATTCTAACTGCAGAACCCTGTATGGAAATTCTTATCATATACAATAATTTTTGTAAACAACAATAAATGGTAATCTGATGCTACAAGGTCATACTGACAACACACGTCAATTAGGCTCTTCAATTTTCGACTGAATGATCAAATATATGTGTGATGGAAATTCAACACCTTTACTATTTGTCAATCCTGGTAGTATATTTATATTTTTAAATTACATTTTTCAGATTGTGGTTAGTTGTTGAATGCGTATACAAACACACACACAAGTCAAATGTTACTGCAACATATGCGAATTACATAAAAGAGTTTTCGAAAGTAATCGTCAATTATCAATTAAAGATGATCCATGATATCAATATCAATATAAATGATGAAAATAAGGAAAAAAATATCTAAACAATGGTGATCAGTAAGATCGTCATATATGTATAACAATGACAAAATGAATTTTTGTATAATAATACACACCATCAAAATACACCTAATGTTTGACTTTACTGTAAGTAATATTGTATAGCATACGCATACCCATTACACACAATATCATACAGAATATATGACATGTATTTCGTACAACAGAATATGTCTATGGATTTATTTTATTAATCGGATAAGTCAAGAATGGAATTTTATTTAATATCCACCCCTCATTTATATATAATAATATATTCACGTAAGATTAAGAAAAAAAAATATACTCGTATAAAGCTTCTAAATATGAATGGCATTTTCATATAAAGAACATGATAATAATATTGATATCAAAAATTATATTTAATATAATAATAATAATAATAATAATAATAATAATAATAATAATAATAATAATAATAAATTAAAATAAGATTACATTATTTGGATGCTAATGACTATGTTAAAATAAGATGCTTCATTTATTAATCAGCCAACATTTTGTTCTTTATTTTGGAACTTTATCAATTCAGCTTGATACCTAGTTACATTCCACCTCTATACGATTGGTGGTATAAAGTGTACTGCAACCAGATTTAGAAGGTTTCCCAAGCAGCGGCTTAAATATTTCCTATACAAATTATGATGTTTTAAATTTTTTCACTGTCACAAAATGTTTGAAACAGACCAAATTGATTATTTTTTAAATAGTTTAATAGAATTCTTTTAATTATGATACATTGTAAACCGATGGCCTACATAAATGGTTTTAAAACGTTATTATTATTATTATTATTATTATTATTATTATTATTTATTTATTTACACTATTATCATTAATTAATAATTTAATATTATATGCGCATCTTAATTGAAGACAACATTTATTTGTGTTGTGTTGTGACACATATTTAATTTATTTATACAAGTTTAAAAGAACATATAGACTACAGAATTAAATTATATAATCGTGATAAAAATGCTATTCAGTGAATGCATACAACGGCAAATCAATAAATAAGTGCAAACCATATTATGCAACAACAAAAAAACACTATATTTTGTATTGATAAATTTTATTTTATTGGCTTTGCATTAAACTAAAGAAACTAAAGATCAGAAGTCGTAAATCAAAATGGTATGGTGTTGTACCACGTGTTGTGTTAGGAAAAATTGTCTGTATATGATAGTTGTTGTATGCATATGGTATGGCATGATCATAATCAATATCAGAGTGTTCTGGAGTAAAACAGGGTTGTATCCCTTCCACAAAAATTATTTATAATCGTGCTGACAGATCAGATAAAACGTGTTCTCGTGATAATACCTGGAAAGGAATTTTGATATTCACTTGTTGACATATACAGGTGTACGAGGTGAGTTTATTCTAATCTTAAAATGATGGTGCCAAAAAAATCTAATCCTTTTTTCATTTATTATTAATTTAGAGATCTATCTCCTAAATATAATAGAATCATAAATTTTCTTATAAAGTATTTTTGTAAGTGAGTTATAAACCATTTTAATTAATTCTATGCACAAATATTAATTGATCGTCTAAAGAAATTACAAAAAATATAAAAAGATGATCAACAATTTTTAACACAAGAATTTAACGCCACAAATTATACTTTTTCGATCGTAAAAATATCAAATATGTATAAATGGTATATAGTTCATATAATTGAATTGGATATTTTTAAAAATACACTGATCATAATAACATTCTTGAATTGAATTATGATATCTCGTTTAATTTCTAATTTAATATACATTTTTAAAAAGGACTTAAATAATAATAAATAGTTTATAAAATAATAGTTAAAACTATAATCAAAAAAATATCTAAATTGTAATATTTTATGTAAATATGATCTTCAATAACCGTGTGGTATGTTGACTGTTTAAATTGTGTGTGCATCAAAATAGCACTCAAAATACTTTTGTAAATTGATGTTATAATGCACCTAACATCAAATATATGATGATTTACACATAATACTATAAAACATATATTATTGTCAAGTATCTATAAAATTTTATTAGTACTTGGATGTGTATCGTTTAGGAGCACATAGAAAATGATGATAATAATATTAAAACCATAAAAATGATGACAATCATATATTTATTACAAAAAGAACCCTTTTATTTAATATTATATAAATTCTTGTGTTACACATAAATAATATACATGCACCCACTTTAAAAAATAGGTACATGATATTATGATCGTATATTATATGTACAGTCATAGTCAAAATTAGGTGAACAATTGAAAGTTTTTTTTAGAACAGCGCATACAATACAATTTTCAAAATCATTTTAAATGACAATTTAATGTTTGGCCAAAAAAATTTAAAAAAAAAAACGATCAAATTGTTTACAATGCTGAGTAATATTGCTTTAGTCGTACGCGACTCTCCCATATGAAAGAAAACAAAAACATAGGCAATTGTGTAAGATTGATGTTTCAAGGATTAAAAACATTTCAAGGATCTTACTAGAATACATTTTACGCATTTAATCGTATTGCACATCATATGAAAGATAGTCATAAACACGAAATTCATTAGAATTAATTTTTCAAGGATCAAGGACATTATTAGGATAATTTTTTGATTAAATTAAACGCTTCATCAGACGAAACATATTAAAGTATCACGCTATATTTATTTAAAAAATTAGTATCTATCTCAAATGTTCTTAAGATAAATAAATAAATAAAGAAATAATTAAATAAATAAAAATTATACACTTGTTTTGAAATACGTGTACAATTCATGTGTGTAAAATAAATATGGTAAGTTTATATTTTTGAAGAACTTGGGAAGATCTGACTGTGTGCAAGACTATTCTAAACTCCAACATCGAATTTCATCCACATTGGTCAAGAGATCCATTCTATTGTATATAGTAATATGAAAAGTAAAACTGTCCTGCATAGAAATTTTAAAGGAACTTATAGGGATATATGCTAAAATACCAAAAGGAAATATAATAAATAATAGAAATTTTTCAGCCGTGCACTCTCTTTTGAACATGGCTGTTTACATGTTAGATATGTACATGTAAATAAACATGTACAGTACATGCATTTTCTTGTATATATTAGTATATATTTATATTGTATTTGGTATATATGGATGGTACTTGATTGACGGCTTAAATAAGCTTTTATATATTAAAATGTATTATCATATCAGTTGATATGAACATAAATAAATAATTTATTATATGTGAAACATGTAAATTTTATGTTATATATAAAATTATGCATTTCGTATCACATTATCATCATACACTGAAGGTTTATATATATATATACGTATATGTTCTTTGCATTTAATATGGTAATCGATATACATTGATAAAGGACGTTGCATATATGAATAGATAGTATAAGAGGAAATTTTATTTTACTTATTTAAGATTATTTAAATTGATAGTTTATAATATAGGTGTTTTATTTACGTACAATAAATACGTGTACGTGTGTATATTATTATTAATAATATCTATATAATCTAACAACGTATATATATTATAAGCAGCGCTGGAAACCAACAGCGCAGGAAGACTATATTAAACTGCAAAAAATTAAGAATTATATTGGCAACAGAAGAATTTTTTGTAGAGGTGTTGAGTTTTCTGTCATTGTATGAATTGGGAGATGTAATACCAATTTCAAACATTTATCAGTCATAAAGATTAACCAAAAATACAAATTGAATTTCAGTCCTGATTATTTATACACGCAAATAAGGTAATTATGTGGCGCCTATATATAACAACAGTAACGACATATTGCTAAGGTTAATAATTTAATATGTAATAAATTGATTTGTTAACGTATGATGGTAGATAGATTACTATATATGAAAGATGTTCAATAAATTGAATATTTAATAATTAAGTACATAAATAAGATTCAGTGGGACTTAAACCATACATGCGTCATTCAATGCGGATGTGACGAAATCGATTCAGCGATTTCATTATTTAATTTTGCGTTGGAAGGTCGAAAATGCGTTTGTGAATTTTACCTATTTTCACCATAAATTGATTAACAAAAGAACTTACTTCAAAAATTTCTTGAAAATCCTTTCATACATCAATTTTTGGATAAAAATGTCAAACATTGGTATACAAAACCGTGTTATAAATTTATTTAAAATTTAAATTACCATCAAATCCGTCTTATACCGTGGCCTATATATATTGTATATATGCCATGGTATATATCTACGTATAGCTCCGTATACGTATATAATAAGGTGCTAGAAAATTTATATTCTTAACAATACACGAAAAAAAGTGAAACATATAATATTTATCCCCTCAAAATTCATAGAAATCTAAAGAGATGTGTAGAGCAAAATAATGAAGAAAATATTTTAAGTTTATTTACTATTTGTTATTATAATACAGTGCACACGAAATACGTACGACTGAATGCTTTACAAAACATTTTACATTTTTATAATATCCGTAGGCTATATACAATATAAGATTTAAAATTGAATTATAATATTCAATTTGGTTGTATGTATTTTTCAAGGAGGAGGAAAATGTAGAACATATATTCCATACATGCATTTTATTCACATAGTAAAACCTCTCTATCATTCAAAATAATATATATTAAAAAGGATACAATAGTAAAAATGACACAATTTCAACAATTTAATTTTCACTTTTAAATTTTCTAAATGGATTTTAATTATTCAATAATAAGAAAATCTATTTTATTAATAATAGAACCACCTATACCTGAGGTGGCCATCGCCTATGTATGATTTTTATATGAAATTTAGGTCATATGTTATTTTTATGTGACTTTATACATATATATACAAAATTTTGAACATCACAACGCCCCTCATGCTGGCATTATTTTCAGATACCTCGTCTCTCAGGATCCAATGTTAAAGGTGAAAACTTTTTAAAACCGACTTTATTAAGAGTAAAATTTTAAGAAATACTTGGTTGTTAAAAAATGTATTTGTAAAATAAAAAATTATCGTCAACTAAGACACAAAAATAATATTATACAAAGAATTTGTATAATTTTCAATATGATTTTAAGTATAAAATCTGATAAAATGGCAAATTTTATTCTTTTTTCAAGCATTAACAAATGTTATAAGAATCAATTATTATTATATTAAATAAATAGCCTCCTTGCAGTATATTTACATATGGTGCAAATATCAACAAAATTCAATTATCATAACACTTAATATATAACCATTTAATAATAAAAATTGTACAACAAAAAAATATAAACGTTGTCAGCAACATTTAATAACTAACACACAAAACCATAAAATAATCTTTTGTTTTGGTTGAATTGTTACGTTTATGTATTTGTATAAATACAATAAACTTATGTAAGATATAATCAAATCATGTATTTAATAATATTATAACATATAATAAATATATATGGAAATGGAAAGAAAAGAAGCCAGACGACACCCAAAGACTTATGTGTATTTATACATGTTTTTATGCTCTATTACAACAGTTTGTTGCATTGTAATGCAATTTTCGTTATACACACAGCAGACACAATACTATATATTTATATATATATAGTTTAGTACTTGCTACTAATAATAAATTGGTTATTGGATTAACTTTAAGATATACAGATGAAACTCTACTTCTCGAACACTGAATGAATGAATGAATGGAGAAAATAAAATCGAGCAATGAGATTTCGCTTTTATATATTTATAGCAAGCTTATCATACCTACGCAGGCAATGAAATTCTTAGATATCCCATCTAATTGTATTTGAAAATTTTCGATTTACAGCTTTAAGACCAAATCCTAGTAAGAGGAATAATAAACCCGACCGCCTACCATGATAGCAATATTAAAATTTGTCAGAGATTTCAGACGTTTGTTGACAGACAGGTAATATTGATTTGCGATTCCAGAAACTAATATGCATTAAGGAAATTAATTTGCTATTCAGGTCATTAATCTGCATTGCAGAAAATAATCTGCATTCCGGCAATTAATTTGATTTTGATATTCGGCAAATTAATTTGTATTCATCTTGTGGCAGAGATTTCGAGGTAGTGTAAAAATTTTGACGAGTAGCGTAATGCTTTGTATGCAAAATGAAGTGGACAAAATAAATGTATAGAGTAGTAGAAGATTTCGTCGACTAGTGGAATTTCATCTGTATATTTTTCTATATATATAAATATAATTTATTTTTTGTTATTGATGCTGGGAATTTAAAATAAATCGATTAAAATTTGTATTTATTTAATTGACTTTATACCTTTTATATTTTTCGCAGACGCTTAGAATAGACTAATAAATATTATTGACAGCATCCAATGACTGCAATTTGTATATATAATTTAATTAAAATTCATTGATATATAATCACCTTCACTAATTTCACTATACATAAATTTGGTTTGCCAACAACCATTTCAAATGTGTACAGAAAATGTGCAAATATAATATTTTTAAATTTTAATAATATGTCTGTTTTGAAAGTGTATATGGATGCATCATATTTCACTGGAAACTATCAAGAACATCAAAACTTGGATTCACAAACACTATAAATATGTAAGCGAAAATAACAGTCAAAACGATGGTTTGAAGCAGCAAAGGTTATAGCAAAAGTTTTTCATTATAACAAAGGTGTTTTGTTAATCGATTTGCATTAGAAAGGTAATACTTAACTACAAATAAAGAAAATAGGCTATACATTTGCAAAAGTTATAATTTCCGTGATAAATGAAATTATTACAAAAATTTAATTAAATTCAATGGCAAAATGGATATATGGCAAATATGATATCTATGTAATTAACGTTCAAAACTATGGGTCATCATACTCATCCGTATTCAGAGTTTCTTATATAGTACACTGCACACATTTTCATAGATCCGAGTTTTAAATTTTCACAAGAAATAACAGACAGTCGTGAACTTGTTATTTATTTACCACGAGTTTTAAAATTATTCTGAATATGGGTGATTGTATTAAATTACAAAATATTAGAATAAGGTATAAATGTTATAATAAATATAATACCTATTTATGTATTCATTAAAACTAACGCATAATGAATGAAATGACGACCGTCAGTCACACCGTGTCCAATATTAATTTCAAAATATTGTCTCTTTATCTATTGTATCTATAATACACATATAGCAATATAATATAAAACAAACAAATGTCTTCAACTAACAATATAATTGTGTATTATACACTTTTACCGTAAAAAAAATTATTAATGAGGTTGAATTTAATATCATTTATAAGACTTCTTACAATTTTTCTCTTCAATATATCTTGTTCTGTATACAGCGTGTCCATGAGTTCAGTGCGATTCTTTAAGATGGTGATGGTTAACGTAATGCGTAAAGTTGAAAATTATAAATAATACTTTTTGATTTAGAGTTCTGCTTCAGAGATATGTGACCCCTAGGAATTTTTTCTCTTTACAGTACCAATAACTTGAAGACCAAAGTAAAAATAAATTTATACTAAGACCGATTTTGAAGAAAATAAAAATTATCTGTGATAGAAAATTTGCCTATTTATAATGCAGAGCCTTAAATAAAGAATTAAATAGTATTTTTGACTTATTGCTATACAGAATTATGTTTGCCATAGCATGGCTCGTACTACACTCGTGTACTACTCTGTACATATATGAAATTTAAAAATAGGAAATATTTAATTATTCATTTATATATTCTACTTTATATTTTTCATAATTAAGTGAACAAAAAAGAAAGAAGAAAATTACATTATAAACTGTAACATATAAAATTGCGTATAAATGGGATGAGTGTATTGATCAAATTTCTGGGGTTTCCACAAAAAGGTCACCATGAAAAACTAACTTGATTTACCAGAATTTTCATATAGGAACTACTCATACATACACTTCTATCTACAATCTTCATACAAAAATTCATCAAAATTCATTGTATAAGGGATGGCTAATTTGTTAGGGGTAAAAGAAAAAAAACTGGTGAAGAATACTGATCCGGAAATCAATTTTTCACAATTTATATATAGAAACTATCCATATAATCTCAGATTTTACACAGCTAAATTCGTAGCCGCAAACGCACAAAATATTTTTACTGCTAACTCAACTGAAAGATTTCATTATTTATATTTCTACCGAATATTCTCGCGTGACTAAATTTAACTTTATTTAGTTAGACCAGAGATGGTAACTTAAAATATATATATAGAAAAAAAAAAATTAATTATTTATTGAAACAGTGAAACAATATAACATAAATAATATTCAACAAATATTAATGATATTATATATATCTGTAAAATAACATAATACAAACCTATACTCGTCGTAATAATAATAATAATGAATAAATTATAACAAACAATGCGTTAAAAATATGATTAAATTTATTTTACAGGATGTTTGATGACTGTAAATGATTAGATACTTTGTAAATTATGTATGAATATACTCTAAATAAGGAGTGTGGTATGATTTATCTTTGTATTTATAATACTCGTATTTTTGTGAATTGTGTGTATTATTTATATTTAATAATGTATTGTAATAGAAAAGATACTCTTTTTCCATATATCATTTAATAATATACAATGGCCGTTGACTTATTTTATGCAAAATTTAATTGTTAATTATTATAATGATAGAGAATATAAATTAATTTAATTATTGCAATATATTTGATATGAAATTATTATTATACACAAAAACAGTGAAGAAGTGTATTGACATCTGCTGTATAAATAAAATTATTATTTGAATGTCTGAATGAGTACAACGTATGACCAAGTATTCGTTGTATGATTGGTTATATTTAGCAAAAATATTTCGTCCTTAAAAAAAACGGTAGTTAACTTTTAAAGCATTGATTAAAACAAATTCGTAACATTGTGTTTTTGATAGTGCATCATCACCATAAAATTCCATAGGCAAACGATGATTAAATCAAGGCAGCAGTGCTTTTGATTTTCCATAGATGTATATTCTAGTATATTCAATTACATATGGTATACTGACATTGTGTTGGCGAAATAGGTTATATAGTGCTGTGTGTGTACGGACACTGTTAACCTCTTAATAATCCAATTTTTATTATATTTCACAAGCGAACAAATGGTAAGTTATTTTTAGTATACCAACAAACATCGAATTCTTAACAGCCGCGGATTGAATGACATATAAGCGTTTTAATCATTGTGCCGCACTGATCATTTCTTTATTATTATTTATTTTTTCAATTGTATATTTTAAAAAAAAAACATAAACTCATAAAAAAACTAGATGTTTTTAAGTAAATATAAGAATTTATATTAATATTGAAATAAAAATTAAAACTAAACAAATCGTATCCGATCAATAAAGATTACTACAAATATTATTTATAGATTTTTAATTCATATCTATCTCCCATACAATTATTTTTTAGATAATAATCAATCTTTATTTATTTCCAGTTTAAAATCGTCGTAAATAAATATTATGACTTTCATAAAATTAATGTGAAAATTTGTTTGTTTGTTTTTTTTACTTTTATACAGATATGACTTCAACTGTAACACAAAAATCAATGTAAAAAATTAATATCAACGCACAATATTTAAGTGGTCTGCATAATACAATATAAATAAAATGCATGAATCATATTTAATTTTCTTATGTAAAAATCAGTATCATTCTATTAAATTGATAGCATGGATAAAAAAAAATGCCACAACTAAAATGTACAGTATTGGAAACAAAAAAAAAATGTGAGAGTATTTTATCGAGACGATTTATCGATGTGGATTATTATGCTTAAATTAATTGAGACTGTCTATAGAAAAAAAAAAGTGATATTTAATTTGTGACAGCGTTGTTTTTGGAATGGACCGACCGATTAACAACAATTAATTTATTACTTTTTGTTCTGTGCTAATTTCTGCATTCCACAACCACTCCCAACTGTCTTCATGGTCACAACAATTGCACTTTCACCCTTTGAAATTTATGATGCATGTAATTTTGTTTCACATTTCATTATTGTTTTTATGTCAAGACATAAATCTTGTTCACATTTTTTTTTTTCCAATATTGTAAATTTACAGACAAAATAAGAAGAAAGTAGATTTGTTTCGTATATAAATAAATGTATAATGGAAAAAAAAAATAAAGATAATAGAAAGACAGAATATAATTTCGTTTAGTAAAAAATGAAAATTCATACGCGATCCCAGTGTTGAACAAGAAGTGTACCGACAAGAAGCGATGGCTAAATGAAAATATTTATTTAGTTACATATTTCTTTGCGAAGTTATTGACATAGACGCGACAAACTATACTTTTGTTTAATTATATATGAATCGAAAAAATACACTCAAAGATATATTTGTCCTGTATTTATGATGGATGGATGGGTATAGTGAAAAATTGGTTGAAAATATCAATTTCATTTTCTGTGAGTAATAAAATCTGTGCTATAGTATTGCGGTGTTGTGGCCGACATGGATATAAGTGGATTGATGATGATGATGAAGTGTATATACAGACGATGTTCATTTAATATTATTTTTATGTTATTCTTTTGTAGCTAGTTAAACAAACTACCCCGCGCATCCCTATGTATGTAACAAAAAATATATTATTCCTTATTTATTTATTCTATAATTTCTAATAATAATCCATATTTACTTTGTTATTATCTCTGTCAGATTATTATAGAGTTATCCATATAGACATTTAAATATACTTGTGTATATACAGATTATTATATATACAGACAAAGACAAAAATGTGCTATAGACACATTTGAAATGATTATTATATTTTAGTAAAATGATAATAATAGATAATAAAATAATAACAACAATAAATATAATGTTAGCGATTTAAGAAATCACATTTTCATATATTATAGAGAAATATACAGAGATTATTTTGTCTGTCAAACATATACAATATTATTCAAATTAATGCAATAAGCTAACGTTACAAAGAAAAAGGATATATTATAGATGTATTTGATAAATTACAGGACAGACATGACATAATTTTTATTGAATTTTTGAATATATTCCATAGGCGGGCAACCGAAAACGCGGTTATAAAACGCAAACAGTTTGCGTACACAAAAGAAAAAATCGGAAAATGTTGTAAAAAAATTACTTCTGTACCATATGATCTGCTGAGTGTCACAAAATTCTAAAAATTCTAAGTGTCACTATTATTTTATTTAAAAAATTGATTCTGAGGGTGGTTGACAATTATCCAGGATCCTTACTATACTATACGCGGAGCAGTAAAAACTTATTGAATATATAGTAATTATAAATTCGCATTAAATTTGATTGCCGCATACCGACCGGTTCGATGTATGATCACTCCCTTTTTTTCTGTTATTATAAGTCACGTCGTCATCAGACATGACCACAAATCATATTTAAATATTTAATTTAAACAATAATATACCATTAACGATAATGTATTATTAGTAAATTCAATGTTATATATTGTAAATAAATATATGTTATAAGAATATATATTATTCCTAGCCCATATCCGCATAGATATAAATTTATCATGGCATAAATGTATATCTTTAAATATATTGTAATATAAATTGTAATGTATTTTTATATAATAAATATATACGATAATAATAAAAATAAATAGACTTACCTATTGTACATCACTTTTCAATTACATGTAACTTAATAATTGGACAACATTTTCATAAGCGCATCATATTCATTTTATATCCAGCTTTCATCTGTAATAAATCAGAATATATATAAAAAATTAAAAAGAATGAATGAACAAAAATTATATTACAATATTATAATAA
Source organism: Bibio marci (assembly GCA_910594885.2). Lineage (NCBI taxonomy): Eukaryota > Metazoa > Arthropoda > Insecta > Diptera > Bibionidae > Bibio > Bibio marci. The sequence goes on along the minus strand of OU343116.1, from coordinate 9,000,556 downwards.
ACAATTGAGAATTATTTGTGTACTCGAATATATTTTTATGATTGTTATTATTATTATTATTATTATTTTTAGTACAATACAATAAATGGAATTCGATGTTTGATTCTATATAATAAATATTTTTTACAAAAGGAGCATATAAATAAATAGATAACAATAACATACCAATTCTTAATCATCTGAATGAATATACACAATTAAGTGAAACCTATAAATTTGAAGAAATCATTGTCAATAAAAATTATAAATTTCTTAGATTTATAAATAATACAAGCTCTGTCCGAAAAATATTGGTGAATGACTATATCAATAAAATATAGTGAGCTAAAATGAAAATGAAGCTTGGTATACCAAAAACAACAATTCATAAAATTTTAACTGAAAAAATTGGTGCATGAATTCAAAATTTGTTCTGCACATCAATTGATAGATCACCAAAAATTGTGAACCGAATTAATTGTAATTTTTTAAAAACTATATTGTAACTATTTATGATAAATGGTGTTTTCAATACAAACTGCACTCCTATACAATATTTTGCTATATAAATGAACACCGCAGTGCCAATTACCTCTTATATATACCGGATTATCATTTATTACCATGGACAGTAAAGTATACGATGATAACGTCATTACATATAATAATACAATTAAAAATGTAAATTTTCTTTGAAAATTTAATCTTTTACTTTACAATTTCTTATCTATTTTATTTTTATCATTGTTATTCTACGCCGTGTGCATATTAATATATCTCGTTGCACAATAATTGATAAAAGATGAATTACCGTATACGAGTCGGCGTATATATTATGTAAAATTAAACAAAAGATTATAATATACAATTATTACTTTGTTTATTGTTTCAATATAATACGAATAAATACAATGTACAATATATCAAAGTAATATATTTATATCGTATAGTTTAATATGTAATATTATATTTCTCATATTATTCTAATGCCGATAGCTAAATAATTTCTCTAAATGTAATTTAATTTCTTTTATCAAATTATTTTAATATCCATAAAAAAAAAAAAAAACACTATAAACTCGCTATTCTTTTATTAGTAAGCCAATCTACTTTTTATTCAATTGTAAATTTTTTAACAAAACTAACAAATATTGTAACCTACACAATGTGTTCGAAAAATAATCGGAAAAAAAATAAAAATAATAATTCTATTTATTCGAAAATATTCTCCGGGCACTATGAAATACATTGAATCGTTGATGTTCCCCAAAATGCTTGTGTTTTGTATAAACAATTATTACCATACGCTATTCCATAACAACATACACTTCTGTCTCATTGATGTGAATTATATTTTGGCGCACACTAAAGGAAATTTCATGAAAATTTGACCGATTGTCTCACAGATCAAAACACCACACATAAATTAGAAAGTAATTCTGATTATTTTTCGAACACAGGACATTACATATATTATAATTTAGTATAACATATTAATTTATGTACTATCGTATGACACATGAAGACGATGGGATAACATGTGCTTATAATTTTGACTATATACATATACACTGATGAGGAACGATGGTGTATACATTACATTTGCATTTATGCAAATTAATTTATATTTATTCAATGGAAAAGGTGTACACTCGCGTTTACAAAAAAATATTATATATATAAATGTTCCCGCAAGTTAGTTTTTTGTGTCTCGTCATAAAAGTTGTTCTGTTTTTATTTTTTTATTTTTTTGTTTTTTTATATTATATGATGGTAAATAAAACGATGATGATGGTGTGTCAAAGAGATGAAAACAAAAAAAAATGCCATACTATTATTTTAAAACGTGGGCAGAGATCATGTGCATGTTACAAAACATTTACCTCGTATATCGAACTATTATTATAAACACACATATAAAATATGAAAAATAACATCTATAAAATCAAAAAAATACAAGTAAATAAAATTAAAATTATATAAATTTATATAGAAATCTGTGTGTAGGTTGCTAGCGACTGCAAGTCAACACACATCCATGCTCTTACTGCACCACTCTATTTTATATTCGATAGTCCGTATACCAACGAGAACTATGGTCGATAAGAATAGTGCAACAATCTTAGATATGGCTTTGATTTTAAATTGGGGTACGTCGGCTAGAAATCGATTGAATTCATATTGATATATATATGATTGTTGGATATTGATAAGTATAGCAAGATTTTCAATAAGACTCGATGACAAGTGAAAATTTAAATATAAAATAGAACAAACGATGTCACTGTTTCCGGTTGATTGGCTATAGAACCTCGACGAGTAACGCATTAATTAATGGATATTATTATGATTAATAATGCTAGTATCGATTAAACTTAAATTTTCTATTGAAACAATATATAATGATTATTTTATTTTCCAAAACATGCATTACTACTGTTGATTTTATTGGTAATGGTTGAATCTAAATGTCCAATTCAAATGTGATTTACAACGTCTACCTACATATTTAATGTTATGCCATTTATTATTATTATATTGTAATACAACGATGATCAAAAATAACCAGTAATAATGAAATAACACACATAATCCGAGATTCATCATTTATGCAACCAAATCAGCATTCAAAATGTTTTGTATCATATTTAAATGATATTTTCCAATTTCATCAACTTATATCGCCGTAATTGTTAATTGTCTAGGTTGCAAATAAATACATTTTGAACATTTCAGTATAGCATTAATTTCATTTTTACCACAACTATTTTTAACGGACTATTTTCGATCAGAATAATATTGTATTATTATATATTAATGGTATTTGCTTTTCTATTAGATTTTTTTGAAAAATTATCATATGCATAATTTTATTTATTTTTTAGTAACTTCTTTTATAAATGCATAAAAATTAAATACATATATATATAAAATAACGAAACAGTCATTGCATATATACAAATATGAATCCGTCCTTGTATTGATGGATACGGCAAATTATATATATAACGTTGCTTCGCCGCAGATTATCCTTTGTTGGGATCGATGTAGTCAAACATCACTGGAACACAATTCATTACTTCTTACGAAAGCATCAAAATTTATTGCTGAATATAATTGGATCGCCTCCAACGAACGCAGTATTCTATGCAGTATTGGAATCGGTAAATTGTCAGAATTGTCTGGACGAAGGTTGTCTAACTTAAAATTTAATTAAGTTTGTATTTCATTGTGTATACAAAAACAAACAAACCATATTTATTTACCCAAAAATGGACGGATTTATATTTGTATACCCAATATATATAAGTTACATTTCTTTACAATATATGAATATTATACCTACAATTGTATAATACCGTAATACAAATAAGTTAAAAAAAAAATCCGATGAAATGATAAACCGATGAAATCAAGATATATTCAAATACTATTAACACACATACATTGAAAAAAATAAAACTTATCATCTTTAAAGTAACCATACCGCAGGTAAATATTATTATAATAACAGTCTCGAATATAGTGAATAGTGTATAGAAGAGGGAGTAAACTGCATAATGACGCATCTTCATGAGTGTATTATAACAAACATCGTGTCCAATATATTCTCATATACGCATTAATATATATAGTATAATTAATAGTTATCTATAATATGGATGCTTTCGAAAGAATTCCTGGCAAAGTACCATCTTGCTGAAATACATATAATAATCATCACCATACGATACGAGCAATATTCTCTAAAACTTTATTCTATATAATAAGCTCAAACCACCACATGAGGGACGTTGAACTTCCTATATATATATTAGAATAAATTTCCGGTTCTTTTAGAATGTTAATTGATTAATTGGATTTAAAAGAGTGAAAGATTTGCGGCACATAGACTACAGTAGATCCATTGTGCTATTTAAAAACTAAATTTTAAAAATTAAGCGTATGAGAATATATTGGACAGGGTGTATTTGAAAAAAAAACCAAAACAAAACATTTCCATGTGTTTCTCTATATATTCTTTGTGCATATCGATTATTATTATTATTATTATTATTATTATTATTATATTTATATTAATATTAAATATTAGTGGTATTTATGTTTGTTTTTTTTTTAACATTTGAAGCCAAACAAATGATATATTTTTTTAAGAAATAGGTAATATTAACGGCATTTTACAAGAATTTTTTTCCACCATTGAACTGAGAGATTAAAAAACTCTATGGTTTACTAAAATAAAAATTGAGTTTAATTAATAAATAATACCTTTTAATTAGGTATATATTTAAATAATAATATGATAATATGACCATCGAAGTACACTACTGCAAAACAAATACACACACTTTTTTAAGATATTATGCACTTTTTTTTTTCTGTATTTATAATAACATTCATATAAACATTTACAATAACAAATTAGTTGCTGCATTTATTGTATGATTATTTGATTTAAAAAATAAAACGACCGAATTATATTTCTGTGTTCTCATTAGTACATTAATGTTATAGGTGTAGGTAGAGAAGGTAGAAAAGCACGTACTAAATATAAATATAAATTACATTTATATAGGGAATATGAACGGCTTAGTAAAAAAAAAAATAAATGCATTTTGTTCGAAAATGAAAATTTATTCTTTCATTATTATATAATTTTAAAAAAAAAATCTAATAATAATAAGAACACCTTATCTAAAGATATGCTTCATCAAAAACACCAACCCAAATAAAGAATTTCCATTGTACAATTTAAGACTCACAAAAAATATGTTGTTACAAAATATATTTCATAAATGGGATTTCGAAGAATACAATCTGTATCGATATATTTGGTGGAATATTATTTGTATCAACCGTATTTTAACCGGAAATAAATGAAATACTATAGACATGGGTATATTCCAACATATTTACAATAAAATTACATTTAACCGTATATAAAACTTAATGTTAACCATTACATTATTGTAAAAAATATATATCTTCCAAAAAATATGCAAACAATATGGTGTTAATTCATATTCGAATTCATTAAATTCCACCTACAACACCTACATACCATCATACCCCATACACTAATATTTATTGAAATTTAAAATATATAACACTTTTATAAACTAAATATAAGAATAACTTAAATCCATATATAAAAAAAAAAAATCTCGCATTTAATTTTTTTAAGTATCTATTAAAATAATAAAGAGGCTAAACAAAATTGAAGAAGAACCCAAAAAAAAACCAAATTAAATCGTATTAATTTGTATTTTTATATACAATTTTCTCTTTATTAGTACAGATAGAGAATCATCACATCTAAAAATAAATTAAATTCCAAAACAACTAAATTAACATTTTCATCATAGTTCTTTTCATTTTATCCTATATGCGGGTTTTTTTTTACTTTATTTTTTTTTTTGTATTTGATATAAATATTTGTGTAAATAATTATATATTTGGTATATATGGTAAAAATAATATGCATTCGAAGAGCAATGACACATTAAATTATAGTATGTGCTGTTTGTTCTATATAGTATTATTATTTTATTATAATAAAAAAAACGAATTGTTTCTATTCCATACATGTACAATATTCCTATTTTATATAAATAGTAGATGGATGTATTTATACCGAAATATCAAATATATTGTATCTGGTATAATACCGCATACATATACGAGTATATATGAAATCAAATAAAACTATTTCACAACCCACACGTTAAAATAATATAATAAATATGCTGTTTTTATTTATATATATGAATATTTTTAGACGGTATTGCAATGCCACAGAGACATTGTGGTATTTGTTGATACCTATATAATTTCTTCGGTATATATATAATTAGCTATCTATAAATTTACTATATAGAGAGAAAGGAATAAAATATATTATAAAAATATTAAAATCTTGCATAGGTGCGCGTACATAAATCGAATAAATAAAATACTTGTTATGACAAAGTATATTTAAAATAAATATTGATAAATAATTATATTGAAGTTGACTATATATGTAAACCACAGCAGCATATAGTATTTGGTCTTAATTATGAAGCTTGAGCATGTGGAAGCAAGACGATGTGAAAGGGGGAATACGACAGAAAGTACGTCCATAATCCTTTTGGGGAAACAATATACCACATGTTTGTAATTTTATTCACCAAATTGTGCGGTCATTTAAACACCAAAAGAATCGCTCAGAAAAAAAAGGAACTAAACGGTTCTATTGCGGGAGAGATTTAGGAGGTGTAGGAAAATTTTGTAAACACAATTTCTGTACAAAAAAATAAATGACACTATACAGTAATTCTATGCGATATATTATAGGAGCACTAGCATAGAAGAAGAAGAGGTGACAGTGTTACATACCTCCATAATATCTTTAACATCTATATCATTAAATGCAACACATACTGATCATTGTAATGACGGTTGAAGTTTGAACATAGAAAACAGCATGCATTTTTGTTATATTTGTATTTGGCAATCCCATCACTATATATGGTTATGCTTTAAGTTCTGAATTTCAAGAAATTCAGATAAATCTGGTATACTGCAGTAATATTCTAACAAAATAATATTAATATTTTATTTTAAATCAAAAAAAGAGTGTACGGGGTGTGATTCAATTTTGATATAGTTTATAAGATAACGCATGCACAACATCAATAACAACACAATAAACAAACAAACAAACGTATTATTTTAGGGTGACAAGATGAGACTCAATATATATATTCCATTCCATAATATACGCACGAAAAGGAAACAATGTTAGAAAAAAAAAAGATTTATATTGAATATTTGTGTTAAGAAAAACTTCCCTTTTATATATGTTTTTCTTGATTTTCTTTGTTTTGCCTTTATTTTCTTTATTTATTTATTTTTTTGTTTTTCACAAAAACCAAAAAAGAAAATTGCACGCATAAATTGTACATAAAAGGATATAAAAATAGAAGAATGACTCATACATTATATTGGCGACGCGAATTTACAAATACAGGCAAATCTTTATTATATATTACTTAAGGAAATTAATCGGTTACTTCGTTATTTCTCTCCGTCATACTAATATTCATCCAAAAGACGATGGATCAAATAAATTTCCAGGACCTTCGACTGATAACTATGTCGAAAATTAACACATTAAGGACTCCAGCTCATTCAATTAGCAAAAGCATAATTTTGTATGAGTTTCTTTTCGTTCATCCATATAACTGGTTGAACTGGACGAGTTAATTACTTAAACGTACACCAAGTCATCTTTACACGTCTGTGCTAATTATCTGTTGATATATATGTTTTATCCATCAATTATTCTTATGGGTGCGTGGAGATATTGTTAATCGTTGAATTGGTTTCGCAACAACATATTTCCCAGCTCTTTAAATTGAAATAGTATACAGACATTATACATTTCAATAAAAAAAAAAATTTCCATCACTGTTAAACCGTACGATAATTATAGACCAATTGTTGAATTGTTATATACTAGCCCATGCAGAGTAATTTATCAATTTGACTGTTATGAATGTTTGGTTGGATGCTGGTATAGATTCCACTTGAACTAGCACCATTTTTGGCGTATATGAGCTAGAAAAACTTCTATCATATGTACACCACTCATTGTACATCGCTTGTAATTATACGTATATGTTAAAACGTTTCACTGTACTTGAAACAAAAAAAAATAGCTATTACATATTGGTGTATAGTTATACGTTTAAATAAGGATTATAGATATAAATATTTTTCCATATATTGTAAAATTTAGATACACGCAGTAATACACTATACATTTTAGACACATGACTATGATATTATAAAACTTTGTTAATGTATATATATAGTAAAGCTATAAGTATACACAACGACAATGTAATATACTGTTTATGCTGGAATAGATGTTTATATATATATATGAAAAACCATATTCTAGGAAATGTATGCAATTTAATACTACATAAATGATATTGAGAATGAAACTAAATGAAGTATACAAAAAAAAAATAGAAAAAAGTTGAGTGAATTCAATTTCATAAGTAGCAAAACGATGAATAATGCATAAAATTGAGTTTGTTTTTGTTTTTCTAGAAGCTATTTTTCAAGAAAAACTTTCGCGTTTCATATATAAATATAGATGCATTAATATATTATGTAAGACGACCACCTCTATATATTTCTATTATAATTATATATATATAAGGAGATGTAAACATCGATGGTACAGGGATATCCCTATAGAAATTCTGAAATGATATAATAATTTAAAAAATATATTGTATCAAATTCGATTTGTCGTATAGTGAACTTATTACAATAGTTTATACCTTCAAAAATTAATGCTATACTAAATTTTATTTTTAATTCACTTTCTAATGAAAATAAAAGAAATTCTCTCCTTGAAATGTCCTTGCAGCACCAATTTTATTAGAACTTTATTTGCAGTGCAAAACATTGAAAATAGATTACCCTGTATTTTTGTATTACAATATATTATAATAGGAAAATAGCAAAATGATGAAAATTAACATTGATTGGGGGGTGAAAACTTAGGTGAAAATCTTTATGTTAAGTATATAATAATGAATTTCAATCAACAATGGAAATGCGGTGTGCCGCGTACACCAGGGTAAATATATGCAATATGTTATTAAAATTTATTAAAATATAAGAATATATCCACCTACAAAACTTACATCCTACATTTTTGAATTTTACAATTTCTATAAACTTTTTATATATACATAAGATTCACACAAGTGTTTTGTAATTACTTTCTTATTTACAGTTTATCCATGAATATAACATTATTTTATGTATCTTTAATATAAAATCTGATTGTATGAAAATGTATGCAATCAATTCAGTCAGCGCGTTCAAATAGAACAAACACATTTATTTTACTTATACAAATAGATTTTTTCAAACTAATTATAATTTTATTTAGTGTTATTAAATATATACTAATTAATTATAGTTATGTTTCTATATAATCTCTATACTATTATTGAATTAAAATTAATTTCCTAATACAGTAATGATCCGAATAAGTGTTATACCATTGCGAATCAATTTTGTATAAAATGTAACACTTAATAAATTTAATATGACACTCAACGGATTATGATATAGAAATTCAGAATTTTCAATTTTTGTAAACCAATTTCGATCAATTTTTGTATAGCTAGTTATGTACAGAAATGAAATTTTATAATAAACTAAAATTCGAGAGAAATTAATGTTTCAAGGATGTTATAAGGATATTTTTTTTTTAATTAGGCATATAACATTAAACAGTAAGGATACGAGTAAATGTGTGGTGTGGTAAGGATCAAACACATTTAAAGGACTTATACAATACCCTACCTACACATATATTACGCTAGTTATGTTTCATCAGTTATTTACAGTCAAGTTGGTAAATTTATGATTTTGATTGATTTTTAAAATTAGGAAAAATTTAAACCACAGTAGCACGATTGTGCTCTCTCTATAATCATCGCGATAGCGAATATACGAGTTGGTAAATTACTTCTTAAGGATGTATATAAAATCACCAATTGAGTGGTTGGTTCACATAATAGACTGAACAGATATTGTTATTCTTTGATTAGTATATTCAACAACACATATTCAAAGATATTCGGGTCGAGTGTCGTATGTGTCGCTATTTTTCTCTATATACCTCTCTTGTAAACGTAACAACATATATTTTATTTGATAATGCATCAAAATATATGTTCATGAAAATTAATTTATAACTAATTTTTAATGTTATAATATCATACACATACATATTTTATATGGCTGCTGCATGGTTTGCATGCATTGTAAAAATTTTTTAATTAATAACCTTCATTTTCATAAATAATTCTATATTTAAATTACCTTAAGTACTTTATTATTATATGGATATTATTTTCGTATGTCAAATACATTTGTATACATGCAGATGGCTATATCTGCTTTCATATACTGCATATGTGTATATTCTTGTGCAAATGAATATTTTAGTAGTTCACTTGTTTTGCTCATAAAAACCTTCATGTATTTAATTTGCATAAAAGGGAGTTATATAATGAAGATAATATTCAGATAATAAGTATACAATGTAATTAAATTAACAATGTACTACTACTACAACGACTACTAACATATTTGAGTATGCGATGGAATTGTATTAATAAATAAATGAAAAGCACTTGAAAGCCACTTTAAAACAATTTAATAATTATTAAATATTAAGAAGTTTTGCACTCTATACTACTACTACTACTACTACTAGTAGTACTATTGCATTATGAAATAATTATAAACGTAACATAGAGTGTGTCAGTAATTTATATTAGGCTGAATATTGATCAAAAGATGGGATACGAGTATCAAAAAATTGTGTTCAGTTAATGAACCATCTTTGTAAGTTACAGTCGCAAGACGAAATGATAGGTATACACAACATATTTCTAATGCTATAAAATTTTAATTAATATTACTTGGCATTGCCCCGGGGTTGCTTATACCCGCACAATTATTATTTTTGCATAAAACGGTGACGGACGTGAAATGAAAGAAAATAAGATAAAAAACAAAATATTCTCGACTTAAACCTCTCACCTAAAACAATGTTAAATGAAATACTATTCATTATACAATTAATAAAACAGAGCATCCCTTATTTTTTTTTTTTTGTATGAAAACATCAAAAGATACGAACGCAAAAGGAAAAAAAAAAATCTCTTCATTTTCAATTATTTTTCCTTATATTAATTATAATTACTTTCAATAATTAATTTCTTTATTTCATTTTATTTCATGAATTTTAAGTATGATGATATAAGAAGAAAAAAATGTTTTCCCTCAAATCTTATCCTTTTTGAAATGTACGAGCAAATCATAATAACAATAAAAATTACGATTGTATTTTTTTTTTTTGCCAATTATTAAGATAATTTACAATGAAAAAAAAAATTATAAATAAATAAAGGAAAGTAATTCAGTTTTATCTTTTATTTGATTTTAAGAGTTCATGTAATTATTTTATAGGCCTATTTTTTAAAGTTATTATAAGGAAAGTAGTGTTGGATTAAATAGAAATTTGAATATTTTACACTGTGAATTTTTTTCTTAGGAGTAATTTACCAATTTGACTGTTGTGTTTTGTTTAGGTAGATATATCATACAAACGAATGACACTGTATTGACCGGACATTGACCTACCGTATTTCTAGGCAATCAATCGACATAGTTTACTCGGCATATGAACGGCCGACCTCCGCATGTGAACACATATAGAAATTAATGAAATATCTATATAAATATTACAATTTTAAAATGTACAGACGATGACGATGTATTTTATCTAAGAATATTATATTTGTTATCATTATTTTCCAAACATATTACCGTCACCACCTCAACGACGACGATACTATTTTTTTCTTCCGTATATATATAACATATCAAATAGCGACTGACTGTCATATGAACAAGATATTTTTATTTTAAATTTGTTTTGATCTCAAAAATTCTCAGTATGTTACATACACACACACACACACACACACATAAGATGAATAATAATAATAATGTACCATATTGTATATGTCTATATCAATATTTAAATAAATCTTTTTCAGCATCACAGCCACACAACCCTTCATCAAATTTTATTGCTGAAGGCACATATATAATAATATTATAATAATAGAAAATGTATAATATATATATATTTGCATACATATGAGTATAATTCAAAGGTACATATGACATGCGAGTTTTCTATATAAAATTTTAAATTGATGCAATTGTTTCAGTTTCCATTATATCAGCCGTTCTTTGTGAATATCACCCGCACTGGCAAAATTAATAAAACGATGCTCGTACGTAGTATTCGCATACCAATAACATATATATACAATGTTGGACAAATAAGTATCAATAATAAGTTTATTTTATGGTTATCCAGAATCCACGTCCGAGCTATACCATGACAGCTAAATTTAGTTACTAAATCTTCAGAAGAAAGAATAAGGAATACCGGCTGACCCAACAATAGATGGCTCACTTATTTACTGTATGGCATTTTAATTCAATGTGCGAATTTAGATTTATTCAAAGCGCTTCTTCAATCGAACCACCCCGTTTGCAGCTATCGTTTTTCAATTCCGTATTTTAACGAACGGTGATTTGAGGGTCCTTAAAATTCTGGTTTGGTAGATGTTAGCTGCGCGAATCGATACGGTTGTAGAATGCTAAAACCACATTCTAATTTTATCATATCACACTGCTCTCGTATTTATTTGTATACAAAACAAAAAAACAATTTACCATTATTTGGAGAATCAATAGATTTTCATATATACAATTGATGATTGTTTTTGCTGTTATATTTTATAATTCCTTTTATATGCGTTGAGTATATGCATTAATAGATATTTTCAAGAACAGCTTTTAGTATATTTAAATCATAAAAATGAACAAATACTTTCATATTTTGGTTTGTTTGACTTTATTTTTAATTTTTTTTTTGTTGTATCCCTTCTAATATAGATATTTTGTGTTGATATACACAGCTGTGTTCAAAATGATAGTAAAAATATATTACAATAATTATTTTTTATACGAGAACAATCTCCATATAAATCAGGTTTGATCACAATTTATAATTATTTCCGCGATATATTGTCCATAATTAATGAAATTTTTTATAAATTATATCTGCGATTTTACAATAATTACAACTTATATATTTTAAAATAATATAAATTTTTTTCAACGCCCTTCTATTATTTAGAACACAGCTGTATACAGAAATATACATTATCGCAGCATTGACAAAAATAATACGTGTGTATAAATATTAATAATGGATATTTGATAGCACGAGAAAGTCTTTCATTATCTCAATAGTGTCGCATTGTCGGAATGAATGTGCGGTATTGTTAAAATGACAAAAGTGGCAACACAATTACCCTAAGTATTCTCTCCACATATAGACAATAATGTATATAGTCAAATAAATAAATTTTATTTATGTTTTGTGATATGGTTATGTAGCTTTTGGTAGAAGATCATAACGAACACCAAACATTCCAACTATTTGTATTATTTTATTTTATTTTATTTTAATTTTAATATTAGTGATACAATATTATAGTATCGCTTCGTTAAGTACAATATATATATATATGCACTCCTCTTTTGCCTATATCCTTTTTAGGCACACACTTTTTTGCCTTTTTTTACTGTACCGACATTATTTCTTTATTTCCACACACGCATTATTAATAAACAAAAAAAAATACATATTTTCGATGTAGACAACTAAATCCAAACAAAGAAACTTCTTGGTCAATTTCACTGTACTGCATTAAGTTTTCACCTGATACACGTGTAAGCAAGCAAATAAATGAATGAGAGACATAAAAAAATCGACATTCATCAATATGAATTTTTCGCACTGTATATATTATTCAATTTCTTCGTTATGAATTCACTTCATATGTGCGATGTAATTGAGAAGTACTGTATTATTTTTTTTGTAAATATTATTTATAAATATAAATATAATTTCATAATATTTGTATAAATTTATAAAGGATACGCGAAACAATATATATATACGATTGAGGAAAGGCACTAGACATCCACACACAAACACAAGTCAGTTATAATATTTTTAAGTGCAGAAGCCAAAGAAAAATCGTTTTTTTTTTTAGCTTATCATTTTTTTTTTCTTTTTCGATTTTTAAATTGATATTTAAAAATATTATGTTTTTAAAATTACAATTATTTGACAATTTTCCTCAAATAAAACTGTGTAAGTTATATATTTCCATAAGAAGTGACAAACGAGCTGCAGTATAATTTCGTAAATCCTTAAGTAAATTTTACACTTCAACAAACATAAACAAATATAAATTTAAATAAATAAATAAATTATATATGGAGAAATATGATTTTTTAATATATAATTGTAAAGGGTATAGAAAATTTTTTATTTTTTATATTAAAAATATTAGGTGAAATCGGGGTAAAATAAAATATTACAACATAATATAATGTATTGATTATCTAATAGTATAATGTAATTTAGTATCATGTCTGTGAGAATTCATAAAAAATAGTTACGCATAAAATAAATAGCACAGATTTTTTTTTGGAAACTATTCACTTGTTTCAAAGTAAAAAGTAACCGCAAAAATAAAATACTTCAATATTTCATTGGAAATCCATACATTTTAATTACAATATAATACAATACAATATCGGCATACTCTCAACCAATACTTTTGTACACTGTTCTATTAAATGGAATACTATAAGATACAAGGCTCTACGACTTCACATAATTTCTTATTGTCTTTTCAACATCCATACCATAAATTTTTGCATGCGATATAGCGCTGAATTCTGTGCTGATCAATTCAAAACAAGCTTTTGCTGTGACTGAGTCATGTGTTTAAGATCATAATAAAACAAACTATAGTTATAGTGGACTGAGCTATTTAGTTAACCACCACTGTATATACATATTTGTCGATGAAGTCATCATAACCCCACGCATACACAACCGTCTTTTGTATGATGATAGTATAATTGTTTGACGTTTTTTTTAATAAGTGATAATTTTTTTATAACAACAAGAAAATTTAATAAACATATGCCATGCCATTCGTTATTATTGTCTTATATAATATTTATATAAAATTTTTAATAACTTTATTAAAATTAAATGAGTCTAAAGATCCCATTATCATACATAGAATATGGCTTAAAAATCATAAAATTTATTTTATACTTTATATAGTAGCACATAGTAATAGAATAGTATATAGTTACATATGTATAAGAATATTATCAGATGGTAAACTTAGTTTTTGAGTTTATTTATACAAAAAAAAAACACAAAATTATATTAAGCGGTGCGATGGATCGAACAGACTTTGATACAATATATAACGAATACAAAATATCATCACATACAATAATCGTGTTTTATATAACTATTATGTTCTAAGACTACATTCACAAAATATAAATTATTAAAATATAATATAATTAATTAATTAAGTAACTTACCAAAAAATCAACACAAATTTGAAGAATATCAAGATATTACTGCTGCATCTTTATGACAAGTATAGAAACATGAATTCAATATCAACCTGCAAAAAATAAAAAAAAAAATAAATAAATAAATTTAGTAAAGTAAAATATGTTATTATAAATAATGAATAGCTACAAATTAAAATTGAAATCAATTCGAGACCAACGCAAAGTAAATTTCGTAAAGTCATTTCAACACAAAAAAGTGAGACATTTTAAAGGGGGTTTTCATATTTTCAGATTTAACCAATGTCGCGAATTTAATATAAATTGATAAGTTGATATAGAACAAAATTTTAAATTCTATTATAGATATCCTTAATTATCCGTGTTTCATGTTTCCATTTGTTTACGCATTACTTGAATTTATGACCGCATACCACAACTGTTAACAAATATATATATAAATATCGAATCTATAATAATGGCATAGAACTTAATATCGCGTAATAACTAAGTTTATCAACTTTATCAACATTTGTTAAAGTTATTAAATTGTTAAATGTATTCCTGACTAATACGCAATCCTGTGCGTTTATTGTTATATTAAAATCAACCGTATTCAGAGATTTTAACACACACTTCAATTATTAGCTATACATTATTTTCTTTCTGCGTTTTAACTAATACAATATATTTTGTGTTATATTATTTGTAACGCTAATCTGATGAGATAGTTTTGAATTTACATAATTAATACTACACATCAGAGTGGAACTTGTATTGGATTATATAAATTTTTTATTATTATTATTAAATATCTTATTGAATACAATGATATTAAAAAAAAACAGATGTTAATTTAATATCCAGTATATGACAATTATATTATAAAATATTAAAAAAACTTATAAAATTTACATAATATTAATTGTAATTTATATTCATATATATTATTTCATTCGCATATAAAGTATAGTAAGTGTGTGTGTGTATGTACAGAAATATTCTTTATACAGATTATTTGTTATATTCATCATATTCATATTCATCGATTTATTATTATTTTACTATATATTGGTAATACAAAAAGTATATTGAGTCAACGTACCACGACACCATCATAACATAAAACAATCATACAATAAATTTTCTATATAAACAAATAAGCAGAAATGCAAGACATGAAATTGTTAATTACCTTTATATAGTAAAGCAATATTATACTTAAGTAATTGTACACGAAAAAATCATAAATTATATAAAATTGTTTCAGTAAATGTTGCCGCACACTTTTAATATTCAGTTCGTGCCGCAGGAAGTATAACTTTTCTAATTGTTATTTTGTTACAGTAATATCGAAATTCAAAAGAATCAGATACATTTGTCTTGTGTGGTGTGTGTCAGTTGATGAAAAAATACTTAACCAACAATTATAAAAAACATTATAAGGCTAATAAAATATAATAAATAGTTGAAAAAAAAAACGAGTTACTGTGAGCGCCGCAGGATTATAGTCTTTATTGTTACCAATTTCTTGAAATTAAATCCTCAGATTATATATTAATAATTAATACAAATATGGCAAAACACAAAAAAATTACTGTCTATCAAAGTATTCGACATTTGTCCATTTGTATTTCCGCAAAATTGATTGACATCGATTTATACGACATTTATATGGTTTCAGCAATAAATGCCATACTAACTTCATAACAACAACAATTGATTTGAAATTGAACCCCGAATTCAATGATTTGCAATAATTTCAATATGAATTGACTACACCTCAAATTATATTGTTCTATATATTAATATATATTATGACGATATTGAAATAATGAAACTAGCTGTGTCATTTATATATTACATTATAGTCGACGAACGACGTTTCTTTTGGCTGATTTAATTATATTATTATTGCATTCGAATCAACTATATATAATAATACAAATGATTAATTTATAATTTGATAAAGAATGAACAAAATACAATTCCTATATATATATTAATAGACAGAATTCGACTGCAATCAAAAATAAAGAACGAAAATTATGTGGTGCGTTTTGCTGAATAAAGTAAAGTAAAATAAAAACTATATATAATTAAAGTAAAAATTATATTAAATTAAAGTTATTAAAATTATATAAGTAAAAAGTTATTTAAATATAATGTAATAATTATATGAATTTATATTATTATTTGTTTGTTTTTTTAAGTGAACCCCCACACACACACAAACATATAAAACGTTATGTGATAACAAAAAGACAAATGATGTGAAAAAAATCTGTTCACTTCAGTGTGTGTTCCACATATAATATATACATAGAATACAAAAATAAGTTTAAAAAAACTCAAAAATCACTTTAAAACAATTAAATTTAATTGTTTTTAAATGTAAAAGTTAAATAAAATCAATTTAAATATTAATTGAATAGAATCGAAACAAAACTATAACTATATTATTGTTGTTTGATAAATTGTATAAGTTCTAGTTAATTATATTTAATATAAGGCGCCGCATCATCTTTTATGGTTACACCATATGTTTAGAGAAGATATAGGAAGAATTGTTAAAATTATAATACAAATACAGTGAATATTTTCAAATATCAACACCAAATAGTATATCAACTGTTTTCTGAATATGACATTGCATTGAAATAACTTTAATTAGGAAATGTAAGCACATTTGAAAAATAACATGATTATTTCTATTGAAAATGATATCCAGAACATCAAAGTATCGATGTGGATCGTTATAGCACAACACGTGAACTATGAGCAAGCGTTTACGAAGAAAAAAAAACAGCAACAATCAACCAGCGCCGCAAACAACATCTATAGCTGGTATTCATCCATAGGTTATGTTATCAGTTTGTGTATTGTATCTTAGGATACCTATACCCATCTTGGACTTATGCCCAGCATGTTTTCTTAACATGCACGTGGGTCTTCGTACTGTCTTAGGAGACGTACACAATGTGTGCACTTGTGTACTTGATATGTTGTTGGCATTTATGATTGATATTGCACCATTCTTATTAGTTTTTATAATTCAATAGTTTTAATACTATGTAGACACTTGATAATTTACTTTTCCTTTGAAGTTAAGTGGCAGAGCTGGCCGGTATTCACCACTATTAAAAATTATAGTAGATTATTACAGAGGACAATAGTGTAAAAAAAAAAAAACCAGTACAAAAACACATATAATAATATATAAACTGCAAATAAACGATAATTATAAACTTACATACAAAAAAAAAATGTAAAGGTTGTGCTCTATTGATATTTGTCTGTTTTTCTTGCAAAAATTATTATATAAAGAAAAAGTAATAAAGGTCTGTTGTTTTGTTGACACAATGTAATACAATCTGCGAATATATTTATATGTATCTAATTCACCAATAAATTACCAATGCACTTTATTGAAATCACTAAATAATAAAACCAATATTTATATATATTTACACACCAACGGACGACAACAGAAACCAAGTTCGTTAAAAAAAAAAAAAAAAAAAAAAAAATATGACAAATTCTCAATCACTGCAATTTTTTTTTTTTTAATAATTTACTAATAAAATATAATATCTATTATTATATTACAAAATGAATACATATGAATAAACCGCACAAATTATAGATATTATTATTTGTGTATGCAAATGTGTATAACAATTATAACACACACAATAATTATATGTATTTAAAAAGAAAAAAATTATTATAATAATATTAACACAAATTACGTTTGAAGAAACATTTGATATTATTCGTTGAATGCAGTCAAAACAAAATAAGATACACAAACACAATGCCAACAGAAAAAAAACACGAAAGGTAAACTATATAATTACGGCAACAAAAACAAAAATGTTAACACACATATTCTGTTACAGAGTTATATGTGCGCACGTTATTATCGGAACAACCAATATGCCGCAGAGACTGACTATAACTGAATCTGAATCTAAAAGCTTTATATTTTTCCTCACATTTTGTTCACTAAAAATAAATAATTCCACATATACATTCATGCGTCGATATACTCGCGTATGTACTCTGAAACTCTTATTCTTATTTATCAATATATTATACTACACTACCGGCCAGAATTATATCTACCGCTACAGAATATGCTATTTAATTCATCTCTGGTCATTAATCCAAACAAAATATTTATTGGAGTAATTGAAGTTTGCCTGCCATGATATGTGAGATCATTTGAAGACAAAGTTGGAACAATGCAAACCTAATTCAATACATTTAGTTAAAATGACAACTAATTAATGCCGAATTGTAGTGGAAATTGATCCTGAATATTGTAAAAAAAATAGCTAAAAGCATGTCGAATATGTTTCAACAACTTCCGTAGATATAGTTTTGATCCAAATTTATTGTTCTATTACAATAATGATTTTTCTATTTTCCCTATAAAGTTTAGTAAATAAATATTATATATGTCTATTTTATAAAAACAAAGTTATACCATTAAATTGCCTGTTATAACTTAGGGTTATAGATATAATTCTGGTCCGTAGTGTATTTATAATATATTTTATTTATATACTTAAAATACATAAATTCAACTAAAAAAATTCTGTGCAAGTTTTGCAGTGCATGATAAATTTTTATAGAGAATCAGAGTTTCACAACACTTTTTTAATGAAATGTTGATACCATATAGATGCGATGCCATGTTGTATGTAAACGAAATTTAAACTATGTGTCACAGTGTCTTTCACACAAAACAATTTTTACAAGATCTTTCAAAAACGTATATATCACCTTGTCCTTATACAATTATATTTCAATTTAATTGTTTCCAAAAGCGATGTGAACACAATACAAACAACTATTCCTGTACCTACATATTTATCCAACAACATCAACAACAACAACAACAACAACAACATCATCATTAGCATCAACAGCAACATTAAAAATAATAGCAACCACAACCACAATATCAACAGCAACAATAACACAATCAACAATTATATTAACAACAACATCAAGCCTATCAGATAATATAACTGAACTAAAAATATGACGAAGAATCTAATAGTCAAATTCTTACAGCATTAAACCAGATGTCAACTCTTACCAAAAATAATAAATAATGTTTACGCTACTCAAAATAGCTCTTGGGAATGCCAATGGCATAATGCAACATGCATAAAAAATAATGTCATTTATCAATGAGCACAAGTTGGGTAATATAAGCTTATATCAGAATCACATCTTACAAATAAAATCTATTTACGTATAGGAAACTAAACAATATATGATTTGTACCCTGTGGCAATGTACGTGCTGGGATATTGTATGAATATTCCAATGTCGGAGACCTGAATTGT
Source organism: Bibio marci (assembly GCA_910594885.2). NCBI lineage: Eukaryota > Metazoa > Arthropoda > Insecta > Diptera > Bibionidae > Bibio > Bibio marci. The sequence continues at coordinate 8,980,148 of OU343116.1, read as the reverse complement.
GTATGCTATAAGGGAATACGACATCCACTATTTTTTAGAAATAAAAATACAATAAAATTAAAAAACCAAAACAGAAAAAAAAATGCCATCAGTGATAAATTGTGTTAATTTTCACTCAAAGAATTATTAAGTAGAACTAAGATTGTACTGTGATGGAAATCATTTGGTAAGGAACCAATAAATAATATTAAATAAAAATTCTTACTTATTGCGTATTTTTGTAATGACCGCAGTCATTTTACTGGTTTTGGTAAGAATAACTCTGTGTTTTTTGTTGGTAGCTAGTGTTACTATTTTTAAGATAACAAATATAAATTATAAAAATCATTTACGACTAATAAGCCTAGTCAATATTATTACCGTGATTGTAATACAATTGTAATTATATAGTTAATTATATTAATCTGTAGGATGTAGCACAATATCTTTAGTCTATGCCGCGTAAAGAAACTAGGCATAAACAGAAACTATTGATATAATAATAATAATCATATTTTTTATCACACATCACCACGACAATACTTCATCTTTATACAAAAACATAAATATTATCCATAACTTAAATAAATGTAAATTTACCGTAATTGCACTGACGCCTCCTGAGATTCCACACTGGTTGTATTCTAAGGTTAAAAAATTCCTATACAAATAAATAAAATTATAAATTATTTATTATTATTTAGTGTAATTTTAAATACTATTATATTTCTACGATTAACTTGATATTTTAAACAATTTTTTTTTTTAATTTTAATTTACGAATGTATAAGTTTTTATTTTTTCTTTTCCATTACAAAAAAAAAAAAAAAATTAAAAATGGCTGAATGAGAAATTCAATGTCTGTGTCGACGCAAAATAGTTAGGTTAAATACGTTTGTCTTTGATTTACGAAAATTGTATTTTATTTTGTTTTAAATATATCTTTTTATTAATAAAATTTATCATTTTATTTAATTGATATATATTTACCTGTTTAATTACATGTAATATAATTCCAACCTGTCTACAAGCACGATTTATTTCTGCACTGTGCTCTGATGACGCTGAAGTTTTTTTAGAAATTTAATAATTTCTTCTAAAAACATTTTTGTTTTAGGAAATAAGAAATTCATTTCTTATACGTAATTATTTCGACGATAAATAATCATTATTTATTTTAAATTAATAATTGATAGAACATAACAAAAAATCATGGATTTTAATCAAGATAAAGCACAAGAAAAAATCCAAGAATTTTTTATGAAATTAATTAAACTGCATTAAAAAACCTAACAGGTAACAAAAAAAAATATGTGCTTGCTTATGATGAAATGAAAACGAGAAAATGAATCAAAGCCGAACGGAATAAACTTGAACTAAAGTGTATTGCTTTTTGTTCTCTAATTCTCTGAAAAAATTAATTGCGCAAATCTCAGTCAAAATATTTCTATGTAAACAAATTTAATTTGAATGATCGCTTAGTTTCTGCAGGGTCGATTTCTTATCGATGTCGAATGGAATATATGGAATTGGAATGGGTTGGAATTGCACACTATTTTAGTGTAGTGTGGTGTGTTCGGTGTGTACCAATATTATGTTGCATTTGCATCGTTGCGTGTATTTTTGACAGCTGTTATTTTTCTCTAAAAAAAAAAATTTATCCGTTGTGCATGCAAAATAGGAAATAGAAATTTTACATTTTTCGTCTTCGCTAAATATAAAAATAAAACACTAATGGAGCAACAATTAAAATGTTGAAATAGAAGATTTGAATTGTGATCATTTATTAAGGTCTGATAAAAAATATAGGATTAAATCAAATAGATCGGAGGAAAATCGAGAAATAGAAAAGATAAAAATGGAAACACTCCATTAAATAATGCTATTATTAGTAATTCTAAACCAACAATTTTGTGAATTACTATTAGAAACTGAATCAATTGATATTAATAATATAATTAATGAACCAAAAACAGCTTTACCTTTGGTTATCGAAAATTTAACTATTGATGTTATTAAATTACTTATAAAATATTGTCATACAAAAATAATCAAAATTAACGACAACCTATTTTTCTTGAAACTGCAGTAATTGGAATGATATTGTTACATTAATCTTGCCGTATTCTAATTATATTAATACCACACGTAAACAAGATGAATTTTATGGGGTACAAACATTCAAAGATGATATTTTAAAAATCTTTCACTTAATTTTATTGCATACTGATAAAATTTATATTTTCAATTTTTTTTTGTATGTAAACTACTTTTATGATAGAAGAATCTGCACTTCACATTGCTATTAGGATGGTAAATGAAGATATTATAGATTTATTCTTACAAAATAATATTGATGTAAAATTAGCTAATATGGAACGACAATTTTCAGCATTACATTTAGCATTTGTATGACAAATAAAATGAATAAATAACAATATCATTATTAGAACATGGTGCTGATTGTCATTTATCGTCTGATTATAACAACACTGCAATATGTAATACATTTCTTTCTTATAAATAGTTCGATTTTGAGTTCATATCGTAGTGAATGTGGAAAATTCGCACGATGCGAACAATATAGTAGCCGATTCGGAAACTGTTTTTATATATATAAAGAAAATATTTGTAATATTAAGTCTATCGCAAAGTAATGTATATATGCAAAAAAAATATATAGAAATATACAATTCTATTAAAAAATTACTTTAAACGTTACGTTTATTAAATTAAATTTTATTATCATTAATTTTGCAGCTTAATATTTTCATAATTCTAAATAAACACATCAATTTATTAATAAAAATAAAAATACTACTTTGACTGTCAAGCGTTACTTTAAAATTAGAAAAATAAAAAGTAATGTATTATAGACCAAAATAAAAAATAAAAAAAAAAAAAAAGAATCCTACGTAAGAATAATAATAATGACAAAAAAATATACCATTATTAATGAACTTAAGGAAACATAATAATTATTAATATATATATATATAATTGTAATTACTATTCTAAAATAAAATATGGAAATGGAAATATTTAAAATTACTATTACTAAGAAATTCTGTCGCCATCATTCATCTCCACATCCCACGCACACATATTTTTTCGATACAATATAATTATATTTTACTTTTAAAATTAAAATTAATTCTAATTAAATATTTCGGTATTGTGTGTCCTAAACTATCGGTGGTGGGAGTTGAGCAGTGGAATTTTGTTGCTGTTGTTGTTGTTGTTGTTGTGATGTTGCCGCAACATTATTGGCCGGAAGAGTAACACTAGATGTTGAGTTACTATTTAAAACAACACCACTAGATTGATCCGATTGTTGTTCATTTGTTGGTGGTAATAAAGCTGGTGCAATTGGCGGAACAGTAACACTAGATGGTGCTGATGGCGGTATATTATTTGCATCATTGGATGGTGTAGCAGCATTTGATACTATGTTAAACAGAATAACAATTATATAAGCAAATAAGAATATATTAAAACAAAAAAGTTTTTACCATTAGAGCCAGTAACCGTACCAACAGTGCTTGCTGTCGTTGTTGTTGGTGTTGTCATAGTTGTTGTTGGTGGAATTGCAGTAATTATTGGTACTGCTGGTTGCGATGCTGATGAAGCTACAGACGTTGTAGTAGAAGTAGTTGTTGTTATAGCAGTAGATGCAATAGCCGATGTAGTAGTCGGTAGTGTTGAAGCTATTGCTGTAGCCGTTGTAGCTGGTAATGTTACGCTGACATTAGTATCACCAGTAGTAGTTGTTGCATGCAATGGCATAGATGCTGGCGGTGCCACTGAAGTATTTGTTGTTATTGATGATGTATTTGGTTGTTGCTGCCACGGTGCAACTGATGATGGTTGCTGTCGTTGTTGCAGTTGCTGTTGTTGTTGTTGTAACAGTTGCTGTTGCTGTTGTTGTTGTAATTGTTGCTGCATATGTTGTTGCTGTTGAAGTTGTTGTTTTTGTTGTTGTTGTAATTGTGGTGGTTGATGGTGTTGAAGTGGTTCTTGTGATTGTTGTTGCTGTTGTTGTTGCTGTAGTTGTTGTTGTTGTTGTTGTTGTTGTTGTTGTGGTTGATGTTGTTGTAATTGTTGTTGCTGTTGGTGTTGTTGTTGTTGTTGTTGTGGTTGATGTTGTAATTGTTGTTGCTGTTGGTGTTGTTGTTGTTGTTGTTGTGGTTGTGGTTGTGGGTGATGTGGTTGTTGATGTTGTTGTTGTGGTGGTTGTGGTTGTGGTGGAAGTTGTTGTGGTTGTGGTGGAAGTTGTTGAGATGTTGATTGTTGTTGTAGTGGTGGTGGTTGCGGTTTTTGTTGTTGTAGTTGTGATGGAGTTGGCGGTGGTGGTTGTAATGGTTGTTGTTGCGCAGGTGTTTGTTGCTGTAGTGGTTGTTTTGGTTGTATTTGTTGCTGTGGTGTTTGTTGTTGTTGTTGCTGTGATGTTTGTAGTTGTGGTTGTACTGATTGTTGTTGTTGTTGCTGTGGTGGGGGTTGCTGTTGCTGCTGCTGTTGCTGCTGTTGTTGCTGCTGTTGCTGCTGCTGCTGTTGCTCTTGTTGTATACGATGATGGGCTTGTTGCCTAGCACGAAATTCAGCAGCTTTTAATTGCTCCAAATGAAATTGTTGTCGTTCAGTAATCAATTGTTGACGTTGATATTCTAAACCTTCGCGCTCACGTTCCATCGTTGTTTCTAATTCTTCAAAATGACGTAATTTGATTTCCAATTTTTTCATTTGTGTTTCAACCAACAGTGCAACTAAACTTTTAATCTTACGTTCTTCTAAAGCTGCCATATGTTTTGCTTTAACAGCAGCTGAGGCTAAAGCAGCCGATGCGGCGCGTTGTAAATCAGCTTCATTATATAACTTTTGTGTATCGTCGTTATCTTTTACATCACCATTTGTTGTTGATTGGTTTTCTTTTGATCCATTGATTGTTCCTTTGTCCGATGTTGAACTATCGATATTAATTTTTTCCTTATTATCTTCCTGAACTTCAGTTTTAACAGTGTCGTTTTCGGTTGATGTTGTTGCTGACGATCCCATTGCAGCACCAGCTGAAGATGAATCACTTTTTTTAGTTTCATCACGTTTTTCTTTATTTTTATCATCAGGTTTTTCTGTTATAATAGCTTTATAGAGAGAGTGTGTGTGTGTTTGTTGGTGTGTTTGTGATAAGATATTTTTTTAAGATATTTCAGGATTATTCATTTCACATAATAAACGAAAAATAATATACAAATTGATGCAAATAAAATTATAAAAATAAAAATAAAAGTATAAAAAATAGAAAATAATAAAGAAAAAACGTATAAATTTAAATAATATTACTACAAATAAATCATACAAACAAATAAATGTCATAATAATACAAAAAATTCTCGTTAGCCAAACTCTCTGTGATTTAATTTCAAAACACGATCCCGAAATAATAAATGAAATTCTAAATAGGAATAATTAATTAATACTGCATTGATGATTTCATTGCGTAATTAATGTTTATTAAATTATAGTAGAAATTGCTTCTGGTTAGCCAACTTTAACAACAAATTTCGCTAATTTAAAGCGGTATCACAGAGTTTGCCAATGATTTTTTAAATTTTTCATACGACATTTTTGGTGGTCTTAAACGTTAAGCATCAATTGTGTACGTACTTCATGGCATGTTTGAATTTATTGTACCAATTGGCAACGTTTGTTTTCGATGAAACAGATGAGTCCAAAGTTTTATTGAAGTCACTGATGTTTTCATGAGATTTTGAAGCATTCAAAAATCGAAGCTGATTATTCGTGAACGAATTTCGTTTTCTATTTTTTTTTAAACAGTTAAAAGTTAATTCACTTGTCGCTCATAAACTAATCGATGAAATGACATGAAATTTTTACGGCTATATGAAAGGAAACTTTTGTATTACGTTAAATTTTGTAAATTTTAATTAAACAGTATTATTATTATGGGATAATAATTTATATAAAAATAATAGAATTAAGAAAACGGTAATATATTTTGATAGTTTGAGAACATTTCATAAATTACTGTTATATAATTGGATGCAGAGTAATTTACCAACATGACTATACCACCGAATGATAGAGTTAATGGTATACGGTCCATTTCGAGTAACATTAAAACAGGACTTGATGTTGATATATTATAGTTATATACTGCCATGCAGGTTGACATAGTGTCAATCAGAAAAGAGGAAAGTTCAAAATTTACAAAAAAAATTGTAGGACACGCAAATATTTATTTAATTTATCGAGTTATCGTCATTTATCTCAAAAATATAGTTATGATAACAAAACCAATTTGTAAATTGTAAAATTAACCGTGTCTGGTGGTGTAATTTCTGCTTTGTTTCAGTGAAAAATAACTACAATCAGTGACGAGTATTTTCTTCATGAATTATATAATATATGCAAATGTATGTTTTCAATACTCTGCTGTCACAATATATATTAATTACAAAAAAATTCTTTGTACTTGAAATTTTGATGTCGAAATGAAAAATAAATAAATCTTATAAAAAAAATAAACAAAGAAAAACAAATTAAAAAAAAAACAATTTTCCGTATGCCAGCGCCGGCACGTATTTATCATCGAAATAAGAAACAGCGAGATGATCTTAGTTTCATACATACCTCATCATTTCCGATTATCAATCATTATTGAAGGCATTTATTTTTTTATTATTTGAATTATTACGCTTTTTATTATTCTCTTTTTTTCCATTTTTTGCATTTGGTTCGAAAAAATAAAATACTTACCGTTACCACCAGTACGTTTTGTTAAATCTTTCATTTCTTCATCAGATTGATTATTCGTAGCAGTAGTAGTAGTAGTAGCAGTAGCAGTAGCAGTAGTTGTAGTAGTTGCAGTAGTAGTGGTAGTAGTAGTAGTTGTAGTAGCATTGGTACTAGTTTTATTATTATTTTGATTATTATTTTTAGATGTCTTACCTTCATCATCATCTTTATCACCTCCCGTCCCAGCAATACCGCTAACAGTTAAACCAGCTTGTGGATCATATTTTCCATGTAATGCTGCCTTTTCAACATTACGATAATGTGCATAATAAACACCGGGTGGTACTTCTTCCTATACAAAACAATAATCGAATTTCAAGTATGAATATGTGTTTTTTTGTATTGAATTTAAAAGAAATTACTTTAATTGTTGCAAATTCTTCCATAGCTGCTTTAGCAGCAGCAGCTGCTATACGTGGATCAACAATTGATGCTAAAAATGCCACCGTAGACATTATTGGATTACCGGATTTACTAAAAGGTATTGGTTGATAGGCTAATGGACCTAAATATCCACCATCATCTTCTAAATATGGATCTTCAATCGGTAAGCGTAGAAAATGTAATATACACTCATCTTGTGTGCGTGTACCAACATGTTCACATACTTTATTCCAATCATCACGATAGATTTCCAAACCTTCTAATAATAATAAAGTTTCTTGTTCGGTCCATTCACGTGTCAAATTTGCCGCAGTTTTATTTTTTAATGCCGATGGTTTTTTAGCATATTGATCTAATTTTAAACCAAATTGAACATTTGCCGCATCTAAATTGACTTCAGTTTTTATATTGGCAATTGATATTGGTGGCGGTGGTGGTGCTGTTGCTGCATTTACAGATGTATTTATTGATGATGATGTTAACGATGTTGTTGATGATGTTGATGTTGTTGTTATTGTTGCTGTTGTTGTTATTGCTGTTGTTGTTGTTGTGGTTGTTAGAGACGTTGTTGAATTTAACGTATTCGTAGTAGTAGTGGCTGGCGTTATTACACTAGTTACTGAAGTTGCTACTACTGCTGCTGCTGCGGTTGGTATTCCAATTTCACTGTCCTTTTCTTTTTTAGTTTTATCTAAATCAAAAAGTGCTTTAGCAGCTGATGGTTGTGCAGTTTTAGGTGGATTAATTGGTTGTAAACCAGATGGAGTATCACTAAGTATATGAAAATGCGATGTCGGCGGTGGTCCCATTGGTGTTGGACGAGATTCAGCATCAATTTGATAGTTAATAAGACCCCATTGTTCTAAAAATGCATGAACACGCATTATAGCACAAACATCACCGGCTAAATTACGACGACAAGCGGTACTTGTTAAATATTCGGTTGGATTTAATCGATATGTATCAATCATAAAATTTCTATAAGCCATATAAATTTCGGGTGTTTTAGATTTATTTTTACCATTGAAAAATTCGGGCATGGCACGTTTTTCAATGACATGAATGGAATTATAATCAAACCATGCTGAATATGATGGTACAATAATATGATGAGTTTGTTCAGTTACATTGTCTTCTAAATCATCTTTATTTGTTATAAAATCTTGTGTATTACTATTTTCACTATTTTTTCCCATTTGTGAATCATCGCCACAACTATTAATAATATTGTTAATACCAACACCACAATTCATACCGCCAGCTGCAACATTACATCCTCCAATGCCACCATTTCGTTCCATTTCTTCATCTAAATCAGTTACTGTTCCACCTTTTATTGGCATTAATTCCGATTGTTTATTCGTTGATGTCATTAATGCGCTTGCTGCTGATGACGATGATGATGATGTGGATGATGAAGCTGCAGCTGTTGATGACGACCCAGCTGCCGCTGGACTAGTAGCTGTTGAACTATTTGAATTTGTATTTAATGAAGATTTTGTTACTTCTGTTATATTTGATTCCGGTTGTGGATCATCCATATCCCGTGTAAGATCTTCATCGTCATCAGCACCATCACCGTTCCGTGACTTTTTATGAAAACCAGCAGCTGGTGAACGTCCGCTAAAATTCATATAATATTTGAATAATTTAACATTTAAGTAATTTCTTATGCAATAAATATACAATAATCCGGAAAGTAATACAGATAGCCATATAGCGTGAAATGTCAATTTAGTAATTAATTATAACATACTAATAAATTTCTGTTATAATTTGCATTTGCATATTTATATTCTATCGATTTAAACGTAACCTTACTGCTGAACGCTACAAATAACAATTTAAATAATGTTTTGAAGTAAAAATGACTTGAATGTGAAAGGAGACATGGAAAAGCGGAAAAATTCTTGGAAGAGAACTATTTTACCAGCCGCCGTATACTCCAGACAGTGCTACTTATGACTATGATGTTTCTATCAATGGAAAACACATTCGCTTAGTACCATTCCAATAATTATGAAGATATCGAAAAATGCCTAGATTATTACTAGAATTAGTTTTTTCCTTTTCATTATGGCAAGGTGCCAAAAAATTCAGAAAAATTTCGTCATAATTCTGTAAAATATTATTTATCCCTTTTACAAAATCGTTTTAATAGTAATACACATTTTACAAAACAAAGGTAAACATTAATGAAGTCAAGTTAATTTAATTTTTACCAATATAAAAATATTATAGCTTAAATTACTAACTTAAAATACATATCATACCTTTTTCTTTTACTAGCACCTTTTGATGGTGGTGAAGGTGACCGCTTACGTTTTTGTTTATTAGCACCAATTTTACTTGAACGTTTTTCATCAATGCCAATTGGCATCAATTCTTCAACAGATAATCTCAATTTATGAACTTTTTTTTTACCTTGTTCATCAACTTCATAATCTTCTTCAGACATCCATTCATTATATTGTTCCAAATCCAAAACCCATGAGGCTGACACACGCCAACGATCTTCTGGTGAACCGGGATTATCTGGTATGGAATCAGGCAAATCAAATGTATTGGCAACCCATGAATCGTAAGACTCGGGAAAATAATACCAATGTATCATAATACTTTTCTCACGCTTAAATGTTGGACGTGCAAAATCTTCTGGTAACGGGTCTACAACAGGATATATTATGTGTGACGCATCTTCTTCATCTTCAGTTAATTCACCTTGATGATTTATTACAATACTTTTAATTTTCTGTGCCAATGACTTTTCAACTTCTGGTCGTATATAAACAACTGGTAAACGTAAACGTTCAGCTTCAATTAATCCAGATTCTATTTCCATTAATAATTGCGTATTGGGATCCTTACGCATAGAATTTTTAGAAACAGTAAAATCAAATTTACGTAATCTTTGTTCAGATTTATAACGATACATGTTTGCAAATATATGGCATAATGCTCCATTTGGTTTAAAATCCAAAAAACAACGCATCTAAATTGAAATATTAAAAAAAATTATTTTAATATTTTTTAAGTTTTTTCTTTGCTCTATTTTTATAATATATTAATATATAATTACGGGTAATCTTGTTGATGGTGGATCAGCAGCATTTTTTCCCAATTTGCTTTCTTGATATTGCATAAACTGAATTATTAATTGGGCTAAAGATTCTTTTGTTGGTGGATCCGTGTGAACAAACTGTAAAATAATTGTAAATAAATCAGAATTAAATTATAGTAAAATAATATACTTTTTGGTTGTGTACACAAAAAATACACTTCAACGTTCTACATTTATTTAGTTTGGGAAGGAATATTGTGCTGTATAAGGTACGTACGTCTCGCTTATGCTTGAAAAGTGCACTGCGCAAAATTGCTTCAACAACCACACCATAATTATCAGTGGAAAAATTAATTCAAAAGAATGTTTTTTTACGTAGACAGTACAAATGCCACGATAACCACACCATTCCTGTAAATAAATTTCATTTTTATACACCATAAAAATAAAAAAAAATTATACTGTTGGCAATGACAATTATGGCGCTCCTCCTTCTCCTAGTTTTACAAAATATCATCTTTGTTAAAAGAAATACATTTTAACACTTACGAATATTGAAAAATATTGTTTATATGTATATATGTTGAAATTGAATAGTGCAGTTAAATAAATTAAAGGCAAATTGTAAAAAAAAAATATGCGGCTTATTTTAATTGAGGAAAAGTAACATGGCGATGGCCGCTGATATTGTAAAATATATATATACCTTTTTACAATTTTTTTGTAACCATAAACGTATTATTTCAAATGATTGCAAAGATTCTGATGATTGGAAGAAATCAATGTTTGGTCCACCGTCTTTTTTAGGCGATAAAGCCATTATTCTTTTAATAATTTACACTATTTTAATATTTTCTTGGTTTTTTGTTTTAATGCAAGACGCTATTCCAATTTTTAATATTCACACTTTGCTTTTTTCTTCACTTCACTGCAAAAAAAACTATTTAAAATGTCACTGTGGTCATGCATCATCATCATTAACCGTCAACCATTTGTCAATGCGCTTTGCATAAGTTCGATCACAAATAAATTCAAATGTCAGAAAGGTCGAAATATTAAGCGTTATATTCACAATAGAAACCGATCATTCTTTGTTTATGTTTACAAATTTTATTAAATTAACATATTATTATACTTTTCTGGTTTTTACGGCAAGACAAAACAATGCATAAAATGATAAAATGTTATCCAATACTTGAAAAAATATCTGCATTTATTCACCAGATTTCTTATCAGTAGCTTAATTACAATATATATAGATGATACATGACCAATATTTAGGAAATTTTCTATTTTCGTTCATAATAACAATTCAGGATTTTGTTTCAGATCAGAAATTGTGATTGATGTATCGTTTAGTTTTATTATTAGAACAATTTTAAATTTTATTGTATTATTTAGATTCAAATTGTTGTTTAAAACTAAAATAATCATAATATATTTAGTAAAATTATCAAGCCAATCTTAGAAACTATGTTTATTCGTTTAATTGTACACCACAATATACTCTATTGTTAAATGTATAATTGTGAACGCAGAAGATATGGAAGGCGCACTGACACTGAGTCAGTGTCCGACCGAATGCATTGCAATTGCACTGCAGAAAACCAATCAAAAAATCGTTAAAAATTCATTTCGATCTGTCGACAGACAGCCCATGCTCCGCTGCCTTAAATCGCGGTACTTCGACAGAATGGCTGACAGTATAAATTTGGCTCTCGAATAATGTATGCTTTCTATAAAATAGTGAAAAATAGAATTGTTGTGCTGAAGTTAAGAATTTTTTTTAGTAAATCTAGTGTTCGTTTAAAAAAAAAAAAAAAAAGTAATATTTTATTATTTTGGAAATACAAAAACCTGGTTAAAGGTTTAATAAAAAGAAATAAGTATTTGTTGCATTGGTTTATGTGTTTTGTAATTGAAAAAAAAACGATAAAGGTTAATTTTATGGTGTGCTTTTTTTTTTTAAATTCAATAATTAATTTTATTTTTTTTTTGCTCGATCAAAAGTTTTTTTCAACTACGTTGAAAAAAAAATGGAGTTGATATAACAGAGAAAAATGTATGACCCCTTTCTATAAATTTTTCTTTGCTCTTTAATTATATTTTTAAAAATATTAGTGTTTTTGTATTTATAATTTATGTTCAACAAATTTATTTTAATTTAATATTGTTTCAATTTTTTTTCCTTATCTTAATTGTTTCTTAAATTCTAAATATATTTATAAGAATAAAATTTTTTTTTTTTAACATAATTTTAATATCTTATTTTGACACGACGCGAACACGATGGTTACGCATTTTCTGTGTATGCTATGCAGTAAGTACAGTGTTTAGCGTTTGATGTACAGTAAATGAATGAATGAATGAATGAAGTAAGGAAAAAGAAGTTAAAAGACTAGTGTTATATATGTGTTGTATGAATGAGTGAGTGAGATTAGAAGACGATGTAAAAAACCAGAAAAAATAATGTATTTTTAAAGTGATTTGGTTATTAAATGGGTATTATTATCAATGAATAAACTAAGCTATTATTATAAACGTGTATCGCCCAGCAAACATTTCATTAAGATGAGACATAATATAAATGTGTCGATTTTACGCCACAACTAAAATTGCTGATTTATGATGGTTTTAAGTTTTAACGCCATGAAATTTATTGACTATGTATGTGGTATGTGCGTGATGATAACTCGAGTTAATTTATTAATTACTAAAAATACCACGTAAAAAGATATCGGCCAGAAAAACATTTCAAATACATAAATCAGAAGTAGATGGTCATATAGATCTTATCTTTCCGAAAAACTTTTGCATAAGTGGAAGTCACAAATAAGATTCTGTAATTGTAGAATCATGTAACCTAATTTTAATTTGACAACAACAATTTAAGGTGTCTTTTGTTCGTTAGAAATAATTATAGTATATTTGTATAGTCAACTATAGCGGCGTAGTCATAGTCAGTTAACTATAGTTATATAATTGTTAAAAATACAATTGTGTTCGTTGTTAACTATCAATAAGATCATTTTAATCTAATCTATAGATTCACCACCATCGACGTGTGTCTAAATGATTCTAAAATAATAATTTGATTATAAAAAATAATAGAATCAATAATGTAATAAAACACAAATCCTAATAGGTAATAATATTTAATAGGTGTCGTTTTGAGCTTAAAAATATTTATTTTGTGAAAGTATTTAAATTGGAGTGTTGGATCGGTCATTATTTTAGCACCGACATAGCTATATAATTATATAAAATTATAATGTTTATCAAAATTTTTATAAGAACCACACCACTCATATGCACACACGCATACACATATCGTTTTAATAATAATAAATTTATTACACGCCAAGTCTAAACACAACGAATAAAGAAACGTAGCTGGTGTTTTGTGTTTGTCTTTTGTAGTATAGACTATAGAGACGGAATGGAATGAGGGAGGACAGACGAACATTGATAAGATAACAATTTAATATTCAAAAATAAAATACCATTGAAAATGAAATTATTATTTTAATCAATATTTTGCGCATATATTATAAAAATAAAAATATAGCGTATAAATAGAGTATGTCAAATTTAGGGTCAAATTATCATATATAAAATATAATTACGTATATTTACCGTTGATAGAACATTAAACACGCAACTTATTAAATGGTATAATATTTCCAAAAATATCTACCTCCACAATATTGCTAGTAGTTGGTTTAAAGCGGCATCTACCAAAACATTACCATCAAGTTGGTAATAGCCTATGAATATATTAAACTAATTTAGCAATTCATCTATATAATTATATTTTTTATTAATATACTTTATTTATTCAAGTATTCATGAATAGGTGTTGAATAAGACCATAATAGCATTGTGTATATAGACATTGTTAATATTTAAATAGTGCACATCATATTTTCAAAGATATTTGCTTTTGATTTCATTAGAGTTTCGGTTAAATAATTTTTAATGACATGTGCTTAAACCATCACTGTGGCATCACTGAATTGTTCGTGATTTTAGGGAAGGATAGATAATAATAAATTTTATTTAAATTGGGTCAATTCCTATGTGAAGTGGTCGAGGGAATATGATTTTTCCCATCTTCTTAGAACTTAACCGGCTGCTGGACCACAGAATCTTAATTGCATTAGTTAAATAATGAGCGAATGGACGAACCTTTCAGATTACCATTTGAACACCATTATCTACACTTATCATAAAGTAAAGCTGACTTCAAAAATGTTTATAATGGAAAAAAAACAGCAGATTCTTGTCGATCAAAATAACTGACTTAATCAACTTTAAAAATGGTCTCTTTGTCGAAAAAATGCAACGATCTTTTTTTATATCACGCCACACTGCACCCACTCATCTGTAACATAAATGTAAATTTCAACTGAATTAATATACAAATAAATTATAATTTATATTTTATATTATGAATAAATTATGCCTGTGTGCCACGGGGATGGTGATGACCCCTTTAATATTTATATGATAATTATTTCTATATGGTCAACAATCATCACACACAACATCATCACTCGTTTTTTTTTATACTTTTATTACATTTTAATTATATTTCACTATTTCTATTACTTGGGGTCTAAACATATTATATATATAGATGAACGTCGTATGCAATAGCAGGTTCATTTAAAATAGTATCGTATAATTCACTTTAAGATGCTTTTGAGTTGATTTCAATTTCAATTTGTAGCTATATTCTATTATTCATTATTTATGATAACATATTTTACTAAACTTATTTATTTTTGTTTTTATATTTTCAGGTTGACATTGAATTCCTGTTTCTACTCGTAATTATGCAGCAGTAATATCTTCATATGAAATTTTGTGTTGGTTTTTGGTATGTTAATTTAAAGTATTTTTTTTTATTTTTTTTTAAAATGTAATCAATAATCTAGTTTTCGTGAATGTCGTCTTAAAATTTATTGTTTGTTGATATTTGGTATTCGTTATATTGTCTGTCAAAGTCTGTTCGATCCATTGCCGTTTGATATACGTTTTTATTGGTTTGCACTTTATCCAAAGTTTCGCGTATTACCAATTACCAATGCACGTTATCGAACACGCAGAAGGATTTTACAAATTTATCTATTAACAAAACTTCTTCTTTTCTGATATAATTTCAATAATTTTATTGATGTACTATATAACTGTTGAAGTTAAATTGAGCTCATAGTTCGATGACATACACCTCTGCTTAAAAAAATCACATTCCCATGGGTTGTGAGTATTTTGTTTATGGCATGTTGTTCCATCTGCGATACATTACAAAGTTACTTATCAATATTTCGTTAAATTAATTTTGCTGTGCATTTTTTTTGTCACAGTCATATCTATTTATCATGTTGCCGTTGTTTGGTAATAACATGTTTTGAGGCTAACATGTCATTTTGTGTGTACGTTATCAGCATTCTGTTCTGTTTCTTTATGAATTAAAAGTTCCATTACAACACAATAACAATTAATTTTTTTTATGTTATGTTATTATCTCTCTCAGTACGCATAGAATAAATATGTATTCAACCAACATTGTATTGTGTAGTCCATAAGTAAATGTATTTAAATTTATAACATCTCGTTTAAATACACCTAAACCATATATGCAACTACAAACATTAAATATTTGTACTATATTTTAAAAATATTATTAAAAAAATAATGATGTATATATACAATAAATGATATGATATATAGAGTCCTCCTGGTTAAAAGGCTGTTAACCTCCACGTCATTTAATAATATTATTATATTTTATTAGATTGTGTATAACTATTTATACTATTACAAATATAACTATTAGAATTTACAAAGCTGCGCGTTAAATTGCTGTAATATTATAATAAAAATATGTGATCATATAAAAATAAAACACTTTATAAATAATGAAAAACCATTTTGTCAGTAAACATAGGGTACGTGTGTTTCAAATATAATATAAACCTATTTAAATAAGTATATATAAGAGGTTTGGTTTGTGGGGCTGGGTTGGTGTATTATGGCATGTAATCGACATTTTGTGAAGAAATCGTATAAATTAATAGTATATGTGTAGATAAATCTTTACTGCGACACGGTAGGCGATTATGACAACATACAGCCATCACATTAAACTTTATGGAATATTATACTTATGTGTTTAAATCCATGCGTATAATGCGCATATGCATAAACTAGTGGATTTGCTTAAAGAACAAGATGATACCATATTGCATATCTACCCAATTTAAAGATGCCACCTGTGGTAAGTTATCTGATTCAGGAGATTTATTATCCTTGAGTTTTAGAATAACGGGTGTTGATATGGTTCACCTATAAATTAATGGCTGACCAGTTTGAAATTACACATCTTAGTATTTACTGGCGTGTTTACATTTAATTGGGTTTTAAAGTAATGGACCCATGAAGTTACATTTTCCGCCAATGATGACTACTTTGACAGACATATGCAGAAAGAAACATTGAAATCATTTATGATTCCATTAAAACGAACAAATTGTACAGAAAACAAATACATGGATTTATTTCGTGCGGTAGAACCGGCAATCTGTTAAAAAAAACTAAGAGCTTCCACCACAAATGTCTGTCTACGAACAAAACTATACACCAATAAATTGTATGTGGGTCAAATTAATGAAAATTATATGCAAATTTTTATGAAAAATATAAATATTTGTATGTGCACCAATGTGTGTGGGCAAAAAAACAATTCAAAAGATCAATTCTAATTATGTATTAATTTAATTTTACACATTTTTATATATTAAGAATAGCTTCTTATACTTACACAAACAAATATTATTAATAATATTATAGACAATTACAATCATTTATTATGATTAAAATTGTTAAAATTTTAATTACAATGTCATATGGAAATTTGTTTGGATTCCTGGCATTGTTATAAATTATATTATTAATTGTTTGTTTATTATTCACAACAATAACGATATTTTATTAAAATATTTGTAGATATATTTGTATTTTATTATAAATATCCAAACAATAAATAAATAACATTTTATTTTTATTTTTCTTTTCATTTTGTTTTTTCAGTGAATCACATGTAATGAAAAAAATGTCAGGTTCATGAATGAATATATTTATTACTTTTTTAAGTTGCACATAGATAACATTAAAATAACAAAATAAATACGATTAAAACATCATTAAAAATTTATAACAATCATCAACAAACTACCAAACCAACACACAATTACAAAGAGAAGATATGACTTCACGGTAATTCAAGTTTTTTTGTATATTTCGTTTTTATTATTGTATTTATATTTTATTTGTTAATTTTTTTAATTATAATTATATTTTAAAGTTTGGATCGTTTATTTATATTATTGGAATCAAGTTCTTCGGCTGTTACACGACGTGCGGCTGCCAAACAAATTGGCGAAGTTCAGAAATTACATCCTCATGAATTACATAATTTGCTAAATCGTCTTATTGTTTATTTACATAGTACATCATGGGATACACGCATTGCAGCTGCACAAGCTGTTGAAGCAATTTTAAATAATGTACCGCAATGGAATCCATGTCCGATAACCAACGAAAATGGTAAAAGTTTTTTTCTTTTTTTGCTTGCGACGATAATCTTAACACGTTAATCGCCACGATAATATCAGAAAAATTTTCACATGGGCCATGGTAACTTTATTAGATCGCGTACGTCAGACATATATGTCTGACATGGCTCATGTAGAACTTCTTAGCGTCAGACACATATGACTGACATGGCGATTAACGTGTTAAAAGACACATTGAGGAAAACATCTCTCTTAATCATAACCGATCATTACCAATAGTTGACCAATAATTTATTTATCTTTTCGTGTTTGTGTTGGAAAAAAGTCCATTTAGTTATAAGATATTATTGTCAACCTTAAGCACCATTTCAGTATTTCACGTGTGCTTGCAGACGCTGCTTGTGTTTTAATACTTGCTTCTTGTGCATGTACATTGATGAGAGTGAAATTGAAGAATTTCATTCTTATACATTTTATCCGAAGGAAGTCTTGTTCATTCTATAAATTTTAGGATATATACAAGGGTATGCTTCACCTCTAGTGAAATCAGTTATGATGGTGTTCCTGAAACGCCTTAACACTGTGTCATTCGCTAAGTATTAAGTGGATACAACCTTTAGACAGTATAGTGATTCTCCTACACAGCAGTCAGATTGTCTGCTATTAATTTTTCGTAGCTAAACCGTTAAACTATTTGCGTTATACGCAACATGTGGACGCCGTCGGTAGCTACTGGCATTGCAATATATGTTATACTCAACATAGCTACCTGAGTATTTTCATAAATGCATTTTCCTAAATCATAGTTGGTATACATTTTACCTATCTCTAGAATTTACCTGTACAAACATTAAATCTAATTTTACTAGCATTTTAGCATTAATATTTTATTTCATTAATTGTTTTAAATTTTATTACACAGTCTCTGCTGGCGACACAAATAATGATAATGAAAGTATTTATGATGCGGCACGTTTAAAATTTTCCAATTTTGATTTGGCAATGGTATTACAAAAGGGTGCACTTTTAATGGGTTCGGACGGTACAGAATTTGATTCACAAGATGATTTTAATTGTGATGATCGAGAGCGTTTATTAAAACAACGTGAATTATTAAATGAAAAATTGGGTTTAAATAAAGCCAGTAGTCAATTAGTTGGAATTAATATAAATGATTTGGTAACACTTGAAGATGTCCAACCAACAATGAACCCATATGAACCAAATATAAGACTGATGCCTGTACAGGATATACTCAAACAAAATGAATTATCATCATCATCATCAATGGGTGAAAATTTGACTGATATAAATTCTAGTCAATTACTTAGTTGTCGAGAGATGAATCGTGCACGGCGTAAGAAACGTCAAATTGCAAATGGTTGTGGTAACGGTAGTGGCGGCGGCGGCGGTAGTAGTAGTGGTGGAAATAATTCAATGAACAATGGAAACGTATCATTACATACATCAGCAGCCGTTTCAACATTAGCAACAAATTCTGCACCAATAACCAATACTACAGTAACATCGACACCGTCAATGGATGCTATGGAACCAGATCGTAAAAAAATTAAATTAGATAATCGAAGTGATTCTATAATACAAACGACAAGTGGTAATTTATAATAAACTTATTTCTTATCTAAAAAATAAATTAATTAATATAAATTAAATTACTTAAATATCTCAATAATTGAAATAATAGAACCGGTACCAGATGGAACTGGATCGTGGGGAAGTGATGCAACCTATTGGCCATTAGAATCATTTTGTTCAAAATTATATTTAGATTTATTTAATCCACGTTGGGAAATACGACACGGGGCTGCAACAGCATTACGTGAATTAATTAAAACACAATCATCGGGTGCTGGTAAACAAATTACCATGAACAAAACAGAAATGGAAGTAAATCATTTATTGTGGTTAGAAGACGCTGCATTGCGTTTATTATGTATATTAGCATTAGATCGTTTTGGTGATTTTATATCGGATCAGGTTGTAGCACCGGTACGTGAAACGTGTGCACAAGTTTTAGGTGCAATTATGAAAGAAATGTCATTGGCAAATGTTAAAAATATTGTAACGATTCTGTTAAAATTAATAAAACAAAATGAATGGGAAGTACGTCATGGAGGTCTATTGGGCATTAAATATATGCTAGTTGTACGTGAAGATTTATTACAAACATTTTTACCATTAACAATTAATGAAATTCTACTTGGTCTCTTTGATCAAGTTGATGATGTTGGTGCTGTGGCCGCATCAACATTAATACCAATTGCATCTTGGCTACCAAAATTATTAAATGCAATACAAGTATCGAATATTGTTAAAATGTTATGGGATTTATTATTAGATCAAGATGAATTAACATCAGCTTGTAATAGCTTTATGGGTTTATTAGCAGCCATTTTAAGTTTAAATGATGCTGGAAAATGGATTCAGTAAGAAATTTATTTATACATTCGTAATAAAATATAAAATACAAATAATATATTTATTTAATCAAATCCATTTCTTTATTCTTTTTAAATAGAATGGAACCAATGTCTGTACTGGTACCACGTTTATGGCCATTTTTATGTCACACAACATCATCAGTTCGACGTTCAACATTACAAACTTTAAAAACTTTAACAAAATCACAAGAAAATTCTACAAATACAATTATAGAATCAGCACAATTAACGACGTCGTCACCATTGCTAATGGGTATGATAGACACCCTAACACTTACTGCAACAACTGAAAATGGTATCGATGAATTGGCAAAAAAAATTAATTCAAATTCAAAAAATTTAGTTTATAATTTTGGTGTAAAAGAATGGCCATCACAATTGTTACAAGAAGCATTACGTCACATTTATCAACGTGTACTAATCGAACACATTGAAGATATACAAAATCTAGTTGAAGATGTTTGGTATAATTTAGTTACAAATGCTGAGCTATCGGCATTGTTACATGCGGCATGTCCATATGTTGCATCTTGGATGTGTTTAGCAATGCAACCGGCACGTTTATCGTTTGATTTGAATTTAATTATATTTTCAAAGCCACAGCAAGTAAATCGGGTAAATTAAATGTTATTATTTATATTCAGATTTGTTGTCAGCCGTATCTCATAACTGTTTTTGTATAGATAAAATTCACAAACTATAATTTTGTACGTTTTTTCAATATTAATTTTCTTCATAATTTTCTACTTTGTTTTTGTTGTGATAATAATAAATAGGAACGCAACAAATTAAAATTGCCAGACTTGGATTCCGATGAAGGTCTAAAATTACATCCAAAAATGTATTTAGGTGGTATTGAGACAACACCAATTGATTTGCGGGAAAAAAATATACCACGAGCTCGCTGTAAAGCATCAAAAATGTTAGGTTTGCTATCACGTTATTTAGTGATGCCAGCACCTGGTGTTATATACACACCAAACATTGAAAGTCCTATAGATTGTTATACAAAATTATTAATGGGCTATTTATCGTCACGTTCAGCATTACAACGATTAATTAGTGGTAAATAAATATTTATTTAATTTAAAAATAAGTCCATTATTTTTTTATTATATATTTTTATTATTATTATTTTTATTATTATTATTTTTATTATTATACCGCGCGCAGGAATGGTGATATCATTTTGGGCTATATATGATATAAATATGAAACCGGGACCAGTATGTTTACAAGAACGTTTAAGAACATCATTAAATGAATTTCATTATTATGATGAATGTGCAATTGCAATCACGCGTTTGCAACAAGAATCTCGTGATTTTATTTCAACTTTAAAACAATATAAAATACCGATGAATGAATTTGATAATATTAAATTTATATCATTAGATCAAATTCAAATTTTATGTCAAACAATGTCAATAGATAATGTTAAAAGTAACTATACAACATTAAAATTGAAAACTTATGATTTAATTGAAGAACGACGTAAGTTTTTATTCAATACATATTCACAAACCTATCATGATCATACGTGTCTAAATGTTAGTACACAGTCGATATTAGCTGGTGCAACGGTATCAATGGAATGTTTACCGGATAAATTAAATCCAGTAATAAAACCATTAATGGAATCAATAAAACGTGAAGAATGTGAAATATTTCAACAACTTTCAGCAAAATTTTTAGTTAATTTATTAAATTTAGTTATTGATCGTGTACCATCACCAAATACAAAAATTATAACAAATTTATGTACATTGTTACGTAGTGATGAAGAATTTACACCAAAAATAGTGCGTTTTTTTAATATTTTTTTTTTTCTCATAAATTATATTTTCGCAATTCAAAAACACAATTTATTTTAATTTATTTAGTTTAACACCGCTAAGCCATTTAAAGAATGTGATCCAAATGATACAAGTAATGATAATCCATATTATGGTATTTTAACATTAGCAAATCAACAAAAGAATAATGAAATAAATAATGGTAATGGTTCACGGGGTCCAGGACGACCGCCAACTATTGATGTTTCAACAGAAGAAAATATTACTGAACCGGAAGATCCCGTAAGTTAATTGTACTATTACTGTTACATTATATTTCTTTTCAATTTTATATTATATAAAACATATGGAATTTTGAACTGAAACTCACTCAAACCATATTGACAAATAATAATAATATTTACTCTTGTTAGAATGTTTGAATGTTGGTAGTGTGTGTAATGATGTTTCAATCTTCGTTAATATGTAAGAGTGATTTTATAAAGTTATCTATATAACTACCTATTTATAAAACCAATAACATATCATTATTGCTACCTAAAAGATCTATTGTACCCCCTTAAGTCTTGATATTTCTTTCATCGCTTAGACCAATCTCTCTTAGTTTTAGGTTTTAGCCACTCCGGTATAGCACGTATTCCTACAGAAAGATATAGGACCCATCAACGCTGTTGCTTATTTCGTTTTTGCTAGGCTGTTCGCTACTTCATTATAGCAGCATGACCAGGCACCCACTATAATTAAATAAATATTCCAATGGCGTATACACCAGTGCTTGAAAGACACTTTTGTATATCACAATAGATTCCGAGTGAAACAAATACTTTTATGGTTACATTCTATATTCTACATTACGAACTTACATTTTGTCTCTTTATTTAACTTTGATGTGAATTTCTTCTCAAAGTCTTATATCTACATTGATTATGTTGTCTTTTGGTATTTCCAGCATTAACTATTCTAGTTATTTCTACCCGACGATCTGTACCCTATTTATTCTTTCCCCACTAAATCTTACCAGAAATTCTTTAATTGTCTCATTTATTCCAAAGTGTATTGGAATATTTTTGCATGGCGCCTGTAATGCTAAGTTGTAATCTTTTATACTAAAATATTGCTCCATAAGTGATTGTAGATCTCACTATCATGGTATACATCTAGCACCGTATTGCCTGATTGCTTCCCTAAATTTTACCTACTAGATAAAATTGCATACCATTAACGCCTGCTTGGTTTTGTTTTCCACGACATAAGGTGTTTGCTTCAGCGTAGCTTCCTATCAAGTGGAATGCCTAGACATTGAGTTTATTGTTTCCACGGTGTCCAGTCTAATTGGGTGTGTTAAGTTGATTCTCCATTGGTTAATGCTATTAGTGTCGATTTACTCGGATTGAGCCCTATAGTCCCACTATTAGCCAACACCTATGGATTAGTATCCTATTTTAACAACCTAACCGAGTTGAGGGAACCTCCCTCTCTTTTGCAAAGATGACAATATCTTCCACATAACCTTCAGATTTTATGCCTTGTTCACTTATATTAATCAATAGTTTCTCTATTGCTAGGCTACATCTTAATGGTGATAATGCTCTGCTCATATAATACCGTTTTCTTCTGTTCATAGTTAATGTGTCAGTCACACAAACCAGTCTGTAAATACACCTACTCTACGGATACTGACTGTCCATCGCACGCGTGTCCATAGCATTGGTATGAACACAAGTTCTCTGCCCTTTTTTTTATTATTTACTTATTATTATATAATATAAAATATACTAATAAGCATTTATTTATTAATTTCTACTTTTTTATCATTCAATATAGTTACGTTTACAAAATCGGACACAACGGATTGGTGCAACGTACGCAATAAAAGAAATTTGTCAATATTTTGGTAAAGATTTAAGAGAAAAAATTTCAGTTATATGGAATTTAATGGTTACACATATTGACATGTCTGTCAATGAAATTGAAATTGAACAATTGTCATCGAATTTATTTAAATTTGAAAATGTTAATGAGTTAATTATATGTTTACAATTAATTGAAATTGGTTCTCCGAATATACATTTTACATTGCACAATCAATTATTTGAAATACTTGATAAATTATCAATTTTATTATGTCATCCATTTAAAGCTGTATGTTGATAATAATATAATAAGAACATATTTATTAAACTAATATATAAAATAATTGTAAAATGACATTGTGTCTAATTAAAATTTAATGTATATTTAATCATTAGATTCGGCATATGACAGCAAGATGCTTGGCAACATTGTCACTGATTAATTCGTCAACATTAATGGATGTAGTTATTCAAAAAATTATACCATTTTTACAAACAATTGAAAATAATATAAAACGTCAAGGTGCAATTGAGGCTATTGCATGTATTGTTAATAAATTACAATTTAAAATTGTACCATATATAGTTTTATTGGTTGTGCCATTATTAGGTAATTATTGATAATAGTTTTATATGTTTGATTTATATGAATGCAATTTTAAAATGATAATATTATTATTATCTACGATATAATATTGATATTCTATATACTTATACATTATTATAACAACCTAATTTATTGTATATATTTTACATTAATGAAAATTATTTGTACAATATTCCAAGCTGACTGATTGCCAAAGGTTGATCGCAAGTAATAACACCAAATATTTATCGTATCATAAAATTTAATTTTCTGACGATTTACGCCACAATAACGGAATGACTTTCTAATGCATTGTTCTGGTAACGGCCCACATCTAATGGCTGCTAAAGAAGATTTTCGCGTTGATGAATATTGGTGAATTTAAGCGAAACTACTTTTGATATCCATTTTATTTTGCTTAAAACTATCCAAACACGCTTCAGAAATACGACCTGATTTATAAACAGTAGCCCATTTTTTTATAGTGGAAAATGCAGATGATGGATACATATGCAGTTTTAACAATTTTTGATGAATTTCTGTTGATGTCATACCATACATAACAAAGAATATAATCACGCCATGATATTCAACTTTTTTTCATATTAAAAATACGTTAATATTAAGCGGTTGCTACTAGATGGAATTTTCTAATACAATTATAGTTTCACATTTGCTAACGCCATCTATATGACAGATGGACAACTATCCAGATATCTTACGTAACTGGTAAGAAAATATGATGTTTTTAATACGGTTCAGTAATTACTAGGGTGAAAAAGTGCTGAATATCGGCCACCAGATAAAGGAAATCCAAAAGATCTTTCGATGACGTCAACATTTATCAAAACAATTTGAAATTCCAAGGATATTATCCATAAGAGATTTGTACCAAGTGGTGTAATGATTATTCCTTTATTTTTTACCTTGGTGTTTTGTTTGCTAAATTGAATATAATTTCGTATCGTATCGTTTGATTTTTTTTTTTAATCCTTTCCGGTAATTTCTCGGACACGGAGACAGCATACCATATTAAACTTACATTTGGCTAATATATATTTGATGTATCATCATAATTGATTAAGTTATTGTGCAATAATAAATAAATAAAAATTAAATGTTTTCAGGTCGTATGAGTGATCCAGATCGGTCTGTACGATTAATGTCAACACATTGTTTTGCAACTTTAATTCAATTAATGCCATTAGATAGTGGTCCTTCTACTACGCCAACAACAACTACATCATCATCATCATCATCATCATCAGCATCATCTACACTAACATCACAATCAGAAAATAATGATAATCAATTGTTATCAAAAGAATTACAATTGCGTAAAATAAAAGATCGTGAATTTTTAGATTATTTATTTGCACCGAAAAAAATACCAAATTTTAAAATACCAATACCAATTAATGCTGAATTGCGAACGTATCAACAAGCCGGTGTAAATTGGTTATGGTTTCTAAATAAATATAAATTACATGGCATATTATGTGATGATATGGGTTTAGGTAAAACATTACAAACAATATGTATATTGGCTGGTGATCATTATGAACGTTTAGGTGAAAAATTAACACCGTTACCAAGTTTAGTTATATGTCCACCAACATTGACGGGCCATTGGGTGTTCGAAGTTAATAAATTTTTATCTGAACAATATTTAAAACCATTGCATTATGTTGGTTTACCGGTTGATCGTGAACGTTTACGTTTTAAAATTAAAACACATAATTTAATAATAGCATCGTATGACATTGTTCGTAAAGATATTGATTTTTTTAAAAGTATACATTGGAATTATGTTGTATTGGACGAAGGTCATATTATAAAAAATGGTAAAACAAAAAGTTCAAAAGCAATAAAAACATTAATTGCCAATCATCGTTTAATATTATCGGGTACACCGATACAAAATAATGTTTTAGAATTATGGTCATTATTTGATTTTCTAATGCCTGGTTTTTTGGGAACTGAAAAACAATTTATGACTAAATTTAGTCGTCCGATATTGGCGAGTCGTGATCCAAAAAGTTCATCAAAAGAACAAGAGGCTGGTGCATTAGCTATGGAAACGTTACATCGTCAGGTGTTACCATTTTTATTGAGACGCATTAAGGAGGATGTATTAACTGATTTACCACCAAAAATAACACAAGATTTATTGTGTGAATTAAGTTCGTTGCAGGAACGTTTATATGAAGATTTTAGTCGTACACATTTACGTTCAAACATAAAAGATTGTATTGAAAATATGGAAGGCCAGTCAATAACTAAAACAACACATGTATTTCAAGCGTTACGTTATTTACAAAACGTATGTAATCATCCGAAACTAGTATTGAATAAACATCATCCAGAATATAATAAAATTCAAATGGAATTAACAGCAGTTAATAGTACATTAGATGACATTGAACATTCAGCAAAATTACCGGTGTTAAGGTAATGTATATAAATAAGTTTTCGTAAATTTTAAATTAATTAAAATTTTCATTTATTTGATAGACAATTGCTTTTAGATTGTGGTATTGGTGTTGTTGCCGACGATACCTTATCATTACCGGTTAATCAACATCGTGCATTAATATTCTGTCAATTAAAAGCAATGTTAGATATTGTTGAAAATGATTTATTAAAAAAATATTTACCAGCCGTATCATATTTACGTTTAGATGGTAGTGTTCCAGCATCATCACGTCACCAAATTGTTACTAAATTTAATAGTGATCCAAGTATTGATGTTTTATTATTAACAACTCAGGTGAGCAGTTTCTAACAATAATTATTGCATATATTTGCTTGGTTGTCGTTTGTAATGTGCCTATCTACCACAATGATAGTGACCCGCACAGGTAGTCTCTTACTATATTCAGGCATTTTGTGATGTTTTATTGATTGTTTCTGTAAGTGTAAAGGTATATGGTCATGAGTCTATTCAATGTATTTTTAATGACAACTATTACAATAACACAGTTTCTTGGGTTATTTCTCGGATATATTGATAGTACATTTTTACATTTAAGAATCATCATTGAGTTACGCAATCATTGTCATTTTCACCCTGTTGTACAACTCCACATAATATTATTATCAATCACCATATACTAAAAAAAAAATAATTGTAGTTCAGATTAACAGTAACAGCTTCGTCTATCTACTGTATTAGAAGTAAATGTTTAAAAAAATATTGATCCTTACAAATTTGTTTGCGTAAAATTTACTTTTATATATAGATTTTTTTAAAATTCTTCACTTGTACACTGTGACCAAAATCAATTAATTTTCAGATATTATTTTGCGTTTTTTTTTTGTTTATGATTATGTTTATTTTCAGGTTGGCGGCTTGGGTTTAAATTTAACTGGTGCGGATACAGTAATATTTGTTGAACATGATTGGAATCCAATGAAAGATTTACAAGCTATGGATCGTGCGCATCGTATCGGACAGAAGAAAGTTGTTAATGTTTATCGGTTAATAACGCGTCGTTCGTTAGAAGAAAAAATTATGGGTTTACAAAAATTTAAAATTTTAACCGCAAATACAGTTGTAAGTGATGAAAATTCATCTATGGAAACAATGGCAACCGAACAATTATTAGATTTATTCAATATTGGTGGTGACAAACAACTACAACAGCATCAGCAGCAATCACAGCAACAACGGCAACATCTACAATATCCAAATTGTAATTCACAAACAAATCTATTTACAAAGAATATGGATGGCAGTGGATCTGCAAGTGGTAATTACACAGAAAGTGAGAATGCAACAGGAGATAATAATAAAATTACAATGAAACAAGTATTGGATAATTTACCGGAGTTATGGGAAGACAAACAGTATGATGAAGAATATGACTTAACCCAATTTTTAAAAAGTTTAAAATGAAGTTTTGGTTATATATTATTTTTTTTTGATTTCATTTTGTCGAATAAAATCAATAGAATTAATATTTTCATGTATTAATCTTTGTTCAAATGTATACAGTATATTCCTCCGTGTATTGACGCCAGTTACAAAAGTAGCAAAACAGCACAAATTGTAGTAGTTCTAAAATATCTATTATAATTGTTTTTAGGCCAACACCGTACGTATTATCAGAATACAACTATTTTACTTAAAATAGTTTGAAATTATATGGTTATTTTAGAATAATAAAGAAACATTGTCGACCTTGCAAACATCATTGTTGCAAGTGGCGCACATTTAGCTTAGCCTTTTTCCAAGCCCATTCAAACGTGTTTATGCGCTAAATATAGCTTGAGTTCAAATATTTATTTATATGCCCAGCTTCTTTACATTTAACAATGGGTCGAGCTACCTGTTTTTATGCTGTAAAATGATAGATAGCTAGGGCCATGTTGCTAGCTCAGCTTGAACTATCTTTGTAGAGCTAAGCTAATGATTTTTCAACAGATAAATTGCTTATGCAATTATTTTAGGTGAAATACTAAAGAAGACAATAGTTAACTCCAGTTGTCGCCTCCTATAAACATACCCGTAGTTGAGATTAGCGTTGCGACTCAGTAAAACACTAAATACGCAAACTTGTTGACGCGGGAGTAACAAATTAATAATGGGATTTTAATTAAAATGAATGACTGCATTCGTAATGAAAAAGATTTTATATTTAGTAATTTGGGTAAAATTAAAAAAAATATTTCTTGTAATTGCTACAATTAGCAATTTCAGATTTTTTCAATAAAATTCAGAGATAAGGAATGATATTAATTGGTTTAGTAGTGGAAGAAAGACGCAAGAAAAATATCTAATCGAGCTCCGTGTTATATAGACTGTGGTCAAATATATTTTTGTGTTTTTATTTACTATGAAACACGAAAATGTATGAAATATAAAATGTTCGCAAATATAGCTTAAGTAATCATATTGTACATTTTGTAGAACGAACTCCTGATTAAAGTTGAGCCGAGCGAGCCGATCGTGTCGTTGAACTGAACTGTCAACTGAAGTGGTGTGAAAAATGTCAAGAAAAATTCTTTTTGTCAGTCTTTCTCAGTCTTTCCATCAAAGTATATTATATGAACAAATAAAAAAAAATCTGCAATGAAATTTTAATGTGTGAAAATGTCTTTTTTTTTTATTTTTACTTTTTCTCCATGCAGTCAAGTTGAGTTTTGCGTAGTTAAAAAAGTTAGTTGTGTTTAATTTTAAAATAACAAATTATGTATACAATTATTGAAAATATGTTTATATGATATTATGTTCGTCATAAATAGTGATAAGTTTCGTTTATTTTCCATTACTTATTTTTTTATTAATATAAAAAAAAAATATGTAACAGTTTAAGCTGAAAAAAATTAAAAGCGTTTTCCACAAAAAATTATATTTTTACTTTTTGTGTTTTTTGTTAGTGTTATATTATATATTTACGTAAACGTAGAAAAAAAAAGTGTAGATTAGTTTCTTTTGTATTCGTTTTCTTTACACGAATATGCTTGTGTGCTTTGTGTGGTGTTAAATGATACAGTACACAGAGACAGCTACAGTTACAGAATGTAGAATAATTATTATTTAGTGTAATTGATTTTTTTTTTTTAGTACAATAGTAGAGTACAACCCTTTTTTTTTTTTTCGTTCAATGCAACCCGTTTTTTTTTTTTTTTCTTTTAATTCGTGGCGTGTGTGTTATCGTTAAGTGTTTCCACAAAAAAAATCAATGAACATTTTACAAGTGCATTTCATCATCATATAAATTATATTTAAAAATTACATCAGGCAGCAGGATCAGCTAGCAGCATAGCATACAGATTCATATAATACTAACTAAAAAATTAAAAAATACTGCACAGCAACAGAACAAAAGAAAAAAATGTGCTCTCATACATAAAATAATATATTCGAACAAAAACCAGAGGAAAAAAGCTGAGTAGAAAATTTACGACCAGTATTACGAGATTACGACGAATATTATTGCTGTTTGCTGTATGTAAATACGCTTGCGTACAAAACAACGATGAATTTTCAATTCAATTCAATTATTTCAGATTTTCTTATTTTTCAAAATTACATACATTAATATGCTGTTCTTCCATGGATTTTAATTAATTAAATAATTAATTAATTTAATTTTTATTTTGGGTATGTTTATTTAAGTTAAAAAAAATTTATCATATAATTTATAGTTAATTGAAAATAGCAAGTAAAATGCAATCATTTTTTTTTTTTGTTTTCGATCTGATTTTGCCTTTTTTTTTTTTTTTTTTTTTGTTTTAATAAACAAAAATTTGTAATTTATGAATAAAAGTACACGAACATATAATCAACATACACACACACACACACACACACACATTCACATACACAAATATAACTCCATTTCACAATTCTCATTGCACATCCACATAGAGTCTCCTCGAAAGCGCAGACCTTACACACTAACAAAAATGTTACCAAACAAGCAACAACATGTTTGACGAAGGAAATGTTTTTCGTGTTATCATTCATAAAAAAAAAAAACTATCGAATCAAGTATATAATTGTTGACGTATGTTTTTCTATTTTCATTTTGTAATTTATTTAATTTAATATTTTGATTGAATGAATGAATGTACACTTTTGTCACACGAGAAAATTATTAATTTCTAAAACTAACAATGTTAATAAAAAAAAATGAAATTCTTTTTGTAGAAGTATTCATTTAACAGTCGGAGAGCCGTGTTTATGATGAACTCTATAGTTTGTTGAATGTGTACCATTTTACGAATCACAATCATATGATAATAATTAGAAAAGGTTTCATATGAATATGGTTGAACGTATTTTTGGCACAGTATTACCATAGATTAGACATGTAATACATAAAGAATTTTTCATCCTTGTTACAGACATATTTTATACCTACTTTCGGATCTGTTTCTGAAATTATCCCTGTACAAAATGAACGTAATCTATAATTTGAGTGTTGGTAATTATGTTTGTAAGGAATTTACTATTAATCTTATTTCATTTAACCAAAAAAAAAAAAAAGCAATATTTACATTTCTATATATATTCTTTGTTAGTTAAATATAAACGACAATATACCTTTAAAATATAAATTTTAAAATTAATACATTCCGACGACAAGCCGACACCATTTATACAATAAATACAATAAAGGTGCTTTGTATAAATAAAAATACTGAGAATATCTCGACGGCAGACGGCTACCAGATGATTTTTCTTCTATAGATGGCGACTTACCGTCGTCAGTTCTTAGGTATAGAACACATTATTAAAAACATGTTCTATTGTGTATATTCACCCGTATTCAGAGTTTCTTAACACACTATTTTAATTTTGTACACGTTTATTTTTAAGTAGTGCAAGACGAACTGTTAACTCATCACCGGTCATCAATGTGTTCAAGGAACACTCAATGTGATGAGGTAGTTTTAAATTTACACGTGTAATAAATAGAAGTGAGATTTGCTTTAGATTTTTTGAATATATTTGTATTATATTTAAATTTTACACTCGTTTTAAAATGACTGTGAACACGGATGATTATATTATTATATTCACATACTTATGTAGGGTACTGAGTTTAGTAGTCGATCATTACCGTAAATTTAATAATTAAGTAATTTGGCAAGAACAAAAGTTTGTAGGGGTAGCCTCATCTCACTATGGACACAACTTAACTTGTATTTTGTTTTTTAATAAGTGTGACTGTTTTCTATGATATTGACAGCGATGATTTGATGAGATTAAGATTTCGTAAGTAAAAGTTAATGAAATGAATTTTGTAGATGCTAAAAATTTGTCGTTATACTGCGACGTGAAGTGGATTCTTATTTCATTTCATTCGTTTGTCTCTAATTATTGCTGCGTGCGATCAATAACCAAATTGTTTTTCATTTTATTATTTCAATTAGATCTCTGAGAACGATATACACAACTTAACATTACGTAATGCTTTGGCGATTGCATAATTTAATTGATAAAAAAAAATCACTCGATGTATTAGTTAATTATTTATTTGTGTATGGTGAATAAATGGCTGGATGGCGTACACTATTTTTGAAAGAAACTGTGTGTGATAACAATACTAATATATGTATTAATAATGTTATATACAAATATAAAAAGTTAATACATGAATGATGTAATCTAATTATAAAATGATTGTGGTGGTATCGGTATGCAGTATGATAAACAGTGGCGGCTTTACTCCGACTATATTTCATCTATCATAAAAGATCACACCATTCTCATCCCAAAGACAGAGAATTTCCTTGTTCATTGCTACAAATTCTGTAAACGGTTGTGAAACACATTTAATGCAGCAATCAATTGTGATCGGGTTTGATACGGATCTTCATTGAGTAATGTTTTCAATACATCGTCTTCCATATCTATTAAGGACGGATTTGTACACTGTATATGTGAAACAATATTAATTTGATATGAATGTATATGTAACGTTTGAGTTCAATACTACTCGAAACTTTCAAGGGCCGCCACTGATTCCATCAATAATTGTAAAAACACGATTGGAAGAACTGTGTGATAGTATTCAGTATTGTTTTTGAAAGTAAACTATGCGGGCATATGTGTTTTATATAAAATATAGTATGTGTATATTTGTGTTAAGATGTTTTGCGTTGGTGTTTCTTTTTGTTTGCATACAATAATATATGTTATTTAGTCATAGGCACCATAATCGCTGTTTAATCATGAGAAATACAGATTTTTTTAGCTTAATCAACGAATGTTTATGATTTTATTAATTACTCTGTTTACCACCTGTTTGGTCGTTGCGACACCGCAGGGCTGGTTTGGTAGTAAGGCGCAAAGAATGGTATCAACTGAACGAGCTAATTGTTAAGCATTGGAATATTGAACAGTACAATGTTTGACACCATTTGATTGTTGATTGTAGGGCAACATATGTCAATGAGTCAATAGACTAAAATTAAGGAAATTTATAAAAGTATCTATTATTCCATGAAAAAACAATGAAATATGGTGGTTGTCAAGGATGTTTTCGTTGCTTGTTAATCAAAGCAGGAATCGTTTCTATAAGTTTCAAGGTGATTACGTTTTTGTTGATCGCTTCGCAGCATTTGACATACAAAAATTACATGATTTTTCCTCTGTACTCAACACCATCACCACCTATGAATTTATAAATCTATGAATATATATTCATATTATTATATTCTTTATTCTTTATTATATTGTGTGCAGTGTATAGTAAAGCACTACGCTCGACGAGTTCATTTTTTAATACGTGTATGTATTTAAAAAATCTGTATATATGAAATTGAAATGATTGTGAGTTTTACATATTTATGTAACAATATTTTTTTTCAATGAAATGTTTATAATATATTTTGTATTAGTAAAAATATCGTAGATCGAGACTGGAGAGTACTTTTTTCTTTCTTTAAATTATATGCTTCTCGCCGATATATGAGTTTGTAATCGTAAAGTGAGAAAAGTGGTCGATGTTTATATTGTAAGTATTTTTTTTTTTCCATCATTAACACAAGAAAAATCTTAAAATGTTTTGTGTGTTAAGTGCGATCGATGGTGTTCAGTTCAGTCAGAGTAATTCATTATTGTTATTATTATTATTATAATCTATATTTTTATATTCGTTAATTTTGGTATATTGGAACCAAAAAAAAAAAAATCAAAAATGGAAAACTATAGAAATAAATTATATATTAAGAAATCAGTATATAGATTTGGAATATTCTATACACACAAACGATACACACACCTATAAGTTATTGTTTTGTTATTTTTTTGTGTTGTTCATATGGTTTTTGTTGGTTTTTTTTATGTTTGCTCAAAATATTATACCTTTTTAAATATTATTGTTAAAGAATTTTTATGAAATAAGTGTGTGTGGTGGTAATAAAATACAATAAATATTCTTTGTATACCTTTTCGAGCCCATATATAAAGATGTGTTCGCTTGTTGTATGTATTTCGTGTATTGGATAAGTTCATATGATGGTTTAATATCATAAAAAGTATAATAATAAAGAAAGAAGTGTTGTGTATTCGTTGAGTAATAATGATACTATACGTTGATGACGATTTTTAATCTATCTATCTATATTACCACCACCATGCCATATCATAACACAATAATTTTGTATAATAATCACAACTAAAAACAATCATTATATGTATATTATTAGCAATATTTCCACACTATAGGAATGACCTGAGTACAAAATTGTGAATGAAACATAAATACTTTATAAATTGTATGTATATTTTTTTATATTCTACTATTAAATATATAGGTAACGTATATGTAGTGTGTGTGTGAACGACAATATATAAGCGATGTGTAATGAAATGGTAATGGTTGAATTAAATGAAAACATTAATTTTTTTTATATTTTTTAAATTAATATATATGTAACAAGAGCATGTGGGTGGCTTTGGCCGGAGACCGAATAAAATGGATCTCTTTTTTTCTAGTTTTTATTTTTTTTTTGTACACAACGTACGTTATCATTATAAAGTTAATAGAATACACCTGAAGTGTTCCAGTTAGCATAGCCCAAACGAATAGGGTGTGTAACTGAGCTAATTAAATGAAAAAAATTGTTTTGTTTGTTTTACATTTGACCTTTAGTCACTGAAAAGATTGTAACATCAACAAAAAGACTCTTACATTTGAAATTGTGGCACAAATTCCGAAGGGTAATCATTGTATGCACCATAATAAATATATGAAACAATTACAAATCGAAACAATCGAGAGAAGTGAGTCACGGCAGAAAAGCGTATCATATAGTTTAACTGTTGATCCGAATGTGTAACAATTACACATAGTCTAATGGAAATTCCAAATTATTATTTGTTATATAAAATTATAAAATAGAATCTTCTTAAGGTTATTCAACCCTGATATAAAACGTATCTTATTATAATATTATCTATATATTTATTGTTTTTGATTTCTGTATTCATTCGTTGACTAATAATTTTTGTTGTATAAAGAATCATGTTGCCACAAGATTTTATTTGTCCAAAGTTGTTACTGTGTTTCTTATTGTGTTGAATCATATATATTTTGTTGTATACGTTTTTTTTTATATTTACACACACCATCACTACTACTACTACTATATTACTACACTACACTACACTACACTACTATTACTACTACAACACTAGTGTACTAACTATATATGCTATTATTGAGTATTTATTTATATAAAAAACATACCAAAATAATACAAATAAATATATTTTTAAACAGGAATAATATTTAAATAAGGTGTTACACCTAGTTAATTAACCACAGCTCGTTTAACGTTTGACCGAATGTTGTCCGCGCAAGAAGATTACTTTACGTTTATTATTCGATTATTGCTGATCTTTTCACGCAACAATTATACGTTCAATTATATCAATTGACGTTGATAGACACACTATAGCAGTAACATTTTCATTGGGTTTTAGAAACTCGTTGTGGTACAACACTCTTTTCTGGTCCCACCAAATGCAGAGCACATCACCTTGTGCGCTTAGATGTTTTGGCACTGATGATAGTTGATGGTTTCTTCTGGATCTATCTATGACGTTGTGCATTTAGCATTGTTATAGTAGATCCATTTTTCATCGTCAATTACAATACACCACCGAAATCACACAGAAAATAGAAGATGGTTTAATAATTGGATGGTTCACCTTAAAGTGCATTTGTTTTTTGTCTTATTTTAATTTTACTATTATATTTTGTACGCTTTTGTACAAATTATAATAAAATTAACAATAACGAAAATCACCCCCCAATATATTTTTATGAATAAAATAACACTTACGATATGAAGATTGTGGATTGCGATTCGAAATGCGCCAACCCTAGTTTGGGTAAGGGAACACATGCCGTACGATGGATGATGTAACACTTATATCTAAAATCGAGAAATGGATCTTAGAAGAACATCGCAAACGTTGCGGTAGAACATATGAGTAGATGCAAGCAATCGAAATTAGCTGTTACATTTTCTACAGGTAATAATAGGGTAGGGTAGCATTGAACAAGAAATCCTTAGAAAATTGGTGGCAATTTTTATGGGATATGATAATAATTAAGTAAATCTTTCCGGACATGTTACTTTGTTTCTGTGTCATAAATTCCTTATTCGATAAACACCTCATCTTATATTTGTTCAATATCGAAATAGTCACAATAGTGGTTCAAGTTCTTGGCAAAATTTCATTTTAATCGGGATCAGACACTTCAGATTGTTCCCATTGAATTAAGTTAAGTTAATTATTGTTGTACATAATCCCATGCGTAGTAATTTAACTTGAGTGTATAAAATGAATGTTTGATTCCATATTCGCATGCAACAGTTGACTGTAACATTTTACCTTTACTTGTTCGATACAGTCATCTATTGTATTTCTAAATAGATTGGTTTCATAGGATTACACGCACAATTGTAATAATAATTCTCTTCCTTTCTTCTTACCTTTATTATATTAAATTGTATGTGTGTGTTCTTTATGTTTTGCAGAATCTGGTTTTTATAAGAAAGAGAAAAACAATTATAAATACTTTTTTTTTTTTTTTTGTTACTTACATGTCCTTGACCTCTTACATTTTATAAACTTTTGGTTGTTCATCTGCAAAAAGTGTTAAAATAAAATATAACCATAAAATATTATCGATTGCAAATTGCAAATAGAAAAATATATTGATTTCACATTTGCATTTGTGTGTAGGTCGTGTTGACACGTTTATTATGAATAATTAATTAATTTAATTAAATTAATCTCTTTGTGTCGCCGTTTATAATATTTGAATCCTATATTTCCTATATATTCGATACATAATGACGCATAATAATAATAATAGAAATACTTCAGTTTTTTTTAAAACTATTCAAATAAAAGTCCTCTATAATTCGATATTTTGCGTTTTATTCAACACTCTCATTTTCACATTATTCACATATAACTGGTTCATAGCGCGTAATTGGGTAAGGTAAACGATCCAAACACTCTTGAGAAATAAGCCGTCCAAGGTCATTAATTTTATAATTTTTATTAAATGCTGCACCTATATTATGCACAAACCCATTTCATATTTAATTCTTCATGCAAACTCTTTCCAACTCGTTTTTTTTTAATTTTTTTGGATGCCGATTTCCTCAACCAATTAACTTGTCGATGGCACACCCACACCACACGTAGTATATTCACTAGATGATAATCCATCCGTCACTTGTTTAGAACCATGTCACATGGTACTTCCATAATTATGAAGATGTCGATAAATAACTCGATTTTTGGTTGGCCATTCAAAAGAGGACAATTTCTATTTTTCATGTATCTAACAATCGTAATTACATTCTATAGAAAAATACTATCGCTAAGATAAACGTGTTTTTTTCTATTAAATCCAAAGTATCAACTCTGTTCATTGTATAACACGTTTTATGCGTGTATTATATATGAGTATATTAAGTATAATAATATGTGATGTTAATTCCTTTTTCTCTACTTACACTTTAATATTAATATACAGCCAATATTTATTTTTTTTACTATACTATAGAAGAATCAAGAAAATACAATAATATATAAAACTAGTATATTTCTTAAATTCGTCATGCATAAGTATTTATTTCAATTTACAACAATGCCACCCACAAAAACTAATAATAAGAATACATATATACATGTTAACACATATTATTGCAAGATGGTATATATGGTTAAGGTATAAATTTATTATATAGAATAGATAAATTGTATTATCTGGATAGAATTATATAGTAAGAATATTAGATACATATATAGAATTCAAACTTCATACTATCTAAAATCACATACATCCAATCTGAAATCAAAAAGTTAGTTGATCGTTGGAAATGAAATGTAATAGAGTATAGAATATATAATTGATTAATAAAATTAGTTTTAATAAAAATATAATCTATTGAATTTAGTTTTCAAATCGGGAACGAAGATTTTTTAATCACATATACAATACGTAAATACATATGGAGAAGATTATGTCGTTTGGTTTTTGGTTCATAATGTGTATGAACTTGACACATATATAAAATCGATTTATTACTTTTTAAGTATATTGTCTATGCATCTTTTTCTATTAGAACGTATATATAAATTTACTGTAAATCAGGTTGATAAAAATATTATAAAATTTACAAAGAACATAAATATATAAGAACTTGATTGGTATGACGAATCCGGCGCAAAGGTACAAAAGATATGTTGTACGAGGTGTGTCTATAAAAGAACAAAAATTAATGCTGTAAAATATTTTGTTTTAAGTCCATGAGAAAGACCCATGCAAATGTGTATCAAAATATTAATTTTATTCTTAAAACATATTTCTAACTTACTCATTTATGTATCATGTAACCCAAATATGTTTATTCATATTTTTGGGTTACCTACTGATAACAGTGTAATC
This sequence comes from Bibio marci, assembly GCA_910594885.2. Classification (NCBI taxonomy): domain Eukaryota; kingdom Metazoa; phylum Arthropoda; class Insecta; order Diptera; family Bibionidae; genus Bibio; species Bibio marci. The sequence goes on along the minus strand of OU343116.1, from coordinate 8,941,196 downwards.
TCTTGCCTTTCTTGCCTTTCTTATAGCTAACCGCATCACCCTCGGTATAAACTTAAATTTATTATCAATTTTATTAAATTTTCTAGATTTAAAATATACAAGTTTTTAATAAAATAAAACTATTAATTTCCTTAATATTATTTACATATATTTACAGATACTAGATATTAATGTGACATTTCAATGATGACATAATAATTGTTATCATCATTAATTACATCATCGCATACGCTTTTAACAAAAAAAAAAAAAAATTGTATATAATTGTGTCGTCATGTGTGTTAAATATTTGTAACCAGCAAATATTTTTTCAAATGGGAATTAATTTATTGTACGAAATAATTTTTAATGAAATCCATCAGAAAGAAACGGAAAAGAAGGAAATGTTTAAAAACAACAATAGAAATATTCAGCAACCATTACCATTTACAACTCCGACCAGACACCTCCTAACACCCCACCACAATTTTGGTTTAGAATAAATTCAACAAATATCTTAACATATATTTAATATAATTATAATTTACCAATTCATTTGTCCGTTTATAGATAAATTAAGTTAGTGAAAAGTTGTTCATATACTTCAGATTTACATAATATATTAATTTTTCTCTAATATATGTTTAACAATTAAAATAGTTTAAATGAAAGTTTGTGAAATTATATGTACAACCGAAATTACAAAAATATATCATGCATGTATCAACACATTCAACGAATTTAAAATTGTCCGTACCTGTTTCTGCAACAACATCAACAATTACATCAGCACAAAAACATCATCATCATCATCATCATCATCATCAAATATCATCACTTGAAGATAATCGCGGACAAAAACTATCGTTAACTTATAGATCAAGTACAGCAAATACAAATATTACTACAAATTTAACATCAATTGAATGCGATACAGAGGATGAGGTATGTAATGTATTATACTATAGTATTTGTTGATGTGTTTGTTATTTAAAGTGTAATTTTATGCGTCGTATTGAATCAATTGTTTGATGACATGTATGACGCGTTATTTTTTATTGGAGGAGTTAAATTTAGGCTAAATTTTTCTCACTCCGTGGGACCATCTAAAAATAAAAACCCAGGTGCTAATATAGTCTTCTTCAACCGGATCACCTATCCGCAACTAACGTCTTCCAATCTCGAATTACTTTTCCGATTTAAATATTTCGCATAAA